>SJYQ01001679.1:327228-374791 GCA_006410935.1 Redunca redunca
TTTAATTTATCTACATAATATTTGTTTGGATTACACAATAAATCAATGCATAAAATAATCAATTAATACAATTAGCCCAAAAGATTTTTGAAGAAGATAGTGATAATTGGCAAGCATCCCACCTACAAGGTAGCTAAATGAAAGAGAACTGAACTGAGCCATGTTGCCAAGGGAATGGGGAAGATGTATTAGTCTGGTTGGTTACCTAAACAAGATTAGGTGAGTTTTTAGTCAGACAATCTATGGTATTAGATGGGACCTGTGTGGAGGTGACTCAGAATTGCCCACATTTCAGATGCTTAAGTTGTTACAATTGTCTTCAAAGTGTACCTCTGCTTCTCCCTTGCTGCTGTTTCACCCTGGAACCGTTGCTCTGCTCAGGCCCTCCAAGAGTTTCCATCTCAGAGGAGCAGCTGAGGTCTCACGCCAGCCCCTGACTTTTGGCATGACCTGGTAGCGTTCTACCTTGGTAGCGCCCCCTGTTGCTCAGTCTGCTCTGCCTGCACTGACTAACCTGTCTTCACACATGCAGACACACTCCTGCCTTGTGGCCTTCGCAGCTGTTCCTTCTCATATACCCGAGTGGATCACCCCTTCATTTCTTTCAGATTTGTAGTCAAATGACTGAGCTTGTCAAGGAAAACTCTCCTGGATCCTCAACCTAAATTACATCTTTTTTTTTCCACCCCCAAATTATTCCTAGCTCCTCCCTATTTGATTTTACTTTTCAACACTTATTTGGATCTGACATACTCCATGCTTTACTGAAGTTTCTGTACAGTGTCTGTCTTTTGTACATTGTACAGATGTAAATCACTAATTTTTCAGTTTTGATTTCTTTCATATAATGGCTCTAAGCCAATTAACTTTTATAATTTTATTTAACTGAATTTATACATATGTGTGTATTTTGTTAACTACTTTTCTCTAATACCTACAATAATGACTGGGATTTAGGAGATATACAACAATATTTGAGAAGTGAATGAACAAATGGATTTAATGTGCTATTTATTAATCATAGCTATAATTTGCATGAAACATACAGATTAATTTGCAGTGAAAAACACATATAATGGAAACTCATTCTTTCAGATAGATTCTTGGAAGCCAGAACAGAAGATATTATTTATCACAAATTTCTGTCCTCCAACCAGGCATTTCCTTCTGTGAATCTCTGCTTTCTCAAAGATTGCCTTTCTTTCATCCTTACTAAAAGGAAACATTGTACCCCATGTGGTGTGATAAATGATTGGCACTGGTGATAGGCACAGTTCTGCAGCTGATATGTTGAATGTGACTCAGGAAGACTCTTGCCCACTCCAAAACTCTCAGTCCTTCACTTCTGAAATGACCAAAAAAGATAAGTTAAATGATCCCTTTTAGGACAACTTTTGATTTTTTAACTGTGACTTGAAGCAAGATGGTGGCATTGGTGGCTAAGCAGATAAGTTATGCTATATGACTTACATTTTAAAAAGATTATGATGGCTTCTATGAAAAGATTAGCCTAAAAGGAAACTAGAGCGGTAGAAGACAACTGTGTCTAGGAAGTTACTCATATTGTCCAAGTGACAGGCGATGTAGTTAAAATTCAACAGATGGAGCTGGATCTGAGGCAACATGCTCAATCTCAAGGAATATGTTGACACAGGGCTGACAAAACTTGCCAATATATTCAATATGAAGGAAAGAAAAGTTTCTGTTCTCAGCAGTTGTCTTTTACTTACAGGATAACAACAGGAATAATGATAATGCTCATAATTATACATACCGATCACTGGAACATAAGTTATGAATGGTGAAAACATGCTATTAACTTCAGTTGCTAGCAGGATGACATACAATGAAAGATGAAGAAAGGCACTGTGGAAGAGAGATCGCCTGACAGATTTTCAGGATGCAAATATACATATTATGAAGTTGCTTGTGAGTAGATGGAGAGGAATAGGAAGGGTAGCACTCTAAATATAAATAAAATCACTAGTAAGATTTTGCACTCAAGAGCTTAAGTTCCTGTTTTATTCTTCTCACAATGTCATAATGAAAACTATAGACTTAGGGTTGGAGTGAGGGTTACATGACAGAGGTTTGTTTCTCATCGCTTCAGAGGCTGGAAGCCCAAGGTCCAGGAACCAGCAAGGTAGGTATCATTCTAAGGCTTTTCCCTTTAACTGGTAGTAGCTGTCTTCTCACTGTGTGCACATGGCCTGCTTTTTAAGCATGCATGGAAAGAGACAGCAGGCTCTGGTGCCTCTTCCTTTTCTATAAAGAAACCAGTTCTTTTGGGTCAGGTCTCTATCCTAATGACTTCATTTAGCCTTAATCAGCTATTCAAAGGCCCTGTCTTTTGCATAGTCACATGGAAGTTAGGGCTGACTTCAGCACATGAATTTGAACAAAGCACACAGTTCATTTAACAGCTGTACCCATCACACTTTGTGGGATACACAGTATTCTGCAGGGTTTGAGCTTTCCTACATACACCACATCCATTATATTTTATAAGATGGTGCTCAGGGGCCCAGGCCACCCCTCTGCACAACTCTAGCAAATACCATTCATATTATGTTCCTAGGACAATGATGCCCCTGGAACAGTAGTGTTGGCAGATTGTAGGAAATTGGTAGTGGCCTTTGTGGAGGACTTAGGGCAACACTAAAACTGGAATATTGCTGCAATAACTAGGATACTTATGACAGGTTTTGGAACTATTTCATTGACCTACTCAGCTCATCTTAATAAAAGGAAATACATCCATGTGAACTAGGGCTGCTTTTTACACATGATGTTATAAGTATGTTATAAGTTACACAGTATGTTATAAGTTATAAATCACAGAGATTTCATAATAGGGCATTAAAAAAATGTTTTGTTTTGGTCTTTGTTCCATATCTCTGTGTGTCAGGAGATAAAAATCTCAAGGTCCTAATATTTTGACTATTTCTCACAATGAAGTCCTATAAGACTGCCCAATTTATTCTGCCAATCTCTTCATTACATCTGTAAGCCATCAACCTTGGAGTAAATTTTTCCAAGTAAAAATAATAAGCTTACACACTTTGTTGTATGTCAGAAGTCCCTTTTCTTTCTCCTATGTGGCTAGATGTCTTTTACATAAAGTTGTGCTAAATTCCACTACGGATGTCATTCTTCCAACATACTCATGTTATCTTGTATGTATTCCCTCAAATAAACAAGAATGGAAAATCAGAGTACAATAAGACAAAATAGGCAACATAGAAAGCCCAACTAGCACATCAAAAAGCCAGGAAGCTCAGCAATAATGTGTTGGTTTTTCTTGACCTTTGTTATAGGCATCTAGAACTGGCCACATAAATCAACATTCCCTACTGGCAACATCAAGCAGACATATAATACAGCTAGTGGAAAAAAGAGAGGCCCAATCAATCTACAGCACTGTCTATAACACAACCCATAGCACAGACTAAATGACAATAACAGTAACAATAAAAATAACAAAAATGATTTGCAGTTGTTGCAAAAATTCTGCTCCAGTTCTTTTTCTTTGCAGGCTAAAATCTATTTTTTAAGCCTAATCTTTTAAAATCTCATTTTTTCCCCTCTTTTTATCTTTCTTTCTTCCTTTTTTATTTTTTTAATTAACAATTTAAATATATATATAGTGTGTGTATATATATATATATATATGTATTCTTTTTCAGATTCTTTTCCACTATAGGTTATTATAAGATATNTACAGTCCATGGGGTCGCAAAGAGCCAGACACGACTGAGCAACTTCACTTTTCAGGCAAGAATACTGGAGTGTGCTGCCATGCCTTCCTCCAGGGAATCTTCCCGACCCAAGGATTGAACCCACATCTCCTATGCCTGCTGCATTGGCAGGCAGGTTCTTTACCATTAGCACCACCTGGGAAGCCCATTTTATATATATAAAAGCAGAGACATTACTTTGCCAATAAAGGTCCGTCTAGTCAAGGCTGTGCTTTTTCCAGTAGTCATTTATGGATGTGAGAGTGGGACTGTGAAGAAAGCTGAGCACTGAAGAATTGATGTTTTTGAACTGTGGTGTTGGAGAAGACTCTTGAGAGTCCCTTGGACTGCAAGGAGATCCAGCCAGTCCATTCTAAAGGAGATCAGTCCTAGGTGTTCTTTGGAAGAAATGATGCTAAAGCTGAAACTCTAGTACTTTGGCCACCTCATGCGAAGAGTTGACTCATTGGAAAAGACTCTGATGCTGGGAGGGATTGGGGGCAGGAGCAGAAGGGGACGACAGAAGATGAGATGGCTGGATGGCATCACTGACTCGATGGATGTGAGTTTGAGTAAACATGAGTTGGTGATGGACAAGGAGGCCTGGCGTGCTGCAACTCATGGGGTCACAAAGAGTTGGACATGACTGAGCGACTGAACTGAACTGAACTGAATATGTATATTTTAAGTGAAGTAAGTCAGACAGAGAAAGACAGAAATTGTAGGATATTATTTATATATGTAATCTAAAAATAATGATACAAATGAACTTATTTATAAAAAAGAAGCAGCAGACCCACAGACATAGAAAGCAAATTTATGATTCCTGAAGGGGAAAGTTGGGGATGGGCATAACCTGGGACTTTGGGATTTAAATATTTTCTTTGTAGAAAGCAATATTTTACATTAGTTTAATTGCTCATTTGTATTATATTTCAGATTTATTTTCTATAATTTTGCCCTTTAAAAAACTTTGGAATATAGTGCAGAAATAATGAATACATACATAGACTTGAAAAGTGAGTAAGGAAAAGTGCCCTGCCTCAGAGAAGAACATACACATTACTCATAGCCCAAAAGTTCCTGGGAGCCCAGGTCTGAGCATTAGTCTGGAGAATGACCAAACCCTGAAGTGTTTTCCAATCATTCCCATTTGTTTTCTTCATATTTTACTTCTACATATTTATTTTAACAGCATTTTTTGTTTGCTTAATATATGTTTAAGTGCTGTATACTTAATTTGTCCAATATATTGTTTAGTTTGGAAAATTCATATAAAAGAAAGTGTGCACTAGAGACTTCTGAGTCTTTCTTCTCTTTCTCAGTGTTCCTGAAACTCATCCATGTTGACGTGAGTAGCTTTCAATCATTTTCACTACTGTGTGATGTCACTGCATTACTTTATTACATTTGATAGGGATAGAGTAGGATAATTCAATGGTTTAGAAATCCTACTAGGAATTAATGATAGAAAGGGAATTTTAAGGGATTGTGGGAGACTGTTGTAAGCTAATGACACTCAAGAAAATAATCTAGTAGCCTACCAACAATCTACTCTGCCTTGAAGGAAGACCCAGTACATTCAAGCACCAGGCACACTCAAGCCACAAATGCCGATAGTCAAAACAGAAGAAACTAGATATGAGGTCTGAATGTCATAAGGTGAAGCCAGGGAGTTAATGGTCCTTGAAGAGTAGTATTCTAGATGAAGCCAAGACAGAAACATAGGTGAAAGTGGAAAGAAACTAGGTGAAAGGGAGCATTGTGCTGAAACTTGGGATAAATTGCCGTATTTTAGTGTTTATCACCACTTCTTTGTTAATATATTATTTAAATAGCTCATGACTGTCCCGGTGAGACTGTGTAGAGTCAAAGGGAAAACTAATTATGTAAGCTTTGACACCCCCTCAAAAATGAAGATGAAGGTGGTCTTCTCCCCTCCTTACTTTTTCTTTGGTTATAAAAATATAGCCCTGTGTGTTCTCAGGGCTGTACTGTCTTGCTTGCCCACTATGCTAATAAGCATCCTATGCTAATAAAATCACTCTCTACTATTGCTTTGACTCACACTGATTTTTTTCTGCTTCAAAACAAAAGAACCTGAGTTTCAGTAAATCCTGACACCAGATGGGCAGTTTCAGTTAAAAGACAGTGGGCTTGAGTCCCCTCCTAAGTCAGGGTTCTTGAGTTCAGGCCCCAATCTGAGTTTTGGCGGGGCTCAAGTCCCACCCGAGAAGGAGTGCAGTGTCACATTTGTGTTTTCAGGTATCCTTAGCAAGGGGGAGACACGAGTGAGACTGGACTCCAAGCTTGGTGGATGAGGAGTTAGAAAGGCAGTGGTATGATCTTGGTGCTTTACCTTTTGAGCTGGGCTGTTGACAAGTGGTGCTCAAACTGAATGACACATAGATTGAGGGATAGGTTGAGGTCACTTAAGCCTATTCCTGTTGAAACTCAGACTAAGATTTCACCAGATGGTAAGGGACCATTCCACTTTCATGTGTCCTAAAGCAGAGTCCCTTCCCCAACACACAATGTCGACAGTAGTGGTCATCACAGGGAGAGGACAGCCGTGCTCAAAACAAAAGGCTTTCCTTGTCAGCAGAAGCCATGGCTTGGGACCATAAAAGAAGAAAAGGAAGAGAATTTATCTGTATTTCTGAGTTCCCATTACTTAGACCCCAAGAAAACTCATAGAAATGACTGGCAATAATGTCGATGGGGAGTCATGATATTATAGGGCATACAGACTCTTATTTGCTATTCACTATCCTGTTCTTGGAGAAGGCGATGGCATCCCACTCCAGTACTCTTGCCTGGAAAATCCCATGGACGGAAAAGCCTGGTAGGCTACAGTCCATGGGGTCTCGAAGAGTCAGACACGACTGAGTGACCTCACTTTCACTTTTCATTTTCATGCATTGGAGAAGGAAATGGAAACCCACTCCAGTGTTCTTGCCTGGAGAATCCCAGGGACGGAAAAGCCTGGTGGGCTGTCGTCTATGGGGTCGCACAGAGTCGGACACGACTGAAGCGACTTAGCAGCAGCAGCCTGTTCTCAAGCTGAAAACAAACAAAAACAACAAAACAGCATCAGGTATCCTGGGCTTAGTCTGCCTCCTCCATCAGTTCTCAAGATTGTCAACAAATTGAGAAAACCTGAAATGCTGACATCAGGTTTTCAGCATTCAGCATCTCAGCATTCCTCCCAGTATTCACGGGAGGAAAGTTCCAACTGACGGCACAAATAACCACCCAAGGTCTACTCCACAGGACTCCCAAACGCAACAGGAAAGAACTATACTATACGTTTCCACAAACGTAAAAAACAAACAAAAATTATACAATGACAATTCTTAAACATTTCCAATCAATTAAATTGCAAACCGATTTCAAGGCTTATAAATAGCTCGTGTAAGCAGCTTTTGGCAGGAAAGAGCTCCTTGCAGTGGCCCCTTTGTCTGTCACTAAGCTTAAACTAGCTGTCCCCATTCTCTACTCATCTTCAGCCCAAACACACCTTCCAAATCCTTTCATCATGCCATACTTTGCCTAAGATGTTGATGCTTCCCACAGATCAAAGTAGTAGAAATGAAGAATAAATAATTAATCCATGCCAGATCTCTCTTCCAGCTTCCCCATCATCCATCTCACAAACTATGTGAAGAAGATACTATCTAAAGGACACAAAAAGTGACAAGCCTGCACACAATGGGAGATGGCAATGACTCTGACCCTCCGTGTCAATGATTAACTGAAATTACTTCTGTTTCTCTTTAAAGACTTTCATGGCCCAGCAGAATCTTTGGAGGTGGTTTTTGGGGGACACTGACATATTCAAAAGCAGAGACATTACTTTGCCGACTAAGGTCCATCTAGTCAAGGCTATGGTTTTCCCAGTGGTCATGTATGGATGTGAGAATTGGACTGTGAAGAAGGCTGAGCGCCAAAGAATTGATGCTTTTGAACTGTGGTGTTGGAGAAAACTCTTGAGAGTCCCTTGGACTGCAAGGAGATCCAACCAGTCCATTCTGAAGGAGATCAGCCTTGGGATTTCTTTGGAAGGAATGATGCTAAAGCTGAAACTCCAGTACTTTGGCCACCCCATGCAAAGAGTTGACTCATTGGAAAAGACTCTGATGCTGGGAGGCATTGGGGGCAGGAGGAGAAGGGGATGACAGAGGATGAGATGGCTGGATGGCATCACTGACTCGATGGTTGTGAGTCTGAATGAACTCTGGGTGTTGGTGATGGACAGGGTGGCCTGGCATGCTGCAATTCATGGGGTTGCAAAGAGTCAGACACGACTGAGCGACTGAACTGACTGAACTGATGGACATGAGTCCACCTTCTCCCCGAGACTGCCAGAATTCTGATTAAAGCAACTTTTCTTCCTACCAACATTTTTACCTCTTGAGGATTGATTTTTGAGTAGTGAGCAGCAGACCTGATCTGGTAACACTTGCAGAGGTGAAACACCATATTCTTACCTTGCTATATTGTGTTCTGTGATGGTACACAGCTTGAACATGAAGGATATTAAGAGATATCTGTTTACTTAAAAAATAAACATTTCTGACTGATAATTAAAATCACCAATGAAAACTTATCTGCAACCAGAGTCCAAAAAGGTAATTGAATTCCTACAATGATGATTATACATTTCTAATTAATGTTCTCAAATGTGTATACACATTTACTGATTAAATGACACACAGTGGTCTCTAGTGAAACCCTTTACCCTTTTTATTAAAAGGACTATTGATTGATTCAAAATTAGGCAAAACTGAGTTTTTGGTTTCCTAGGGAAATGTCAAATCCAATTATAGTTTCTAACCAAAAATAAAAGAAATTCCCCTCCCTGTTTCATGTAGTGTATTGTTTGTGTTGGGTTGGGGTCAGAATATGATTACAATCACTTTGGTAAGTTTTTATGATCATCAGACAAAGAAGCAGCAGTATATATGAACCACCCAGAAGTCATGTGAATCAAGTTTTATTCAAAGATGAAATTCACATTTTAACATTTCACAAATACAGGTAAACTTTAAGCATTAATCAATTCTCAAGACAATTCTTTTTACAGAATTATTGTCTATTAACAATTTAGTACTCCTATCCTTCTTTGCCAGGGACTCAACTTCAGTGTCCTTCTCTGAGTCATAAAAATGTATGACAGCCTGTATGTGTGCATCCTGAATGTCTGAGAACAGACGTGTTTAAAAATATATGACAAATAAGCATGTCTACCCCATACTAGGTAGGGAAGAGATTTTGTTTTTCTTAAGATACTGAATGATTTTCCCCTGTCTTCCAGCCTATTCCCTCTGTCTTGATTCTTTGCCTGCAGGCATACTTCCAGTGTGTCCCAAGAGTAATGGTTGAGTGATGGAGCAGTGTGATGCCACCATCCTTCTGCTCACAAGTGGGCAGGCTTACATCTAGATGATTGTTGCTAGGATCTCTTGGGGCTGCACTCCTGCTCTCTGACTCTGTGGGTGGGTCTGGTGCTCGGGGAGCTGTGATACCCATTTCCCACAGCACAAACCCATTCTATAGCCCTTTATGTGAGGTGGCCTTATTTTCAGACTGCAGTAGTGTCTCTCCTGGTTTCTTTCCTACCTTGATTCCCACCCAGTAGCTCTCATGCAATTGTAATTTTAATTGGACTTAGAAAGACAAAATGTAATAGAGTTTCTAAAGAGGTATTCTGATTGCTTTAAAAAGAAACTCTCTTGTCCTGGAAGCAATGAGGCAAACTGGGAGGGTGGGAGACTTGTAAGCTAATGACAACAGGGGAAGAGCAGGGTGGAAAGTATTTTTAATCTACTTTTATGAAGAGTTTTTCACTTATCCTAGCTGTATATTGCATGATGGGCTAGTATTTGTGATTTCAGTCAAATTTCAGCATTCTAGTATTTCTCCAAAACTCTAGAAATGTTTGCCTATTAATCCATATGTATGGATTTACATATATATCTGTATATAAATATCATTTTTACTGTTTCTTTTGATCGGAAGCTTGAATGAAGCATCTCAGGATGAACTAGCCAGAATCAACATCTTCTGTTTTTCTTCTCTTGCTCCATCCCTTATGTCAGGAGGTCCAGGCTAAGTTCTAAAGAGGAGCTGATTTATCTCTCTAATGGAGAGATAAGGCCAGCTGACAGCTGGTATCAATACCCAGATGTGTGAGTTGGGGTCCAGCCTCATGAGTAAGCCTAGTTAAGACCAGCAGATCTGTCCATTCTACCCACAGATTCATGATATATATAAAATAACCATGGTTTTAAGCCCTTTTTGTGTTGGATTCATTATGCAGCAACTAATAACTGAAACATAACACTAAACCATAGCCAAAGTTATCCTTTTTATTTATATGTGTTATCTGGCTCCCATGTGTCAAAACCAGGAAGACAGAGACATTGTTTGGGCCACTTACTGCTGAAATACCAGGGCATACATCACAGTCTGGCATGCAGTACGTACCCTATCAATATTTGATAAATAGATAAACAATATGTAATCTTATGGGTTCCAAATTGAAACAAAATGGAAATAGTTACTGAGGTTGAAAAGGTCTAAATTTGAATCTGATTTAATATTCACTAAGGAGATCAACCCTGGGATTTCCTTGGAAGGAATGATGCTAAAGCTGAAACTCCAGTACTTTGGCTACCTCATGCGAAGAGCTGACTCATTGGAAAAGACTCTGATGCTGGGAGGGATTGAGGGCAGGAGGAGAAGGGGACGACAGAGGAGGAGATGGCTGGATGGCATCACTGACTCGATGGATGTGAGTCTGAGTGAACTCTGGGAGTTGGTGATGCACAGGGAGGCCTGGCATGCTGCGATTCATGGGGTCGCAAAGAGCCGGACACGACTGAGCAACTGAACTGAAACAGACATATGGCTTTGGGAGCAATGCACAGTCTTTCTAAGTTTTAGTTTCATAGTCTATAAAATGAGGATCTTAATACTGTAAAGGCTTATCGTGATTGCTGGATGAGATAGCACTAAATAAATGCCTATCACAGTATTTGTTTTAATAAATGACAGTTGTGATTATGAGGAAGCCATAAATAGAGAAATAAAGTGGTGGTAGTGTGACTTAATAATTGATGATATATGTATAAATGAAGGGTTCAGTTCACTTCAGTCGCTCAGTCGTGTCCGACTCTTTGTGACCCTATGAATCACAGCACGCCAGGCCTCCCTGTCCATCACCAACTCCCAGAGTTCACTCAGACTCACATCCATCGAGTCAAAATGACTCCATTTTAGAGACTTAAAAAGTTGAGCTGTCCCTCAGGAGTACAGGTGACAATACCATCTCAAAATTGTGGGGCATTTATGGGTAGCTTTCCCAATAATAACAAAGATAATTTCCCTCTTACCTGGTCCATAAAGAGCATGTATTTGGGAGAAATGTCTGCCTGTGGAGGGCAGCAAATCCTTATGACCCAAGTGAACGCAGTTCTGTGACCTTGGAGTTTTTAACATGATTCTCTACCCAACAGTGACAATGAACATAGAAAAGTGTATTTTGAAAAATGTTTTAGGGAGACTTCCCTAGCGGCCCAGTGGTTAAGACTTTGCACTTTAAATATTGAGAGTGCCAGTTCAATCCCTGGTTGGGGAACTAGGATCTCACGTGCTGCATGGTTATGCCAAAGTAATAACTTTGGCATAGTACCTAATAACGCTATGCAGTCTTGGAGATTAAGTGGGATAAGACATGTAAGGCATAAGAGCTTGGCAAATAGGAAATGGTTTCATTAATTTGAGTGACTTTTAAAATATCAAAGTATTACAGCATGAGGGGGTCTTTCTAGGTGGCTCAGTGATAAGGAATCTGCCTGCCAATGCAGGAGATGCAGATTCAGTCCCTGGATTGGGAAGATCCCCTGGAGCAGGAAATGGAAACCTGCTCCAGCATTCTTGTTTTGAAAATTCCATGGACAGAACCTGGTGGGCTATAGTTCACAGGGCTGCAAAGAATCAGGCACCCCTGAATGGCAGAGCACACACAGCACATTATGGCATGGGACGAATGGGCCATCAAAAAATTGAAGAGGAAAATTTCATTGGCAATAGTTAATTAGATACAGAGTATTTTAAGACATTTAAGAAAAATGTGAACATTGATAATTATCATGGAAGTTATTCTGAGAGTTTTAAATGTTTCTGTGTAGTATTTATATTCATTTTCAAGTCATTTTTCTTTCAGAAAGTAAAGGAAAAACCTGTGCATTTTGGTGTCCTGTTGTTCTGACATTTTTATGCCCAAAGACCTTGCTATGTAATTTCCTGTAGGTCACATTCAGCTTCGTCATATTTTGTGAAGCATTAGCTGTGAATTCACTTTTGGCATCCTGTGCATAGAGGAATATTGTTTTTCAAGACTTCACTTAAGGAATAAAACTCTTGAATCATTTTTCAATAGGTAGTTAAATATGTCAAATAAGTGAGGGAAAATCTAACACTTCATAAATAGACAGGAAGGTAGTGAAAAAATACTTCCAATATTCTTTTTCACTTATATCATTCCATTTTCATTGAAAACACTCTTTTGGGGTAAAGGGAAAAACTCAATTTTAATGTGACAACTTAGAAATAGTTAAGTACAATTATTCATTAAAATAAACTCCCAGAACTTCAGATGATTTCCTACTAAAAATCTATTTTCAAAATAAATCATGCTGCTGCTAAGTCATGTCAGTCGTGTCTGACTCTGTGCAATCCCATAGATAGCAGCCCACCAGGCTCCCCAATCCCTGGGATTCTCCAGGCAAGGACACTGGAGTGGATTGCCATTTCCTTCTCCAATGCATGAAAGTGAAAAGTGAAAGTGAAGTCGCTCAGTTGTGTTCGACTCTTAGTGACCCCATGGATTGGAGCCCACCAGGCTCCTCCATCCATAGGAGTTTCCAGGCAAGAGTACTGAGGTGTTGATATATTTCATTGGGATTTTTGCAATTCCTTAAGGTAATATCTGTGTGTCAAGTGCTGTTAAGGGTCAGGTTTTTCTCTTTACAAGTTAGCCTGCAACAGTTCCAAAGATGCTGTGGAAGACACAAGATGCTGTTCCAAAAAGAAAGGAATGTCCGCTACTCATGACAAAGGCAATAGCCAGAATATCAACATTTCTGTTGGCGACCCAAGTGCTGATACGCATGAAGCAATGGTGAGGGGACGAGGTGTTGGCTGAACACTCAGCAGGTTTTATCATAGAAAAGAGTCCTGAGTTTAGAGAGCCCAAATCATTTACAATGGGCTCTAAGCAAACCTGCCCTTGATTTTGGAAGGAGAGAAACATCTCTTAGAGGATAGTCTGGAATAAAGATAGCAACATCTCTGCTTTCAAGACATGCAGAAATGTGATAGACCCTCAGATGATTGTCTGTAAATGCTGTGATGCCACTATCTTCTCACCTCACTCTCCTCAATTCAACTATTAAATTAGGGATTTCCTGCCAGTGGCACTCCACTCCAGTACTCTTGCCTGGAAAATCCCATGGATGGAGGAGCCTGGTAGGCTGCAGTCCATGGGGTCGCTAAGAGTTGGGCACGACTGAGTGACTTCACTTTCACTTTTCACTGTCATGCATTGGAGAAGGAAATGGCAACCCACTCCAGTGTTCTTCCTGGAGAATCCCAGGGATGGGGGAGCCTGGTGGGCTGCCATCTATGGGGTCACACAGAGTCAGACACGACTGAAGTGACTTAGCAGCAGCTGCTGGTCCAGTGGTGAAGACTCCATGTTCCAATGCATGGGTGAGTATTTGATCCCTGGTGGGGAATTAAGATCCCACATGCCTTACAACCAAAAAACCAAACAGAAAACAGAAGTAATATTGTAAAAAGTTCAATAAAGACTTTAAAAATGGTCTACATAAAAAAGAAATCTTAAAAAAGCTAAAATTTATTGAGAAAGTTAGTTGCTCAGTTGCGTCTGACTCTTCTTGACCCCAGGGACTGTAGACCTACCAGGCTCCTCTGTCCATGGGATTCTCCAGGCAAGAATATTGGAGTGGGTTGCCACGTTCTTCTCCAGAGGATGTTCCTGATCCAGGGATTGAACCCAGTTCTTCTGCATTGCAGGCAAATTTTCTACTGTTTGAGTTACCTGGGAAACCATAATATATAATATTACATATATTTATATATAAAATATGATTTAATACAAATATTTTATATATTTTAAATACTTATTTATTTATTTGACTGTTGGGTCTTAACTGCAGCACAGGGCATCTTCACTGTGGCATGCAAAATCTTTTCACTGTGGCACATGGAGTTCTTTCTTTAGTTGTGGCATGCAGGCTCCAGAGGGCACAGACTCAGCTGGACCATGGCATGTGGGATCTTAGTTCCACAACCAGGGATTGAACCTGTGTCTTCTGCATTGGAAGGTGAAGTCTCAATCACTGGAACACCAGGAAGTCCCGCTATTTAATATTTTTAAGCCTCCATAACTTTTATCAATGATTAAAAATGTATACTAAATGTTCTTGAAGTATATACAATTTCTATTACCTTCCATTACTCAATAAATGTTCATTTATTCAACAGGAATGTGTAAAGCACAAGCTAAGTGCTAGGCACTGAGTATCCAGAGCTGAAGATAGCAGTTTCCACTGTCAAAAGACATAGACTCTATTTTGAAAAACAGGTAATAAAGAAACACATATTCATTTTCAGGATATGTTACACTTTTTGTTGTAAAAATATTTTTATTTTTGAAAAATAACACATCAAAAATAAAACAATATGCACAACCTCATAAACTAGTATAGAACAAACATCTGGACACCTGAACAAGGACACTATGTCTTTCTTTATAATTGTTAAAATTATAATATCTTCCTTTTCCTCAAAAGTTACCACTACCATAACATTTATTATTCATAGTTTCTTTACTTTTCTTTATCCTTTCAACACTTACATTTACTTCCAATGGGGCTTCCCTGTTGGTTAAGATGGTAAAGAATCTGCCTGCAATTCAGGAGACCCAGGTTCGATCCCTGGGTGGGGAAGATCCCTTGGAGGAGGGCATGGCAACCCACTCCAGTATTCTTGCCTGGAGAATCCCACGGACTGAGGAGCCTGGTGGGCTACAGTCCATGGGGTCCAAAGAGTCAAAAACAACTGAGCGACTAACACTTTCACTTCCTGCCAATTGTTGCAATACACATAAAGGGAAATTACACAATATGCATTTTTTCCTACAGCTTTCTCCATTTAACGTTGTTTCTAAGATTAACCTATGTTGCTGAATGTAGCTGCAGTTTCTTCATTTCCATTGCTTCGTGGTTTTCTGGTATTTGAACATGCCACATTCATGTATAAGAACAGAGAACATGTATTTATTCTTTTTTGCAATTATGATTTTTAATATTGCTTACAGTTTCTGGCCATGATGAAAAATTCTGACTTGAATACTCTATTTTCTACATTTAACCTGTTAGTTTTCCCTACACTGGACTCAGAGATATATTATGTGGTTCAGTGGCTGGTATATCTGTGAGTTGATAGCACTTTGCACAGAATGGAATGGCCTGCTGCTGCTGCAGCTAAGTCACTTCAGTCATGTCCAACTCTGTGCGACCCCATAGATGGCAGCCCACCAGGCTTCTCTGTCTCTGGGATTCTCCAGGCAAGAGTACTGTAGTGGGTTGCCATTCCCTTCTCCAGGAATGGCCATATAGCCTTTATGAAAAGCTTTGTTGAATTAGGACCCCCAAAAAATTTAATTTGTTGAACAAATTAATTGAATTTGGTGGCAGGAAAGTGGAATTTTGAAGGAAAATTGAAACTTAAGCCAAGAGTAATTTTCTTCACAATTAAAGAAGAGAAAGGGAATTTCAGTGGAAAGCATTAAAAAAACAATTTGCTCTATGGCATTCTATCACCATTTCCTTTTATTCCAAACTCTAGGAACAAAATTAAAAGTCCTTGCTTGTACACTGAGAGAAAAGGTCATAAAGATTGCTAGCACTTGAGAGTGAGAACAGATATGAGCTTTCCACAGGGGAGAATGTAGACCGTTAGATTACACTGAGCAACAACTTTTGCCCTCTATATTTAAGCTTAAGTTTCACTGGTCTTCAGTATTGTCCAATTTATTAAGCTCTTTGTTACACATAAAAATATTTTTAAATTTCAAAGCTTAGCAAAATATATGTGTGGATGCTCAGTTGCCTTAGTTGTGTCCAACTCTGCGATCTTATGGACTATAGCCTACCAAGCTCCTCTGTCTATGGGATTCTCAGGCAACAATACTGGAGTGTATTGCCCTGCCCTCCTCCAGGGGATCGTCCCCATCCAGGAATCAAATCCATGTCTCCCGTGTCTCTTGCATTGCAGGCAGATTCTTTACCCATCGAGCCACCTGGGAAGCCCTATCAAAGCAAACAGATAATCAAAAAACAAAAAATCTTTTCCTACCTGCCAATTAAGAATTAATAGGCACTGCAATTATTTTTAAATAGCCATGAATCAAACATAGTCTAAGGGTGATGAAATCTTTTGGGAAGATGACAGCATTTATCCCCCTCACTCTCAAATTCCCTAAAGATTTGAGATATCTTGCAAGCATAATGCGCATAACAGAATAGGGAAAAGAAAGCAAAAATAAATGAAAGTTAAATTAGAAGAAAATCTGAGGAGATAAAGTTACAGGGTTTGAATACCTTATTGCCTATAGGTTATTCCTAAGATGAACAGGAACATTTGCGTTCAGTTCAGTTCAGTTCAGTCGCTCAGTCATGTCTGACTGTGACCCCATGAATCGCAGCATGCCAGGCCTCCCTGTCCATCACCAACTCCTGGAGTTCACTCAAACTCACGTCCATCGAGTCGGTGATGACATCCATCCATCTCATCTTCTGTCGTCCCCTTCTCCTCCTGCCCCCAATCCCTCCCAGCATCAGAGTCTTTTCCAATGAGTCAACTCTTTGCATGAAGTGGCCAAAGTACTGGAGTTTCAGCTTTAGCATCATTCCTTCCAAAGAACACCCAGGGCTGATCTCCTTTAGAATGGGCTGGTTGGATCTCCTTGCAGTCCAAGGGACTCTCAAGAGTCTTCTCCAACACCACAGTTCCAAAACATTAATTCTTCAGTGCTCAGCTTTCTTCACAGTCCAACTCTCACATCCATACATGGAACAAATTAGATGCTAGAAAATAAAGAGTTAGCAAAAATAGTCCTGTTTCTAGGGTCCATTTTAAGCACAGTTCAGTGATAATGAGAAAGAGGGAAAAGTAACGCTATCTATAAGGCACTCAAGAAGGAGGAAAGCTGTGGGTTAAGACACACACTGTTCTAGAATGAAATGAATGCCAACTCATCGTAATTTTCACAATCCAACATCACACTCTTCTGAAAGAAAATGAATGTCACTTTAGTTGCAAAATCCTCAATCTCAAGAGATATTTGGTACCATTACATATACTCCTAGGAATAAGTGAAAGGGGATTAATAAAGGTAAGACCTGGACAGGGCATGAAATGCCATAGTGCTGTATTTTAAATTTCCATTTTATTTCCTTTTGCCCACCAGGAAATACACATTTCCCGCCCTCATAAAGACCATGCTTTCAACCAACTGTTACATTATTAGCCAGCAGATTTTTGCAGAAACTAATGCTTGTGGCCATCAATATGTAAGTGAATATTGAAATACTCTGGTCAATAATGTTTGCATAACAAAAGACATATTAAATCATCTCCAGAATGATGTGTTTAGTAAGTCCTAGTCCATGAAGTTCAAAATATTACTCTAGTCATTTTTAGTCTTTCTTTGTTGGTGAGGGCATTTATGTTATACTATTCTAAAATTTCAATTATACAATACAGTATTGTCAATTAAAGTCAAAATTGATAAGTGGTGAAAGCAATGAAGGATCAGTGGGATCCTTCACAATGTATACACATATCAAATCATCACATATTATACTTAAGTGCAATATAATTTTACCAGCTATACTTCAATAAAGCTGATTTTTTTAAAAAAATGCTCTACCCAAATAAAAATAACCACCACCTTTAGTTACTGGATATGAAATTTCAGAAGAGACTATTGGACTTAGGCTGCTGAGACTCACATTTCATCTGTAATACAAATGAAGAAGTGCATTGGCTTGAAATTCCTGAGATGGGTCTGTCATTCAATGAACAGGAGTATGGGGGCTCAGACTGCTGGAAGACTTCATTTATTCCTTTGATTAGGAAAATTTCTGTATTTCCCTCATCAAAAGATAAGTCAACTATTGTATCATTGAAATGGACATGGTATACAGAGAACAAGATGGTTCAGCAGGTGAATCTGAGGTTGAGTCTGACTTTCTCCCTCATTCACTTGGACTCACTGGTCACTTAGCATCTTTTCCTTTTCTTGGTTTCCTTTTCTTATAGATGAAGAAATAATATCTCATGGAGGAGTGTAAATGAATGTACATCAGCTCCATACATTAATTTTCTGGCACTATCTGAAGCTCTGTTTTTAGTTTTCTGGGTCAGATTTGTGATCAGCAGGAAGAATACTAGGGTTTGTCTTGGAGGTCTGCTTTGGCTATGAAAAAAGCAGATGCCATATGACTTCCCAGGACTTCTCTGATCAGATGACTCCCATGGTCCTTTCTTCTGTGACATCTAGATCTTCTTTAGCTCTTTTATAACTGTGTTCTATCTTGGAGATTCTTTTTTCCCCAGTAATTTTCATTGCTTTATTATTATTATTATTAATATGGATATGAGATTAGCAGTGGGAAGTCTGAATCCTTCTTCTTAAAAAATTAAAATTATCACTAAATATTGGCCTTGGCACAGTGTCCCCACAGTGGTGCCACTAATCTCTTGTATTTGATTAGTCATCATGGTGGCCTGTGGTTTAGCTCTTATTAAGGTTCTTAAAAACCTTATTCAACAACTGTCTGGCAGTCTTGTTGCCCAAACACACAGAAACTTGAGAAACAGAAAGCAATGTAGCTTAACCATTTTTAGTGTGATGAAGATAATGGAAATTTACCACCCACATATTGTGGAATAGAATGTAAACACTAGTAGAGACACGTCGCAGTGGAGGGTGGTGAACAGGGCCATGGGGAAGTGCCCTTTGCTTTGCTGGGAGGATGATCAACAGCATGATTAATTCTAACTGCTCCCTGTTTCTGTGCTGGACCACAAGGCCACAACTCTTGTCTGAGAACAGGAAATATTTGCATCTTTGGGTCATGAAGGGAAAAGCTCCAACCAAACACAACAATTCCAAACTTTATTTCAGATCATGGCACAAGCCTGTCAGTTTTAACAGTCACTTTTTATTAAGGAATTGTCCCAACCCAATTTAGAGTGTGTTACCTTTTATTTTTCTCAGTGACCTTTCCTCATTTCCTCCTTTTTGCTCTTACTCCCGCATCAGATTACTTTTCAAAAGTCAACCTTCCACTTATTAGTTTCCTCCCATAGTCTTTGTCTCTTTACCATCTTTCTGACCACTCAGTATTTATTTATACTAACCATAAATACTACTGAATTCTCTACCCTTCACAGTCCTTGACTTAAATAAGAAGTGACTTCGCTCTCTCTCCCTCTCACCAAGTGGATTGAGTCTCAGCTATGCTGTTAACTGGCAATATCACTTTAGACAACTTATCTTTCTTGGTTTACGTATCTTTATCTCCTGAATGATTATGATAGAAATAGAATAAGATATTACGTTGGTGCAAAAGTAATCACTGTTTTCGCATTGTTGAAATTACCCATCTGATACAGGAATACATTCTTAAGTAAATGTGGTTATTTTATACATTATTTTAATGTGCATTTCTTGCTTTGTGGTTTTTTTTTTGGCTAATGAGTTATTGCTGTTTATTTTATATTTATTTTAGACTGGAAATTACATTAGACAAAAAGCAAATATGAGAAGTTTTCTTATTAGAGTTCAAAATAGATCATGAAGCATCAGAGACAACTCGCAACATCAAAAACACATTTGGCCCAGGAACTGCTAATGAATGTACAGTGGTGGTTCAAGAAGATTTACAAAGGAGATCATAGCCTTGAAGAGGAGGAGCACAGTGGCTAGCCACTGGAAGCTGACAATGACCAATTAAGAACATCTTCAAACCTGACCCTTGTACAAAAGCAAGAGAACTTGCCAAAGAACTCAGTGTCGACCATTCTATGGTTATTTGGCATTTGAAGCAAATTGGAAAAGTGAAAAAACGTGATAAGTGAGTGCCTCATCAGCTGACTGTAAATTTAAAATATTATCGTTTGAAGTGTCATCTTCTCTTATTATACACAACAACAACAAACCATTCTCAGATTGTGACTTTTTACAAAATGTAGATTTTTTATAAAAACTGGAGGAGGCTGATTCAGTGATTCAATTAAGAAGAAATGCCAAAGCACTTCCCAAAGCCAAACTTGCACCAACAAAGGTCATGGTTTCTGTTTGATTGTCTGCTGCCGATCTGACCCACTACAGCTTTCTAAATCCCAGAAAAACTATTATATCTGAGAAGTATGCTCAGCAAATCTGTGAGATGCACTGAAAACTTCCATGCCTGCAGCCTGCATTGATCAACAGAAAGGGCCCAATTCTTCTACACGACAACACCTGACCTCACGTACATAGCACAACCAAGGCTTCAAAAGTTGAACAAATTGGACTAAGATGCTTTGCCTCGTCTGCCATGACTTCCCACAAACCACCACTTATTCAAGCATCTTGATAACTTTTTGCAGGGAAAATGCTTCCACAACCAGCATCTTTGTGTGCTTAGTCGCTCAGTCATGTCTGACTCTTTGTGACCCTATGAACTGTAGCCCACCGGGCTCCTGTGTCCGTGGGATTCTCCAAGAAAGAATACTGGAGTGGGTTTCCATGCCCTCCTGCAGGAGATCTTCCCAACTCAGGAACAGAACCCGTGTCTCATGTCTCCTGCATTGGCAGGTGGGTACTTTACCACTAATGCCACCTGGAAAAGGAGGCAGAAAATACTTTCCAAGATATTGTCAAATCCTGAAGCACAGATTTTTATGCTACAGAAATGAACAAATTTATTTCTCATTGGCAAAAAAAAACAAGTGTTGATTGTAATTGTTCCTATTTTGATTAATAAAGAGTGCTTGAGTGTAGTTATAATGATTTAAAATGCAAGGTCCAAAAGCAATTACAGTTGCACCAACCTAATAGTTACACTGCTAGAAATCCTACTAGGGAAAGATAGATAGAGAGGAACTTAAAGAGATCACCACAAACTAGACACCAACCAGAACATCTGGCAACTAAGGAACAATCAAAACATTTTAAAACTAAACATACTTAAACTGTTCTCACAGAAACATGGATACAAGACCTGCATTTGATCTTGGTAAGTCTATAAGATAGTAGACCCTGAAAAGAAAAACTGCATTCCTGCTCATTGCCAAAAACAGGATTACAGGTGAAAGGGAAAAAAAAAANATATGGGGCTAAAGGAGAAACTAATGATGTAAGCCTTGACATCTGCCCAAAAATGAGGAGGAAAGTGGTCTTTCCCCTTTTCCACTTTTCCTTTGATTATAAAGGTACAGCCCTCAGTGTTCTCAAGGCTGTTTTCCCTTGTCTGCCCACTTGTATCTCTCACAAGTGTCCTGTGCTAATAAACTTACTCTTTGTCTATCACTTTGTCTCATGCTGAATTCTTTCTGCATTGAAACAAAGAACCTGAGCTTCAGTAAGTTCTGAGACCAGATGAGCAGGTTCAGTTAAAAGATAGTGGGTTCAAGTTCCCTCCTAAGTCAGGGACTGTGGATTCAAGGCTCACTCAAAGGAATGTGGTTTCAAGTATGAGAGTGGCCCCCAAAAAATTGTTATGAGATTAAATATGTTAATATTTTAAAGAGATTAGAACAGTTTGTAAGATGCATTCTTATGCAAATGTTCACTAAAAAAAAAAAATCAAATGAGAGCCTATCTACTCTGCGTAGAAAGGATAGGCTGGCATTTGTCTCAGAAGAATCAAGTGTCATATTATCTGAGGAAGCTGTTCACATTCTCTTTGACTCTGCATTACAGATGAGCATCTACTCACTCATCTTTCCTCATAATACTTTGGTCAGCACATTAAAATCTTCCTTTTACTTTTAAGTCCTGCCATCATTCTAAACTATAAAATCCATAGTTGGCCAGTTCCTCACACTGGTTCCTTAGTTTTTTTCTCAACTACAAAAATCTTTCCACTTGACCTTTGCTAACCAGGAAGCAGGCTGTACACTGTGAACTGCACAAAAACACAAGTGGTTGATCAAGAGCTGAACTCCATGCAGACTGAATGGATGGGGCCCTTGTCCCAGGACCATACCCAGTACCTTTACATCACTCAGATCTATTAGTCCTTTTTGAATGTTAGCCTTGAAAACCCTCTGTCTTAATGCAACACACTCTGCTTCCAAATCATTCACTTATTAAATCCGTCATCTTCATTTTCAGGGCCCATGGCAAATGCCAGGATACCAACTCTTCTTATTTCTCCATATTCAGCAGAATCTTCCTTGTTAATAATGACTTCCTTTCTAACAAAAATTAGATTCCATGAACAATTACCTAAATCTGTATTTCTAAGTCCTCTGTATTTAGCACATTAAAAATTATAACTGTGGATGAAAGTGACCACCTTATACATGTATTCACCCAAATAGCTAAGCAAAACTGGAGATTCTTATATATTGAGTCACACTGATGGTACCAAAAATTCACAATCATTAACTTCAGAATTTTACTTATTAATTGTTTTATAATCAACTAAATACCTGTATCTGATTCTCAGTTCAATCTTTTCGTATTTGTCATAACAAAATCTCCCTAATATTTCCAAACTACAAACATCCAACTCATCTTTGACCACTATTTTTAATGAGCGCAGAAAAAATGATTAAAGAGAATTTTCTTCATTTTTAACAACTAGATTTACAAATAATCCTAAATATTAACTTCTTCTTTCCTTTATTTTTTCTATTACAAGGATGGGGTTGTATTCCTTTCCAGATAAATCTATAATCCTTCCCCAGTTGCCCTATTGGTAGCTGAGAACAGTCTCATTTTTCTTTCTAGAGACTTTGACTATTAATCACTCTTCCATGACCTCCTTTCACTTTGCCTAGCTTCAGTCTCTCTGTTATTATTAGAATACTCCTATCTGTATTTAAACTTGCTGCCTATCCACTTTCATTCCAACTACCTGGCTTTCACAGGTAACTACTTGAAAGAGTTTTGTATACTTTCTAAAACAGAATCATTAGAGGTTTACACTTACCATTTTGTTTGGGTGATCTTGAGTTATAAAATCTTTCAGACTATTAAATCTGGTGTATACTTTTTCAGGTCTCTCTGATTTCTCTCCACAATCTTCATTTTTCTCTCCTGATTGTCAAATGTTGAGACTTCTCATAACTGTCCTGAACCTCTTTTTACTCAGAGTACTATTAGGAAATGATGATAATGATGATGATGATGACAATAATCTGACATTTATTGAGCATGTCCCTTTCTGCCAGATGCTATCCTATGCTCTTAGTATATTTTAACTAATGACATATTCTTAATATCTCCATAAGCTGTCCACTATCATTATTCCCTTTAAAAAATGAGAATACAAAATACAGGTTAATAATCTTATTCAAGCTAATTCAGCTGACTAATGTTAGGTTAAGATTCAAGTCTGTCAGCACTAGTCAATCTGATGTCAGAATTCGTGCTCTCCTCCATTCTCTTAAAGAATGTATACAGACTTATATCTCACCCCTTTCCGTGGTTTTAGTTATCTAAACATCAATGATTCTTATATCTGCATCTTTGGCTTAGACAAGATATTAAGCTGCTTTGAGTATTACATGACCATCTCCAAGAAACACATACAAATCTTGATTCGTTGTCCCCACTCACAACTACTCAATATATTTGATCTTCATTGCTTCTACTATCAATACAGGACACCATCATCTGCTAGAAGCTCAAGGTAAAATCCTAAGAGTTATTCCTGTCTTTTTTCTTTCTTTCACTTCCAATTATCCAATAAATCAGTAAGTTCCTCCAACTTTATGATCTATGTATTTATTGAAACCATCCTATTAATCCCATCTCTACTGCAATAGCCCTTAGCCAGGCTACCTCCATGTCCCACTTGGACTATTGTATCCTTCCAACTGAGGTCTCAAATTTTTTAACCTTAGCTTCTCCTAAATGTTTCTAATAATTTGTTTTCAGAAAAGAAAACAAAATAATGTTAGTAATGAATGGATGCTTTGTCAGAACAATGTTTGTAAAGTGGAATTATAGATATGGTGTTGCCTGTTAAACCCTTTAGTAAGTCCTATTCCCAACAGATAAAAGCCAAAATCCTTAATATGGCCCCAAAGTCTGATCTATCATTTTATCCCGAACTGCCTCCCTCTTCATCTTTCTTCCAGCCACACTTATTGACCTGTAAGCTCTTCATACTTATTGTTTCCTTAGCCTGGAGTTTTCCTTCTCTGTCTACCCAGTTAATGATTACTTGTTCTTTGTATCTAATTTTAATGTCTCTTTTCTGGATAGTTTTCATTTGTCTCTTAGACTTTATTGGGTCCTTTTTGGTTTATTTACATAACAAATTTTTACAATGATCAACCCATCTATGTGTATTTGTAAAAGTACATTTTAACTTAATAGATGGTAAGTTCTATTATAACAGTGACATTTTAATTTTGATTTCTTTGTGTCTTTAGCTCTTACCACAGTATATAATACAAAGGGAGCAACTGCCAAACAGCTATTTGGGAGAGTAACTAGTGACTTCTTTATAGGGAAATTGCTTTACACATGAGTACAGCTACTTACATGAAGAGTCTGGGCTAGTTACCTAAATTTGATGGTAGCTAATAACCTTAGACTGTCTTCAACTTTTAAATTCTCATCAAATTTTATACTCCTGTATTTGGCATGTATGAATGTGTAGGTCACCTCATGAACTTTGAAATTTGTCCTGTTGATATCTGTTCATTGAAATAAAGTCTAAAGGGGGTGGCCCTAAGATGGAGGAATAAGATGGGGAGACCACTTTGTTCCCCACAAATTCATCAAAAGATCATTTGAACACTGAGCTAACTCCACAAAACAATTTCTGAATGCTGGTGGAGGACACCAGGCACCCAGAAAGGCAGCCCATTGTCTTTGAAAGGAGGTAGGACAAAATATAAAAGATAAAAAGGGAGACAAAAGAGCTAGGGACGTAGACTCATCCCGGGGAGGGAGTCTTAATAGAGGAGAAGTTTCCAAACACCAGGAAACCCTCACCGGTGGGTCTGTGGGGAGTTTTGGAATCTCAGAGTGCAACATAACTAGGAGGAAAAAATAAATCAATAAAACCCAGAGATTACACGCCTAATGGCAACTCCCAGCAGAGGAGTAGCCCAGATGCTCGCATCCGCCAGCAGCAAGCAGGGGCTGAACAGGGAGGAGTGGGCTGCATTGCTTAGAGTAAGGACCAGGCCTGAATGCCCTGAGGGCAATCTGAGGGAGCTAACATGAGATAGCAACCCAAACTATGGGATAATCAGAAAGAGAGAAAGGAAAAAGAGAGAGAGAAAGAGAGAGAGAACTTTCCTGTGAAAAGCTCTAACCTAAGGCACTTCTGGGCCCGCTCACAGAACAAAGGACTGAGCAAATACCAGAGGAGAGCTAGCTGGCCATGGAACAGCTTATCCCCTGTCAGAGGCAGGGAGGCAGGTGAGCAACAGACAGAGCTGGAAAGGGACAAACTCGGCCCCAAGAGACAGCATCCTCTACCAAACTGTGAGTAGGTCCCCAGTTGCTAACCACGTCTTCCTGGGATCCTGGACAGTTGACATACACCAGGAGGGCCACAGCCAGAGATCAGCTCCCCAGAGGAGACACATGGCACAACTGAGACGGCGCTCCTGCAGCTCACCCAGGAAATCCAGAGACTGGGATGGGGGAGGTGATAAGACGCACTGCCCACCTGGGGAGAGTGTACTCCCCAAGCACCTGGTCGCCTGAGCTGCTCAAACTTGGGAAGGGCACCAAACGCAGACCCAACCGAGTCTGTGCCTTTGTGGAGTACCTGAGAACCTGAACTTGAGCAGCTTAGATCTGGAAAGTGCACACAACCCAGTTCCCACTTTAAACAGTTCCCCTGCAGACCAACCTGGAGCCTGAGCAGTGTAGACTGGGAAAGCACACACACCATGAGTGAGGGCAAACCCCGTGTGGCCCAGACACTGAGAGCACTCCCCACACATGCCAGTAATATTTGTTTGCAGTGTTCCTCCTTCTCCCCAGCACAACTGAACAAGTGAGCCTAAGTGACCGCCTCCACCCACTTGTGTCAGGGTGGAATTTAGACACTGAAGAGACTTGCAAACAGAAGAAGCCAAAATAAACAGAGGGAACCTCTTGGGAAGTGACAGGTGCAATAGATTAAAACCCTGTAGTTAGCACCAACTACATTGGAAGGCACCTATAGACCATGAGAAGAA
This sequence comes from Redunca redunca, assembly GCA_006410935.1. Lineage (NCBI taxonomy): Eukaryota > Metazoa > Chordata > Mammalia > Artiodactyla > Bovidae > Redunca > Redunca redunca. The sequence continues at coordinate 353,493 of SJYQ01001679.1, forward strand.
GTATAAGCTAGAACAAGGAACTATCTGAAACCAAACTGACCCCACACTGCCCGTAACAGCTTCAGAGAAATTCCTAGATATATTTTACTATTATCATTTTATAAATTTTTGAGACTTTTATTTTTCCTTTATTTTTCATTTTTATAACCTACTATTACCTTGCAAAAAAAGACCCTATTTTTAAAGCAAATTTCAAATATATTTTTTATAATTTTTATGATTTTGTTTTGTTTTCTTAATTTTGTATTTTGAGAGTCTAATGTCTACTTTAGATTTTTAATCTTTGCTTTTTGGTATTTGTTATTAATTTTGTACCTTTAAGAATACAGTCTTCAGTACCCATTTTTACTTAGGAGTGTGATTATTGGCTTGATTGTCCTTTCCCCCTTTTGACTCTCCTTTTTCTCCCCTAGGCCACCTCTATCTCCTCCCTTGCCCTTCTCTTCTCTACCTAATGCTGTGAATTGGGTATTCTGGGCTATGGAGAACACTCAGGGAACTGATTACTGGCTAGATCTATCTCTCTCCTTTTGACTCCCCCTTCTCTCCTCCTGGTCACCTCTACCTCCTTCCTCCCTCTTGTCTTCTCTATGTAACTCTGTGAATCTCTCTGGGTGTTCCAGGCTGTAGAGAGCACATAGGGAATTAATTACTGGCTAGCTTGCTCTCGCCCATTTTGATTCCCCCTCTTCTCCTCTTGGTCACCGCTATCTCCCTCCTCCCTCTTCTCTTCTCCATGTAACTCTGTGAATCTCTCCAGGTGTCCCTCACTGTGGAGAATCTTTTCTCCATTAACCTAGATCTTTTGTCATCAGTGAGGTATCGATGGAGAAGTCTTGAGGCTACTGTAAGAATAAGACTGAAAACCAGAGACAGGAGACTTAAATCCAAAACTTGAGAACACCAGAAAACTAATGACTCTAGGGAACATTAATCGACAAGAGCTCATCCAAAAGCCTTCATACCTATGCTAAAACCAAGCTCCACCCAAGAGCCAAAAAGCTCCAGAGAAAGACATACCATGCTAATTCTCCAGCGATGCAGAAACATAGCCGTAAGCATTAATATACAGGCTGCCCAAAGTCACACCAAACCCATCAGTTCAGTTCAGTTCAGTGGCTCAGTCGTGTCCGACTCTTTGCAACCCCATGAATCACAGCACACCAGGCCTCCCTGTCCATCACCATCTCCCAGAGTTCACTCAGACTCACATCCATCAAGTCCGTGATGCCATCCAGCCATCTCATCCTCGGTCATCCCCTTCTCCTCCTGCCCCCAATCCCTCCCAGCATCAGAGTCTTTTCCAATGAGTCAACTTTTCTCATGAGGTAGCCAAAGTACTGGAGCTTCAGCTTTAGCATCATTCCTTCCAAAGAAATCCCAGTGTTGATTTCCTTCAGAATGGACGGGTTGGATCTCCTTGCAGTCCAAGGGACTCTCAAGAGTCTTCTCCAACACCACAGTTCAAAAGCATCAATTCTTCGGCACTCAGCCTTCTTTACAGTCCAATTCTCACATCCATACATGACCACAGGAAAAACATAGCCTTGACTAGATGGACCTTAGTCGGCAAAGTAATGTCTCTGCTTTTGAATATACTATCTAGGTTGGTTATAACTTTTCTTCCAAGGAGTAAGCGTCTTTCAATTTCAGGGCTGCAGTCACCATCTGCAGTGATTTTGGACCCCAAAATAATAAAGTCTGACACTGTTTCCACTGTTTCCCCATCTATTTCCCATGAAGTGATGGGACCGGATGCCATGATCTTCATTTTCTGAATGTTGAGCTTTAAGCCAACTTTTTCACTCTCCTCTTTCACTTTCAAACCCATAGACACCTCAAAATTCACTCCTGGACACTTCTTTGGACTCCAGAGAGAAGAGACCCAGCTCCACCCACCAGAACACTGATGCAAGCTTCCCTAACCAGGAAACCTTGACAAGCCACCTGCCCAACCCCACCAACAGGGAGGAACCTCCACAATAAAGAGGAAGCACAAACTTCCAGCATACAGAAAGGCCACCCAAAACACAGCAATCTAAACAAAATGAAAAGGCAGAGAAATAGTCAGCAGTAAAGGAAATTGATAAATGCCCACCAAACAAAACAAAAAAGGAGGAGATAGGGAATCTAACTGAAAAAGAATTAAGAATAATGATAGTAAAAATGATCCAAAATCTTGAAAACAAAATGGAGTTACAGATAAATAGTCTGGAGACAAGGGATGAGAAGATGTAAGAAATGTTTAACAAGGACCTAGAAGAAATAAAAAATATTCAATCAATAATGAATAATGCAATTGAAAGTGAAAGTGAAGTCGCTCAGTTGTGTCTGACTCTTTGCGACCCCATGGACTGTAGCCTACCAGACTCCTCCCTCCAGGGGATTCTCCAGGCAAGAATACTGGAGTGGGTTGCCATTTCCTTCTCCAGGGGATCTTCCCGATCCAGGGATTGAACCCCAGTCTCCTGCATTCCAGGCAGACACTTTAGCTTCTGAGCCACCAAGGAAGTCTGAATAATGCAATAACTGAGATCAAAAATACTCTGGAGGGAACCAAGGGAACTCTGGAGGGAACTGAGGCAGAAGATAGGATAAGTGAGGTGGAAGATAGAATGGTGGAAATAAATAAAGCAGAGAGGGAAAAGGGGCGGGGAGAAGAATTAAAAGAAATGAGGACAAACTCAGAGACCTCTGGGACAATGTTAAATGAACCAACATTCTAATCATAGGAGTCCCAGAAGAAGACAAAAAGAAAGGCCATGAGAAAATACTTGAGGAGATAATAGTTGAAAACTCCCCCAAATTGGGAAGGAAATAGGCACCCAAGTCCAAGAAACCCAGAGTCCCAAACAGGATAAACCCAAGGTGAAACACCCCAAGACACATATTAATCCAATTAACAAAGATCAAACACAAAGAATAAATATTAAAAGCAGCGGGGGAAAACAACAAATAACACACAAGAGGATTCCCATAAGGATAACAGCTCTGATCTTTCAATAGAAACTCTTCAAGCCAGAAGGGAATGTCAGGACATACTTAAAGTGATGAAAGAGAAACACCTACAACCCAGATTACTGTAGCCAGCAAGGATCTCATTCAAATATGAAGGAGAAACCAAAAGCTTTACAGAGAAGCAAAAGCTGAGAGAATTCAGCACCACCAAATCAGGTCTTCAACAAATGCTAAAGGATTTTCTCTAGACAGGAAACACAGAAAAGGTGTATAAACGCGAACCCAAAACAACAAAGTAAATGGCAACAAGATCATACTTATCAACAATAAGGTTAAATGTAAATGGGTTGAATGCCCTAACAAAAAGACAAAGACTGGCTGAATGGGTACAAAAACAAGACCCCTATATATGCTGCCTACAAGAGACCCACCTCAAAACAAGGGACACATACAGACTGAATGTGAAGGGCTGGAAAAAGATATTTCATGCAAATGGAGATCAAAAGAAAGCAAGATTAACAATATTCATATCAGATAAAATAGACTTTGAAATAAAGGCTGTGAAAAGAGACAAAGAAAGACATTACATTATGATCAAAGGATCAATCCAAGAAGAAGATATAACAATTATAAATATATATGCACCTAACATAGGAGCACAGCAATATGTAAGGCACATGCTAACAAGTATGAAAAGGGAAATTAACAATAACACAATAATGGTGGGAGACTTTAATACCCCACTTACACCTATGGATAGATCAACTAAACCAAAAATGAGTAAGGAAACACAAACTTTAAATGACACAATGGAAGAGTTAGACCTAATTGATATCTATAGGACATTTCACCCCAAAACAATGAATTTCACCTTTTTCTCGAGTGCATATGGAACCTTCTCCAGGATAGATCACATCCTGGGCCATAAATCTAGCCTTGATGAATTAAAACAAAGAAAAAAAAGAAAGAAAGAAATCATTCCAAGCATCTTTTCTGATCACAATGCAGTAAGATTAGATGTCAACTACAAGAGAAAAAAACTATTAAAAATACAAACATATGGAGGCTAAACAACACTTGTGAATAACCAACAAATCACAGAAGAAATCAAAAAAGAAATCTAATATGCATAGAAACGAATGAAAATGAAAACACAACAACCCAAAACCTAAGGCACTCAGTAAAAGCAGTGTTAAGAGGAAGGTTCATAGCAATACAAGCTTTCCTCAAGAAACAAGAGAAAAAATCAAATAAATAACCTAACCGTACACCTAAAGCTACTAGAAAAGGAAGAAATGAAGAACCTCAGGGTTAGTAGAAGGAAAGAAATCATAAAAATTAGGGCATAAATAAATGAAAAAGAAACAAAGGAGACCACAGCAAAAATCAACAAAGCTAAAACATGGTTCTTTGAGAAGATGCATAAAACAGACAAACTATTAGCTAGAGTCATCAAGAAACAAAGGGAGAAGAGTTAAATCAACAAAATTAGAAATGAAAATGGAGAAATCACAACAGACAACACAGAAATACAAATGATCATAAAAGATTACTATCAACAACTATATGCCAATAAAATGGACAACTTGGAAAAAATGGACAAATTCTTAGAAAAGTATAACTTTACAAAACTGAACCACAAAGAAACAGAAAATCCTAACAGGCCCATCACAAGCACAGAAAGCAAAACTATAATCAGAAATCTTCCAGCAAACAGAAGCCCAGGACCAGATGGCTTCACAGCTGAATTCTACCAAAAATTTAGAGAAGAGCTAACACCTATCCTACCCAAACTCTTCCAGAAAATTGCAGAGGAAGGTAAACTTCCAAACTCATTCTATGAGGCTACCATCACCCTAACACTGAAACCAGACAAAGATGCCACAAGAAAACAAAACTACAGGTCAATATCACTGATGAACATAGATGCAAAAATCCTTAACAAAATTCTAGCAAACAGCATCCAACAGCATATTAAAAAGATCATACATCATGACCAAGTGGGCTTTATTCCAGAAATGCAAGGATTTTTTAATATCTGCAAATCAATCAATGTAATACACCATATTAACAAATTGAGAGATAAAAACCATATGATTATCTCCATAGATGCAGAGAAAGCCTTTAACAAAATTGAACATCCATTTATGATAAAAAAAAAACCTCCAGAAAATTGAAAAATAAAAACCATATGATTATCTCCATAGATGCAGAGAAAGCCTTTGACAAAATTCAACATCCATTTATGATAAAAAAAAAACCTCCAGAAAATTTAAAGATAAAAACCATATGATTATTTAAATAGATGGAGAGAAAGCCTTTGACAAAATTCCACATCCATTTATGATAAAAACCCTCTAGAAAGCAGGCATAGAAGGAACATACCTCAACATAATAAAAGCCATATATGATAAACCCACAGCAAACATTAGCTCAGTGGAGAAAAATTGAAAGCATTTCCCCTAAAGTCAGGAACAAGACATTCTCACCACTATTTTCAACATAGTTTTGGAAGTTTTGGCCACAGCAATCAGAGAAGAAAGAGAAATAAAAGGAACCCAGATTGAAACGAAGAAGTAAAACACTCATTGTTTGCAGAAGACATGATCCTCTACATAGAAAACCCTAAAGATTCCACCAGAAAATTACCAGAGCTAATAAATGAATATAGTAAAGTTGCAGAATACAAAATCAACACACAGAAATCCCTTGCATTCCTATACACTAACAATGGGAAAATAGAAAGAGAAATTAAGGAAAGAATTCCATTCACCATTGCAATGAAAAGAATAAAATACTTAGAAATAAACCTACCTAAAGAAACAAAAGACCTATATATAGAAAACTATAAAACACTGATGAAAGAAATCAAAGATGATACAAATAGATGGAGAAATATACCATGTTCCTGGATTGGAAGAATCAATATTGTGAAAATGAGTATACTACCCAAAGCAATCTATAGATTCAATGCAATCCCTGTCAAGCTACCAATGCTATTTCTCAGAGAATTAGAACAAATATGTATGGAAATATGAAAAACTCTAATGGCCAAAGTAATCTTGAGAAAGAAGAATGGAACTGGAGGAATCAACCTGCCTGACTTCAGATTATACTACAAAGCTACAGTCATTAAGACAGTATGGTACTGCCACAAAGACAGAAATATAGGTCAATGGAACAAAATAGAAAGCCGAGAGATAAATCCATTCACCTGTGGATACCTTATCTTTGACAAAAGAGGCAATAATATACAATGGAGAAAAGACAATCTATTTAACAAGTGGTGCTGGGAAAACTGGTCAACCACTTGTAAAAGAATGAAACTAGAACCCTTTCTAACACCATAAACAAAAATACACTCAAAATGGATTAAAGATCTAAATGTAAGACCAGAAACTATAAAACTCCTAGAGGAAAACATAGGCAAAACTCTCTCTGACATAAATCACAGCAGGATCCTCTATGATCCACTTTCCAGAGTAATGGAAATAAAAGCAAAAATAAACAAATGGGACCTAATTAAACTTAAAAGTTTTTTCACAACGAAGGAAGGTGAAAAGACAGCTTTCAGAATGGGAGAAAATAATAGCCAATGAAGCAACTGACAAACAATTAATCTCAAAAATATACAAGCAGCTCTTCTGTCTCAATTCCAGAAAAATAAAAGACGCAATCAAGAAATGGGCCAAAAAACTAAACAGACATTTTTCCGAAGAAGACATACAGATGGTTAACAAACACATGAAAAGATGCTTAACATCACTCATTATCAGAGAAATGCAAATCAAAACCACAATGAAGTACCATCTCACGTCAGTCAGAATGGCTGCTATCAAAAAGTCTACAATCAATAAATGCTGGAGAGGGTGCAAAGAAAAGGGAACCCTCTTACACTGTTGGTGGGAATGCAAACTAGTATAGCCACTATGGAGAACAGTGTGGAGATTCCTTAAAACCTGGAAATAGAACTGCCATATGACCCAGCAATCCCACTACTGGACATACACACCAAGGTAACCAGAAATGAAAGAGACATGTGTACCCCAATGTTCATCACAGCACTGTTTACAATAGCCAGGACATGGAAGCAACCTATATGTCCATCGGGAGATGGATTGATAAGAAAGCTGTGGTATATATACACATGGAATATTACTCAGCCATTAAAAAGAATGCATTTGAATCAGTTCTAATGAGGTGGATGAAAATGGAGCCTATTAGCCTATTATATAGAGTGAAGTAAGTCAGAAAGAAAAGCACCAATATGGTATACTAATACATATATATGGAATTTAGAAAGATGGCAACGATGACCCTATATGCAAGACAACAAAAGAGACACAGATGTAAAGAACAGTCTTTTGGACTCTATGGGAGAAAGCAAGGGTGGGATGATATGAGAGAATAGCATTGAAACATGTATATTATATGTGAAACAGATTACCAGTACAGGTTCAATGCTCATGGCTGGTGNGAGACACAGATGTAAAGAACAGTCTTTTGGACTCTATGGGAGAAAGCAAGGGTGGGATGATATGAGAGAATAGCATTGAAACATGTATATTATATGTGAAACAGATTACCAGTACAGGTTCAATGCTCATGGCTGGTGCACTGGGATGATCCTGATGGATGGGATGGAGAGGGAGGTGGAGAGGGATGGGGAACACATATATACCCATGGCTCATTCATGTAAATGTATGGCAAAAATCACTACAATGTTGTAAGGTAATTAGCCTTCAATTAAAATCAATTATTTTTAAAAAGTAATAAAGTCTAAAATGCTTAATGTATAGATTAGATGCAGTAATGTTTATATATAAACATGAAAACTGACATAGTAAGGTCCAGACAAGAAAACTGTCTTATCATTAAGATGTAAACCAATAAAGCATGTAATGGGATAATGAGGAAATGCCAATATTGGTGGAAGTTTGTTTTATAATTCTAACATTTAAAATCAGATGAGAACATTGCATCACAAAAGTTGTTTTTGGACAAGTTGACTCTCAGAAGAACACTTCAAATCTGTAGAATAATTGGTGTAGAAATTTGATGTCCTCTTGAAAATACTCTGTATTTCCAGTTGGGGGAAGGATAGAAAAAAATTTCTAAAGATGATTGAACTGAAGTCAGCAAACAGACTCAAACCTGGAAGAGGTATCAGAGATGAAAACATCCAAGCTGCAAGTGAGGATGCTGAGATTGAGAGAAATTTTCCAGATCAAGATGTGTTTCTGGCAGGTATAAGAAGTGCTTAGAATCCCAGTCTCTTGACATAAGCTAATGACTCTTATTCTCTGGTAAACATTTTACTGAGCTAGACTTTGGCAGGGATTAAAAAAAAAGAAAATGAATGCCAAATTTACATGCTCAGAATGCTGGGCAATACCTTGTATTAATTTAGCAAAACACATAGAGCACTTGCCGATTAGGAGCTTGAAAACACAAGATTTGTTTTATACAGTACAAAATGAATAGTTATTAAGGGCATTAAGATACTCTCAATGAATAACAAAATGAGAAAATAATGAGAAATAAAACTACAATTTTTTATTTATTTTTTTTAAATTTTTATTTTAACTTTAGTTTACTTTACATTACTGTATTGCTTTTGCCAAACATTAACATGAATTCACCATGAGTGTACAAGCGTTCCCAAACATGAATCCCTTCCCACCTCCCACCCCATACCATCTCCCTGGGTCCTCTCNTTTGCCTATGTTCTCCTCTAGGAGTTTTATAGTTTCTGGTCTTACATTTAGATCTTTAATCCATTTTGAATTTATTTTTGTGTGTGGTGTTAGAAAGTGATCCAGTTTCATTATTTTACAAGTTGTTGACCAATTTTCCCAGCACCACTTGTTAAAGAGATTGTCCTTACTCCATTGTATATTCTTGCCTCCTTTATCAAAGATAAGGTTTCCATAGGTGTGTGGATTTATCTCTGGGCTTTCTATTTTGTTCCATTGATCTATATTTCTGTCTTTGTGCCAGTAACATACTGTCTTGATGACTGTGGCTTTGTAGTAGAGCTTGAAGTCAGGCAAGTTGATTCCTCAAAACTGCAATTTTTTTAAAACACAGAAGTACATTTTAATAGTATATTTTGGGAAAACTGGTAGGTACTGATGAGACTTGAATATTTAGACAAGGAGGAGAAAGGAAGTTCATTACTTGTAATTCATTTTTTAGAATTATTCTTTGAGAACAGTGAATTATTCTTTTAGAATTCTTTTAGAATTATTCTTTGAGAAGGTGAGATGTCAGAATATATTTGAATCAAAGGATGCAGAATTTGTGGCAAATGGAAAGGAAACTATAGTTCATGCCCAAATCTTCTGTTGCTCTTCCAGATCAATCTCTGTAATCTTTTTCAAACTGGTCCTTGTCCTGAGGATCTGGCCTATATTGATTATATCAGGCCCTCTGGCTTGTGGACTCTATCTAACTGGGTTGAACCTACATGCAGTATTGTGAGAGATCATAAAAATGGGAGGAGAGCGAGCTCAGAGTGCTTCTTTCCTGGATGGCTTCAGCTGGCTGCATCTCCTAGTGCCTAAGTGGTTTGCAATTCTGCCAGTGGTGGTCCTATGTTTCTGTCTCATTCTATGAAATATCCCTACTCTGACATTTGTAAATACCTCCCCTTTGACATATCTCAAATTTTATTATTTCACTTGTTTTCTGTTGGGTCACAGATTGATATAACTACCATCAGAAGTGGGCCTAATAAAAAGGTCTTTAAAATGGGATTCTGTTTTGTGTTTTATTTTTGTCCACACTGTATGTAGGATTCTTACTTCCTCAAACTGGGATAAAATCATCACCCCAGCAGGGGGTGGATGAAGTCTTAATGACTGGACTGCCAGAGAATTTCCTGAGAGAAACATAATTCAATAAGTCACATGTATACCAGTGTTCACTGTAGCACTGTTTACAACAGCCAAGACATGGAAACAAATTGAAAGTCCATCAGTACAGGAATGGATAAAGAAGATGTGGTCCATACATATGATACAATATTCAGTTCAGTTCAGTCGCTCAGTCGTGTCCGACTCTTTGCAACCCCATGAATCGCAGCATGCCAGGCCTCCCTGTCCATCACCAACTCCCGGAGTTCACCCAGACCCACTTCCATCGAGTCAGTGATGCCATCCAGCCATCTCATCCTCTGTCATCACCTTCTCCTTCTGCCCCCAATCCCTCCAAGCATCAGAATCTTTTCCAATGAGTCAACTCTTCGCATGAGGTGGCCAAAGTACTGGAGTTTCAGCTTTAGCATCATTCCTTCCAAAGAAATCCCAGGGCTGATCTCCTTCAGAATGGACTGGTTGGATCTCCTTGCAGTCCAAGGGACTCTCGAGAATATTACTCAGTCATAAAAAGGAACAAAATTGGGTCATATGTAGAAACGTGGATGGGACCTAGAGATTTACACACAAAGTGAAGTAAGTCAAGAGAAAAAAATATATATATTATTAATAACAAATATATGTGGAATCCAGAAAAATGGTATAGACAGTCTTATCTGCAAAAGAAAATAAGACATAGACATAGAGAATAAACATATGGGCATAGGTGGTGAGGGTGAGTTAAAATGAGAGATTGAGACTGACATATATTCAGTACTATATATAAGATAGATAACTAATGAGAATCTACTGTATAGCACAGAGAACTGTACTTAATATTCTGTGGTGACCTAAATGGGAAGGAAATCCAAAAAAGAGGGAATGAATGTGTATGTATCAGTTCAGTTCAGTTCAGTTCAGTTGCTCAGCTGTGTCCGACTCTTTGTGACCCCATGAATCACAGCATGCCAGGCCTCTCTGACCATCACCAACTCCAGAGTTTACTCAGACTCATGTCCATAGAGTCGGTGATGCCATCCAGCCATCTCATCCTCTGTTGTCCCCTTCTCCTCCTGCCCCCAACCCCTGCCAGCATCAGAGTCTTTTCTAATGAGTCAACTCTTCGCATGAGGTGGCCAAAGTACTGGAGTTTCAGCTTTAGCATCATTCCTTCCAAAGAACACCCAGGGCTAATCTCCTTTATTTATTTTTTTTTTTTTGTGTGTGTGTGATTTAGAGTTTTAATTCCATTTGCAAAATTCATCATCCAGAGGACTTCCCTGGTGGCACAATGGTTAAGAATCCCTTCAACAGGGCATGTAGATTCTATTTCTGGTCGGGGAACTAATATATCACTTACCATGGAGTAACTAGAGAAGCAGAAAGGACCAACACTTTCAAAAACGAAAGGAAGAAAGAAAATCCTTCATCTGTTCCTATTCATTCAGTTCAGTTCAGTTCAGTCGCTCGGTCGTGTCCGACTCTGCGACCCCATGAATTGCAACACAACAGGCCCCCTGTCCATCACCAACTCCTAGAGTTCACCCAAACTCATGTCCATCGAGTCAGTGATGCCATCCAGCCATCTCATCCTCTGTCGTCCCCTTCTCCTCCTGCCCCAATCTCTCCCAGCATCAGAGTCTTTTCCAATGAGTCAACTCTTCCATTGAGGTGGCCAAAGTATTGGAGTTTCAGCTTCAGCATCAGTCCTTCCAATGAACACCCAGGACTGATCTCCTTCAGAACGGACTGGTTGGATCTCCTTGCAGTCCAAGGGACTCTCAAGAGTCTTCTCCAACACCACAGTTCAAAGGCATCAATTCTTCGGCACTCAGCTTTCTTCACAGTCCAACTCTCACAACCATACATGACCGCTGGAAAACCATAGCCTTGACTAGATGGAAAAGGCAGAGGAGCCAGAGATCGAATTGCCAGCTTCCGCTGGATCATGGAAAAAGCAAGAGAGTTCCNGACCTTTGTTGGCAAAGTAATGTCTCTGCTTTTGAATATGCTATCTAGGTTGGTCATAACTTTCTTTCCAAGGAGTAGGCGTCTTTTAATTTCATGGCTGCAATCACCATCTGCAGTGATTTTGGAGCCCAGAAAAATAAAGTCTGACACTGTTTCCACTGTTTCCCCATCTATTTGCAATGAAGTGATGGGACAAGATGCCGTGATATTTGTTTTCTGAATGTTGAGATTTAAGCCAACTTTTTCACTCTCCTCTTGGATCTCCTTGCAGTCCAAGGGACTCTCAAGAGTCTTCTCCAGCACCACAGTTCAAAAGCATTAATTCTTCAGCACTCAGCTTTCTTCCAACCCTCGCATCCATACATGACCACTGGAAAAACCATAGCCTTGACTAGACGGACCTTTGTTGGCAAAGTAATGTCTCTGCTTTTCAATATGATATCTGTGTTGGTCATAACTTTTCTTCCAAGGAATAAGCGTCTTTTAATTTCATGTCTGCAGTCACCATCTGCAGTGATTTGGGAGCACCAAAAAATAAAGTCTGACACTGTTTCTACTGTTTCCCCATCTATTTTCCATGAAGTGATGGGACCAGATGCCATGATCTTCGTTTTCTGAATGTTGAGATTTAAGCCAGCCTTTTCATTCTCCTCTTTCAGTTTCATCAAGAGGCTTTTTAGTCCCTCTTCACTTTCTGCCATAAGGTTGGTGTCATCTGCATATCTGAGGTTACTGATATTTCTCCAGGCAATCTTGATTCCAGCTTGTCCTTCTTCCAGTCCAGCATTTCTCATGACGTACTCTGCATATAAGTTAAATAAGCAGGGTGACAATATACAGCCTTATGTACTCCTTTTCCTATTTGAAACCAGTCTGTTGTTCCATGTCCAGTTCTAACTGTTGCTTTCTGACCTGCATATAGGTTTCTCAAGAGATATATACCTGATTAATTTTGCTATACAATAGAAATTAACACAATATTATAGAGCAACTATGTTATAATAAAAGCTAATAACAATGGGATTCTGGAGTTTTGTTTGTCATAGATTTAAAGAATACATAAATAACTTCCATTGCAAGTGAAAATAAGACATAAGCAATTCATAGCACTGAAAAATACTATAAGTTTCCAAATTTTCAGAGGGACCTGGGATAAAGTGCAATCAGAAAGCAAGGTCTTGGAAGAACAGGTTTCTTTGCACTGAGTTAGTGGGCTGCACACAAATGGACCCCACCCTTTCCAAGGTCTGATTGCAAAACAAGCTCTTAGCTGATATCTGGAAATTTAGATTGTGGAAGGGGGTTCTTACCATTCCCAGAACCTCCACGAGTGTTTCTCTATGCCTAAACTATTTGGAAAATGTCTTTTCTCTCAGGTTTATTTTATCTTAGCTGACAAAAACTATGTACTTAAGTACACACCATAATATTTTCTGATGTACACAACAATGTACTTTTTGTTGTGCACCTGGTTTCCTTTGGGAGTCTGGAATTTCAGCACTTGGTCTCCAGTGAGTACCTGCATGACCAGCCCTCAATAAAACTCCTGGGAACAGAGTGTGTAATGAGCTCCCCTGGGAGACATTGCATACTTTTTGTCACAATCTCACTGGAATAAGTAAGCAGTCCCTTTGTGACTCCACTGGGAAAGAGAGAGTTTATGCCCGATGTCCTCTGTACTTCACCCAATATGCTTTTCCCTTTGTGCACTTGCTTTGTATTCTTTAGTTATAACAAATCATAGCATTCATGAGACTATAGGAGAGTCTTATAATCCTCCTTGAAAATCACTGAGCCAGGGGCTGGTTTGGGGTTCCTCAATATAACATAGCAACAAAAATTCTTGAGTGATTATGGAATCACCTGGTTACTCCATAATACTCTAAAGGACATACATAGAAAAAAACAAAGACAAATTGAAAATTAGGACTCTTATATTAAGACACTTGTGGAGACTAAAAGATTCCATAGTATTTCTGAAATTTCTTATCTTTAATAGTCATAGATGGGAAGATACACCTGGAAATCAGCCTAGCTTTGTAAGGGTCTCAAAGCAGCAACACAGATGAAACCCTGTATTCTAGTAAGTCTCTTTGCTTACAGTAATGGTGCTGATGGGAAAAGACTGAGGCCTTAGGATATTTGGGCAAACAGAACTGAGGTGGAGAAACTAAACATCTAATATCTTCATTAAATTCTTCTGCAATAGGTGGCAAGTTATCCTCCTATTTGAGGGATCTTAGTCCACCTCTACATTGAATCTCTCCTATAGGTGTTCAAGCTCAGTACCAATTCTCCAGAAACTACTTTCCTTTCTTTTTTCTTGAGGGCAGTATTTGAGTTTGAACTTGACATTGTCTACAGTGATCAAAAGATATAAAACATGGTCCAGGAGGAGACATATAATCGGCACATTAAGAGAATCACAAAGTGAAAGAAAAGTGAAGTTGCTCAGTCATGTCTGACTCTTTGTGATCACATGGACTATAGCCTACCAGGATCCTCAGTCCATGGGATTATCCAGGCAAGAGTACTGGAGTGGGGTGTCATTGCCTTCTCTAGGAGATCATCCCAACACAGAGATCAAACCTGGGTCTCCCGCATTGCAGGCAGATTCTTTACCATCTGAGCCATGAGAGAACTTAAGAGAATTACAAGACCTTTCCAATATTTATCTGTAGGATCCCAAGGAGCATAAGAGCTGAAGTTTGTGAGGATACTAGACAAAGAGGGAAATAATGTAAATCTCAGATAACTCAAATTTGTTAATAACAGTGAACCAAATTAGAATTTAGAATTTAATGCCTGATGCAAGTATCTAGAAATTATAATAAAAACATGCCAGAATCAGAATCAACTCAGTAATGGCCTACACTTAATGAACTCAGTGAACCTGATGTGTTGGCATATTGTAGAAGAAGGAGAGTAAAATTAAGTAACTTGGCAATATTGGAATGGATTTTATGTATGAGATTAGGCTATCATTTGGGTTTCCCTGGTGATCAGTGGTAAAGAATCTGCCTGCGATGTGGGAGACCCGGGTTTGATTCCTAGGTTGGAAAGATCCCCTGGAGGAGGGCCTGGCAACTCACTCCAGTGCTCTTTTCCTGTAGAATTCCATGGACAGAGGAGCCTGGCAGGCTACAATCCATAGGGTCACACAGAGCTGGACATGACTGATGTAACAAAGCAGCAGCAGACTACCTATCATTCAATCATTTCCACATTCCATATCATTCAATATTTCCACAATCTCAGGAATGTACAGCTGAAATGGATATTTTTAATAACTAGGAGAATACTAAAATTGATTATCTGAGTAATAAAGGAAGGGCTATTATATAAGTTAAAGCCAAGTTAAAGCTCCCAGACATTCACCATCAGAGAGAGTGTACCAAAAGTAATTCCATGCTCCTGAAATAGGCAGAGTGGAGGGATACTATCAAAGTGTATAGATGCAGGAATGGTGATTCTTAACCGATAATCACTTCACATATAAGTTACATATCAGGAAAAACAACCAGATGCATCATGGAACGTCTCATTAGGTTGTCATGATCTAAGCCAAGTAATGATGCAATTTACAACCCGTTATGGCTTTGTGTGTTTTTGTTGTTGTTGTTGTTGTGGTTTTTTTTTGCTATTGTTTTGTGTTTGTTGGTTTGCTTATTTAATGTTTTAGAGGCGTACTTCAGTACAACTCCTGGTTCCTGATCTTTAGCTATTTATTTGTCAGATATGGTCCTTTTTAGTGCAGTCAGTACACAAAATCAAAACTAGTCTGCATGTGCAGAGTACTGATAATTCTTCCTATTTCCTGCTCTGCTCCTTCTATGCCCTTTCTTTGGGTCTGTTTTATAATATAATCTAGAAGGGCCTTGATCAACTTGATATTCCATAAAACATCACATTGGCTCATGGCACTGATGACTTCATGATACTAAGATCTAGTAATCAGGAAGCACCCTCTACAACTTAATAAGTCATTTCTGCCTTGAGGTTTGCAAATAAACTCTGGAAAAACTCAGAAACCCAGTCTATTAGTGAAGTTTGTAAGAGTCCATAACCTAGTGCTTGTCAGGTTGAAGTAGAAAATAGTCAGGTCCCAGGCTGAACAGGTGCAACTGGTCTCCCGCTGCCTTTTGCCAGACCAAACATGGGCACAAATGAGAAGACTGGCCAGAGACAATCTGGAAAACTGCCCCCATGTAAGCAAACTAAGCTGCCCTATTGTGTGCAAACTTGTTATTTCACCCATGAGATCGTCCACACTTTGCTTCTAAAAAATGCTGTTTCTATTACACAACCTTGGTCTGTCTGCTGAATACTTTCTTCGAAAAGTCAAAGACCAAGATCCTCTTTTAAGCCATTCCACCACCAGAATCAAGATGAGCTCTGAAGGTGCATTTAATATCCCCTGATGAAGGAAAGTGACACCGTGCTTGGAAAACTTTTTGGGTTTCAGAAGCAAACATATGTCACATTTGGACATGTTTTTCCAACCTTTGTATCATGTGACATGTATTTCAGTTTTATGTGGTTCCCAAATAAAGAAACGCTGGGCTGGAGGAAGCACAAGCTGGAATCAAGATTGCCAGGAGAAATATCAATAATCTCAGGTATGCATATGACACCACCCTTATGGAAGAAAGTGAAGAACTAAAGAGTCTCTTGATGAAAGTGAAAGAGGAGAGTGAAAAAGTTGGCTTAAAGCTCAACATTCAGAAAACTAACATCATGGCATCCACTCCCATCACTTCATGGGAAATAGATGGGGAAACAGTGGAAACAGTGGCTGACTTTATTTTTGGGGCTCCAAAATCACTGCAGATGGTGATTGCAGCCATGAAATTAAAAGACGCTTATTCCTTGGAAGGAAAGTTATGACCAACCTAGACAGCATATTAAAAAGCAGAGACTTCACTCTGTTATAATCAGCTCCAGTTTCATCCACCTCATTAGAACTGATTCAAATGTATTCTTTTTAATGGTTGAGTAATACTCCATTGTGTATATGTACCACATACAATATTGTAAAGCCTCCAATTAAAATAAATAAATTTAAATTAAAAATTAAAAAAAATTAAAAGCAGAGACATTACTTTGTCAACAAAGGTCCGTCTAGTCAAGGCTATGGTTTTTCCAGTGGTCATATATGGATGTGAGAGTTGGACTACAAAGAAAGCTCAGCGCCAAAGAATTGATGCTTTTGAACTGTGGTGTTGGAGAAGACTCTTGAGAGTCCCTTGGACTGCAGGGAGATCCAACCAGTCCATCCTAAAGGAGATCAGTCCTGGGTGTTCATTGGAAGGACTGATGTTGAAGCTGAAACTCCAAAACTTTGGCCACCTGATGCGAAGAGTTGACTCATTTGGAAAGATCCTGATGCTGAGAAAGATTGAGGGCAAGAGGAGAAGGGGACAACAGAGGATGAGATGGCTGGATGGCATCACTGACTCAATGGACATGGGTTTGGGTAGACTCTGGAAGTTGGTGAGGGACAGGGAGGCCTGGCATGCTGTGGTTCATGGGGTTGCAAAGAGTCAGACATGACTGAGCAACTGAACTGAACTGAAATAAAGAAAGGACCTTGAAACAGTATTAGGTCTATAGTATAAGTTGTCCTGCTCTTCAGGATTTATGACTAAGCAGGATGGAAAGGAGAATAGATGCTGAGGAACAGAGGTACAGACTGTGCCAGAAGACTCCATTCCACACCTGGTCTCCACGCTTCCACATTATTCTCTCCTCCAGGTTCCTAACCCACGTTAATCACATCACAAGCTCCTGTGCAGTCTGGCATCTTTTGGGATTAAACTACAGGGTGGGATCAGCAGAAGGGAAGAGGCTGATGGGAGCATACTTCTCTGGAAATTTTCTGTTTATTTCTCTGACTCCTGTCCAGAGAGTTTTTCTTGACCTGGTGGTGTCCCTTTATTGAAGGACGTTGGTTCTCTCAAGACTCCACCCAACTCTCTTCCTTTTCCTCCACTTGTTCCTTATCACATAGGGGTTGTGGCAGCTTTGCTACCATTGGCCTCTGCTTCCTCTTCTATTTAGGTACTTCTTTTAATCTTTGTGTGTGTGTGTATGAGAGAGAGAGTTAGTCTCTTTGTAAATACACATTCTTCAAATGATTCTCCTGTATCATCTCTATCCTGCTGGGATTGACCCAAAAATGTAAAAAAGGAGTGTGTTGCCTGCCCTAGTGGGGAATTGAAGAAAGGAGCATGAAACTAGCAGACAGAGAAGACCTCTGAATAGGAAAAAAAATGAAAGAGTTAAGATGATTTGCCTATGTCTATGTGAAAGAAGGTAAAGTGGATGGTGAAGGGCTTTGTTCTTATTAGAGGTACAGTGAGCCTTCCATGAAAGCAGCTGAGATAGATCCAACTTTTAAGAAGAATGTGATGCTTTTATGTCAAATTAATAATCGTCATTCTTGTTATTATCAGCAGCTTGGTCTTCCTTCAGTCACTCAGTCATGTCTGACTCTGTAACCCCATGGACTGCAGCACTCCAGGCTTCCCTGTCCTTCGCCATCACCTGGAGCTTGCTCAAACTCATGCCATCCAACCGTCTCATCCTCTGGCGTCCCCTTCTCCTCCCACCTTCAATCTTTCCCAGCATCGAGGTCTTTTCTAATGACTCAGCTCTTCCAATCAGGTGGCCACAGTTTTGGAGGTACAGCTTCAGCATCAGTCCTTCCAATGAATATTCAGCATTGATCTCCTTTAGGGTTGACTGGTTTGATTACCTTACAGTCCAGGGGACTCTCAAGAGTCTTCTCCAACACCACAGTTCAAAAGCATCAGTTCTTTGGGACCCAGCCTTCTTTATGGTCCAACTCTCACATTTCTACATGGCTACTAGAAAAACCATTCACTTTGACCTTTGTTGAGAAAGTATTGTCTCTACTTTTAAATACACTGTCTAGGTTTGTCATAGTTTTTCTTCCAAGGATCAAGTGTGTTTTAATTTCATGGCTGCAGTCACCATCTGCAGTGATTTTGGAGCCCAGAAAAATAATGCCACATTGTTTCCACTGTTTCCCCGTCTATTGCCATGAAGTGATGGGGCCAGGTGCCATGATCTTCGTGTTTTGAATATTAAGCTTTAAGCAAGCTTTTTCACTCTCCTCTTTCACCTTCATCAAGAGGCTCTTTAGTCCCTCTTCACTTTCTGCCATAAAGGTGGTGTCATCTGCATATCTGAGGTTATTGATATTTCTCCCGGCAATCTTGATTTCAGGTGTGCTTCATCCAGCTGGCATTCTGCATGATGTGCTCTGCATATAAGTTAAATAAGCAGGGTGACAATATATAGCCTTGACATACTCCTTTCCCAGTTTGGAACCAGCCCATTGTTCCATGTCTGATTCTAACTGTTGCTTCTTGTCCTACATAGAGATTTCTCAGGAGACAAGTAAGGTGGCCTGATATTTTCATTTCTTTAAGAATTTTCCACAGTTTGCTGTGATCCACAGTCAAAGGCTTTAGCACAGTCAATGAAGTAGAAGTATATGTTTCTCTGGAATTGTCTTGCCTTTTCTATGATCCAACAGATGTTGGCAATTTGATCTCTGTTTCTTCTGCTTTTTCTAAATCCAGCTTGAATATCTGGATGTTCTTGATTCATGTACTGTTGAAGACTAGCTTGGAGAATTTTGAGCATTATTTTGCTAGTGTGTGAGATAAGTACAATTTTGCAGTAGTTTGAACATTCTTTGGCTTTGCCCTTCTTTGGGATTGACATGAAAACTGATGTTTTTCAGTCCTGTGGCTACTGCTGAGTTTTCCAAATTTGCTGGTATATTGAATGCAGTACATTAACAACATCATCTTTTAGGGTTATCAGTTCAGTTCAGTTCAGTCATTCAGTTGTGTCTGACTCTTTGTGACCCCATGGACTGAAGAATTTCAGGCCTCCCTGTCCTTCACCAACTCCAAGAGCTTACACACTCATATCCATTGAGACGGTGATGCCATCCAACCATCTCATCCTCTGTCGTTCCCTTCTCCTCCTGCCTTCAATCTTTCCCAGCATCAGGGTCTTTTCAAATGAGTCACTCTTCACATTTGGTGGTCAAAGTATTGGAGTTTCAGCTTCAGCATTAGTCCTTCCAATGAATATTTAGGACTGATTTCCTTCAGGGTTGACTGGTTTGATCTCCTTGCAGTCCAAGAGACTCTCAAGAGTCCAACACCAAGCTTCAAAAGCATCAATTCCTCAGTGCTCAGCTTTCTTTATAGTCCAACTCTCACATCCATACATGACTACTCACCATAATATATCATTATAATAATAGTAGCAGCACTAGCAGCTGCAAAACTCTTAATAAGACTGTAACATATAGCAGCAGAAGTTATATATATATATATATATTCACATTGGGAAGTAATGTCCAGTTTAGGACAAAGCTGCAATTCTCACATTAGCAGAAAAAAACTTATTTTGGAAATATATAAATAAAGAAACAATAAAAGGAATTAGAAAACTAGTTTATATAAATTAGAATCCTCAGATAACAACAATAATTTTGAAAGCTAATTATAAGAGTAGGCATTTAGCTGCAAATATTACCAACTTGGACTTCCCAAATGGCTCAATGATAAAGAATTCACCTGCCAGTGCAGGAGATGCAGTAGACACAGGTTTGAGCCCTGGTTCAGGAAGATCCCTTCAATAAATACATGGCAACCACTCCAGTATTCTTGCCTGGAGAATCCCATGGACAGAGGAGCCTGGCTTGCTATCATCCATAGGGTCACAAATTGTTGAACACAACAGTGTGACTGAGCATGCATTTCCTGAGACACTGGGCACTCAAGTGAATTCTGAGGCTACAGAGTGAGCAAAGCAGTCAGGGCCTTCTTTTTAACTACTTTTATTCATGAGAGTCTGAATAGCTTATGAATAGGATTGTTTTCTTGTACTTATTCTTGGTTATTCAATAAAGTCAACTGAGAATTAGTTTAAATGCTGATTTCATATATCATATATACCTCTTTCCAATCACAACTTAGTCATCGAGGAAATATTTTTCTTTGATGCATGCATGTCTGTTGAACATGTATGAAGATTCTTTTCTCACATAGGCCATTAAAGAGTGTTGAGTGGAGTTCCCCATTCTATACAGTAGGTCCTTGTTGGTTATCCATATTATATATAGTGTGTATATGTCAATCCCGATCTCCAAACTAATCCCTCACTCCTTTGTAGATCAACTATACTTCAAAGAAAATTTTAAAAAGAAAAGAAAAAAAAGATACATGAAGAAAGGAAAAGGATGCTGTCAGTTATCTAGTTAACAAAGTTAAGCTTGAAAAGCTTAAAAGTGGGATGCAAAATCAACAAACATTTTTCAGTTTTTAAAGCTTGTATTTCTCCACAGTTCTGGCCATCCTGTATTGTAATTAGAAAACAAACTTATAATAGTTGGAATTGGTTTTGGTTCCTTTGAAACTGATTAACAGTTTACTTCATTTTTTTCTCACCAATTCATATGAAAT
>SJYQ01001679.1:377507-391420 GCA_006410935.1 Redunca redunca
TCTCTTCAATGAAATTCTCTTATATATTAATAGATTAATTGGTGGTATTTTAGTAATCTCTAATATTTAGCAGTAGAGAACATAGCAATCACCCTTATAAATAGAGTGAGGGGTTAAACTTTAGTTATTAATTTTATTAAAGGGATGGGTATGAATATGATCACTTATGGAGGAGATACAGAATTTAAATAAAATACAAATGATTAAGAGTGAAACCCTGGACAACACTGCTGTTTAAGAGCTAATCAGAGAATGAAGAAGTTAGGAAAGTGTTTTTGAAAAAGTAGCTGGAAAACCAGAAGAAAGTGCAGTCATTGAAGGCAGAAGGATGTGGAATTTCAAGGATGAGATGGTTGATTGTAAAATGCGGGAAAGTGACATGAAAAAAGTACTATATAACTTTTTCACTTAGTAGTTAGGCCTTATTAATATCTCTGGCAAAGATAGTTTAGATGCAAGATTAAGAACAAAATGTAGAGGTATGAAAGGGTGAGGTGAGGAGGTGTGGACCTAGAATATAAGCTATATAAATTAACCCCACGTGGAGCCATGGCAATGAATGGAAGTGTAGGAAGATGTACATATAGGACTAGATGCAGGGAGATGAAGGCATAAGGAAAGTTCACCGCTGCCGCTGCTTAGTCACTTCAGATGTGTACTACTCGGTTCGACCCTATGGACTGCAGCCTGCCAGGCTCCTGTGTCCATGGGATTCTCTAGGCAAGAATACTTAGAGGAGGTTGCTATGCCCTCTTCCCAGGGACCTTCCTGACCCAGGGATCAAATCCAGGTCTCCTGCATTGCAGGCAGGTTCTTTACTGTTAAACCACCAGGGAAGCCCAAGAAAAGTTCATTACTTAACACACACTAAGTGTGAGCAGCCCTGGGATTTCTTTGGAAGGAATGATGCTAAAGTTGAAACTCCAGTACTTTGGCCACCTCATGCGAAGAGTTGACTCATTGGAAAAGACTTTGATGCTGGGAGGGATTGGGGGCAGGAGGAGAAGGGGATGACAGAGGATGAGATGGCTGGATGGCATCACTGACTCGATGAACGTAAGTCTGAGTGAACTCCGGGAGTTGGTGATGGACAGGGAGGCCTGGTGTGCTGCGATTCATGGGGTCGCAAAGACTCGGACACGACTGAGCGACTGACCTGAACTGAACTGAAGTATGAGCAGACTTTCAGGCTGAATTTAAGAAACAAGTCTGGAGGAAGATGGTGAAGATAACATACACAAAAGAGAAATAATTTGACTGGAGACTAGTGATTATCATACAGAATGACGTGAATAAGAAAAAGAAAAGTAAATATTGTGTATTAACACATATGTGTGGAATTTGGGAAAAGGGTGTAGACTATTTTATTTGCAAAGCAGAAATAGAGAGGCAGACATGGAGAACAAATTCATGGGCGCCAAGCAGGGAGGGGGGAGAGCAGGATGAATCGGGAGACTGGAATTGACCCATAGACACTAGTGGCACTGTGTATACAATGGACACCTAATGTGAACTTACCGCATAGCACAGGAGCCGTACTCACTGCCTTGTGGCCACACACAGGGGAAGAAAACCCAAAAATAAGGTACATAAGCATACACGTGACTGATTCGCTTTGCTGTACAGTGGAAACTAACACGAGCTCAGACGGTGAAGGATCCGCCTGCAATGTGAGAGACCCGGGTTCAGTCCCTGGGTGGGAAAGGCTACCCACTCCAGTAGAGAATCCCATGGACAGAAGACCCTGGCGGGCTACAGCCCTAGGGGTCACACAGAGTTGGACACGACTGAGCAGCTAAGCACAGCAGAGCACAGAAACTAACAACATTGTAAAGCAACTATACGCCAATAAAAAAAATTTTGTTTTTTAAATGTGGAGTAAGTCCACTGAACAGGAAGCAGATAATGAAATCCAGGTTACATGTGGAGTGATTGGACATTAAGATTAAAAAATCAAAAGGAAAGAGAAAGTGATGAAGTCAAATGAAAATAATATTAAGAGAAAGATGTGGGGTTTCATACCTAATGGACTATCTTTTCTCACAGAAGTCAGGAGAATGGTCATATGCTGAGAGAGGCGGATGATACATAGTTGGATTGGTGACGATCTGAGAGAACTGCTGGGGAGAACTGCAGAAAATGCACTCAGGATTTCCGGATGCTAACTGGGCACTGCATCTTAACAGCCAGTTGAAGATTATAAGTCGTTAGTCACACTTTCTTGTTGTAGCATTCAGCTTCTAAAATGACATTTCTTACTTCACGGACTGCTATTTTTTCCATCACTTTCAATAGCAGTGGATGCACATAATTTGAGGATAAATTCTTAGTTCATCCCACTATATTTAAAAAACTGGAACTCAAATCTGTTTGAAATGTTAAGGTTATTTAAATGCATGAAAATTTAAATCCATAATTATGTAAATTAGAAAACTGTGTCCCTAGATTTGATAGAAATGTTAGCTGAATGAAACTGTTTTCATTTTGATGCTGCTTTGGGCCAAGGATCTGGCTATGCATTTTGATCCAATGATTTAAAATCCAATTTGACATGTATTTAAAAAAATCTGGTCAATAAATCTCTTTGGTTCTATTTATTTATTTATTTTTCTGAGCCAAAGTTATCTGAATGTTAACCTTTGTCTTGAAAGCTGTCATGATAAAAAATTTTGATCTTTTTTTTATTATTCCTTCACTGTCTAAATAAAAATTAAGTTAAAAAAAGCTATAAGCATTAGCATTAAACTACACTATAGAGATATTATCTGGTTGCTTTCTCTGCAGGCATTAAGTAAACCTTAACACTGTTTCATCTTCTATAGTGAATCTTACCCCAGTCAGGTTTTATTTCAGATGGGCTTTCATAGCCTTAAAAGACAAAAGCTCCATTTGAAATGCAAATGATTATCTTTTGAAAGGATCATGTAACTCAAATGGCTTTAGAGAATTATTAGATTTTAAATGTAATCTTTAAGGATATTAAAATATAATACATTATTTATTAATTGTCAGATTCATATAGTTGATATTACCTAACAAATTTCAATATGTATTGTGTTTCTAAGACTGCATTTTTAAAATAAGTATGTGAAGTGAAGTTGCTCAGTCGTGTCTGACTCTTTGCGACCCCATGTACTGTAGCCTACCACCCTCCTCCATCCATAGGATTTTCCAGCCAAGAATATTGGTGTGGGTTGCCATTTCCTTCTCCAGAGGATCTTCACGACCCAGGGATCAAACCCAGGTCTCCCACATTGAAGGCAGATGCTTTACCATATCGGCCATCAAGGAAGTCCAAATAAGTATACTGTAAGGTAATTGACTTCAAGGATTATGCAGCTCATAGATATGGATGGACTGTTAGGTTTACTGCAAAAAGATGTGTAATAAAATTTCTAAAATATGAAGCAGTTGACTCAGTTTGATATATTTAATTATAAAATATCTGTGGCTACCTACTACGTGCATGCTAAAACTAAAGAAAAAGATTTATTTGTTTTTAGTTTCACTTAGGACTTCCCTGGTGGCTCACATGGTAAAGGATCAGCCTGCCAATATAGGAGACCAGGATTTGCTCCCTGGGTCAGGAAAATCCCCTGGAGAAGGCAATGGCAACCCACTCCAGTATTCTTGCCTGGAGAATCCCATGGACAAGACGAGCCTGGCAGGGTACAGTCCATGGGGTTGCAAAGGGTCGGACATAACTATTCAACTAACACATAGGCTTAGATAAAAAGAAATAATTTAATAGGCAAGTAAGCTATGAAAGGATTCATGGTATAAACTATTTTGAGGATTATCTTCCAAATAATGGTGTTGCTTATACTGAAATTTGCTAACTAGACCATAAAAGATGTTTCCTACACTACTGTCAATGCTGATAAGATAATAATCATAAAAATGTGTTACTCTACTCTTTAGAATGTCTTGTGTCAGATGATGGTATATTGGATGGGCATGCCAGATAGCTTGTGCTAAGGGGGCATGGATTAAATATATCTAGATAGTCCTTTATGTGGAAACAGGAAGGACATGAAAGTTCCAAAGGCAGTACTCTCTAATCATGACTGACAGAGGAACTGGACTTCGGTTATTTGCTACTAAGTAGCCATTAGGAGAGGCTTCTCTGGTGGCTCAGAGGTAAAAAATCTGTCTGCAATGCAGGAGACTCAGGTTTGATCCCTGGGTCAGGAAGATCCTTTGAAGGAGGGCGTGGAAACCCACTCCAGTATTCTTGCCTGGAGAATCCCCATGGACAGAGGAGTCTGGTAGGCTACAGTCCATAGGGTTAAAAAGAGTTGGACATGACTGAAGCAACTGAGCACAGCATAGTAGCAATTAAGAGGATCTTCCCTGGTGCCCCAGATGGTAAAGAATCTGCCTGCAGTATTCCATCCTTGGGTTGGCAAGATCCCTTGGAGAAGGCAATGGTTATCCACTCTAGTATTCTTGCTGGGAAATCCCATGGACAGAGGTGGATGGTGGGTTACAGCCCATGGGATCAAGGAGTCAGACACAACTGAGCAACTTTCATATATACACAGCCACTGGGAAGCACTGAGCAGGCCATTTGGTGATACTGTGGAAAAGTGGAGAGCAGGGCATGGGGGTTAGATGTGCACCCATGGCTGTATTATGTTATTTTGTCTAATCACTGTGTTTTAATACTTATGTATGCTACTTTCTAAGCTTCCATGGGTCAAATTTAAGTAGTTTAAATATCTCACCAGTTGATTAACAGAGAAGAGACAAACTCTTCAACTTTTGATTATTTCCTCTGGAGTTTGATAAGATCTTTAATTAATATAGTCCAAGAAGACTAAAGCCTTGACATCTACAAGCCAGTTCAAAAACAGAGGCCACCATGAAGTCCAAAGGCTCTAGAGTCAACAGTTTTAATACAGTGGAATTCTCAAGCACATGATGCTTAATCATAGACAATTAGCAAATACAAGGACTTTCAACTTTCATAGGTGGTTTACACATGTTATTCCAGGAATCCACCATTACATAACACCAAAATAGGCAACTTCTAATTACAGTCCCTCAGTTTTCCATTTTATTCACCTAAATGTGGGAATCGTTTCAAAACAGAGTTTTCCCCCCAGTTTTATTAAACATTTTTACTTTACATTGGAGTACAGCAGAGTAACAATGCTGTGATAGTTTTCAGGAGAACAGCAAAAGGTTTCAAACATACATAGACATCTATTCCTTCTCACCCAAACTCCATTTATATACAAAAAAAGGAGATTTTGATATCTAAAAGTTTTTATGATAAGTATAACTATGTCTATTTAATATGATAAATTTTAGGAAGGTAAAGTCAGTGAATTTAAGAATAAGCTTTTGTTAATTTATATATCACTAAATGTATAATTTACCATTAACTTTATTTTCATCTTAATATACCCTCAGACTGTGGTCCACTGGAGAAGGGAATGGCAAACCACTTCAGTATTCTTGCCTTGAGAACCCCATGAACAGTATGAAAAGACAAAATGATAGGATACTGAAGGAGGAACTCCCCAGGTTGGTAGGTGTCCAATATGCTACAGGAGATGAGTGGAGAAATAACTCCAGAAAGAATGAAGGGATGGAGCCAAAACATAAATAATACCCAGTTGTGGATGAGATTGGTGTTAGAAGCAGGGTCCTATGTTGTAAAGAGCAATATTGCATAGGAACCTGGAATGTCAGGACCATGAATCAAGGCAAATTGGAAGTGATCAAACAGGAGATGGCAAGAGTGAACGTCAACATTCTGGGAATTAGTGAACTAAAATGGACTGGAATGGGTGAATTTAACTCAGATGACCATTATATCTACTACTGTAGGCAGGAATCCCTTAGAAGAAATGGAGTAGCCATCATGGTCAACAAAAGAGTCCAAAACGCAGTACTTGGATGCAATCTCAAAAACGACAGAATGATCTCTGTTCGTTTTGGAGGCAAACCATTCAATATCACTGTGATTCAAGCCTATGCCACAAACAGCAATGCTGAAGAACCTAAAGTTGACCGGTTCTAAGAAGACCTACAAGACCTTTTAGAACTAACTCCCCAAAAAGACGTCGTTTTCATTATAGGGGACTGGAATGCAAAAGTAGGAAGTCAAGAAACACCTGGAGTAACAGGCAAATTTGGCCTTGGAATATGGCATGAAGCAGGGGAAAGGTTAATAAAGTTTTGCCAAGAGAACACACTGATCATAGTGAACACCCTCTTCCAACAACACAAGAGAACTCTACACAAGGACATAACCAGATGGTCAACACCGAAATCAGATTGATTATAATCTTTACAGCCAAAGATGGAGAAACTCTATACAGTAAGCAAAAACAAGACTAGAAGCTGATTGTGGCTCAGATCATGAACTCCTTATTGCCAAATTCAGACTTAAATTGAAGAAAATAGGGAAAACCACTAGACCATTCAGGTATGACCTAAATCAAATCCCTTATGATTATACATTGGAAGTGAGTAATATATTTAAGGGACTAGATCTGATAGAGTACCTGATGAACTATGGAAGGAGGCTCATGGCATTGTACAGGAGAAAAGTATCAAGAACATCCCCATGGAAAAGAAATGCAAAAAGCAAAACGGCTGTCTGAGGAGGCCTTACAAATAGCTGTGAAAGAAGAGAAGTGAAAAGCAAAGGAGAAAAGGAAAGATATAAGCATCTGAATGCAGAGTTTCAAAGAATAGCAAGGAGAGATAAGAAAGCCTTCGTCAGTGATCAATGCAAAGAAATATAGGAAAACAACAGAATGAGAAAGACAAGAGATCACTTCATGAAAATTAGAGATACCAAGGGAATATTTCATGCAAAGATGGGCTCAATAAAGGACAGAAGTGGTATGAAACTAACAAAAGAAGAAGATATTAAGAAGAGGTGGCAAGAATACACAGAAGAACTGTACAAAAAAGATCTTCATGACCCAGATAACCACGATGGTGTGATCACTCACCTAGGCATCCTGGAATGTGAATTCAAGTGAGTTCACACAAACTCATGTGCATCGAGTCGGTGATGCCATCCAGCCATCTCATCCTCGGTCGTCCCCTTCTCCTCCTGCCCCCAATCCCTCCCACCATCATGGTCTTTTCCAATGAGTCAACACTTCGCATCAGGTGGCCAAAGTATTGGAGGTTCAGTTTCAACATCAGTCTTTCCAATGAACACCGAGGACTGATCTCCTTTAGGATGGACTGGTTGGAAATCCTTGCAGTCCAAGGGACTCTCAAGAGTCTTCTCCAACACCACAGTTCAAAAGCATCAATTCTTCCATGCTCAGCTTTCTTTATAGTTCAAATCTCACATCCATACATGACTATTGGAAAAACCATAGCCTTGACTAGATGGACCTTTGTTGGCAAAGTAATATCTCTGCTTTTGAATATGCTGTCTAGGTTGCTCATAACTTTTCTTCCAAGGAGTAAGCGTCTTTTAATTTCATGGCTTCAATCACCATCTGTAGTGATTTTGGAGCACAGAAAAATAAGCCTGTCACTGTTTTCACTGTTTTTCCATCTATTTGCCATGAAATGATGGGAATGGATGCCATGATCTTAGGTTTCTGAATGTTGAGCTTTAAGCCAACTTTTTCACTCTCCTCTTTCAGTTTCCTCAAGAGGTTAGTTCTTCTTCACTTTCTGCCATAAGGGTGGTGTCATCTACATACCTGAGGTTATTGATATTTCTCTCAGCAATATTGATTCCAGCTTGTGCTTCTTCCAGCCCAGCATTTCTCATAATGTACTGTGCATATAAGTTAAATTAAAAAAAAAGAAAGTGAAGTTGCTCAGTTTTGTCCGACTCTGCAACCCTGTGGACTGTAGGCTACCAGGCTCCTCAATCCATGGAATTTTCCAGGCAAGAATACTTGAGTGGATTTCCATTTCCTTCTCCTGGGGATCTTCCTGACCCAGGAATTGAACCTTGGTCTCCCGCATTGCAGGGGCCACCAGATAAACAGAGTGACAATATACAGCCTTGATGTACTCCTTTTTCTATCTGGAACAAGTCTGTTGTTCCATGTCCAGTTCTAACTGTTACTTCCTGACCTGCATACAGATTTCTCAAGAGGCAGGTCAGGTGGTCTGGTATTCCCCCATCTCTTTCAGGTTTTTCCACAGCTTGTTGTGATCCACACAGTCAAAGGCTTTGGCATAGTCAATAAAGCAGAAATAGATGTTTTTCTGGAACTCTCTTGCTTTTTCAATAATCCAGCAGATGTTGGTAATTTGATCTCCAGTTCCTCTGCCTTTTCTAAAACCAGTTGAACGTCTGGAAATTTACGATTCATGTACTGCTGAAGCCTGGCTTGGAGAATTTTGAGCATTACTTTGTTAGAGTGTGAGATGAGTGCAATTGTGCGGTAGTTTGAGCATTCTTTGGCATTGCCTTTCTTTGGGATTGGAATGAATACTGACTTTTCCAGTCCTGTGGCCACTGCTGAGTTTTCCAAATTTGCTGGCATATTGAGTGCAGCACTTTCACAGCATCATCTTTTAGGATATGAAATAGCTCAACTGNGAGATGAGTGCAATTGTGCGGTAGTTTGAGCATTCTTTGGCATTGCCTTTCTTTGGGATTGGAATGAATACTGACTTTTCCAGTCCTGTGGCCACTGCTGAGTTTTCCAAATTTGCTGGCATATTGAGTGCAGCACTTTCACAACATCATCTTTTAGGATATGAAATAGCTCAACTGGAATCCCATCAACTCTACTAGCTTGGTTCATAGTGATGCTTTCTAAGGCTCACTTGACTTCCTACTCCAGGATGTCTGGCTCTAGGTGAATGATCACACCATCGTGATTATCTGGGTCATGAAGATCTTTTCTGTATAGTTCTTCTGTGTATTCTTGACACTTCTTCTTAATATCTTCTGCTTCTGTTAAGTCCATAACTTTTCTGTCCTTTTCAGCCCATCTCTGCATGAAATGTTCCCTTGCTATCTCTAATTTTCTTGAAGAAATCTCTAGTTATTCCCATTCTATTGTTTTCCACTTTCTTTGCACTGATCACTGAGGAAGGCTTTCATATCTCTCCTTGCTATTCTTTGGAACTCTACATTCAAATGGGTATATCTTTTCTTTTTCTTTTGCCTTTTGCTTCTCTTCTTTTCAAAGCTATTTGTCAGGCTTCCTCAGACAACCATTTTAATTTTTTGCATTTCTTTTCCATGGGGATAATCTTGATCCCTTTCTACTGTACAATGTCATGAATCTTTATCCATAGGTCATCAGGCACTCGGTCTATCAGATCTAGTCCCTTAAATCTATTTCTCACTTCCAATGTATAAGGGATTTGATTTAGGTCATACCTGAATGGTCTAGTGGCTTTCCCTACTTTCTTCAATTTAAATCTAAATTTGGCAATAAGGAGTTCATGATCTTAGCCACAGTCAGCTCCTTGTCTTTTTGCTGACTGTATAGAGCTTATCCATCTTTGGCTGCAAAGAATATAATCAATCTGATATATAATATAATCGATATGCCTAGAAAACAACTAAAGTGAACTGAACTAGATTGGGTAGTTTCATTTCATGGAGAAATGAAAGCTAAAACTTACACTTTCCTTCCTAGTAGAGGATTTTGTTACATAGTGGCTAAAATAATTTACAGAATAGAAAATCAAATCATGTAAGTAAGCATGCACACACTTTGGGCTAACAGCAAAGCAGGCAAATATGTGGCTTCTATCACTGAAACAAATCAGTGGGATTTACTGGAAGACTAAATTAGGATTTACTTTGTACATAACTGATACACTTGGATTTGCGTTTGACTTTTCTTTTGGTTCCAATTTTTTGAGCAGTTTCCTCACCAGCAAATATAAACCATAATCTGCATGCAACTCTAAGTAGTTAGCTGTATCTATAACTATGAAAACTTTGGAAAATGATTCTATTTCAAAGGCAATAAACTGAAATTCTCCACAGGATTCCAGAAGACAGTTGTTACAAGATAAATTGATCTAAGATAATTGAAAGAAAGGTGGGCACTAAGATTTACAGCCAATAGGTGCAAAGATCAACAGAACAGACATTGCTTCAAGTCAAAGAATAGATTCAGTGTTTGTAAAGGAGTATATCATAGAACAGCTTATAGAACTTTCAGAGTGGGTATTAAAATAAAGAAAATATCATTTTTATTATGAATGT
The DNA here is from genome assembly GCA_006410935.1 of Redunca redunca. NCBI lineage: Eukaryota > Metazoa > Chordata > Mammalia > Artiodactyla > Bovidae > Redunca > Redunca redunca. Next base: position 387,682 of record SJYQ01001679.1, read on the forward strand.
ACAATTATGCCCATGAGTGTATAAATTTATATGTGTGTATTATATGTATATTATACCTGTATATCATATATTTTATTTGTATATAGAAAGAAAGAGAATATAACCATTTTAAATAAGAAGATGGCATAATTATTCCTATTGTTATAGTGGTCTTCTGTGGTAGCTCAGATATTAAAGAATCTGCCTGCAATGTAGGAGACCTGGGTTTGATCCCTGGGTCAGGAAGATTTCCTAGAGAAGGAAATGGCAACACACTGCAGTATTCTTATTTGGAGAATCCCCTGGACAAGAGGAGACTGGTGGGCTATAGTCCATGGGGTCGCAAAGAGTTGGACACACATGTATTATCATAAAACTATGGCAAAACTGTGTACCTCTTAAATAATTGTACCTTATAAAATGGACTACATGCATGCATGCTAAGTCACCTCAGTCCCTGTCCCCAGGATTCCCCAGGCAAGAACACTGGAGTGGGTTGCCATTTCCTTCTCCAGTGCATGCAAGCATGCTAAGTCGCTTCAGTCATGTCTGACTCTGTGCAGCCCTGTGGACAGCAGCCCACCAGGCTCTTCTGTCCACGGGACTCTCTAGGCAAGAATACTGGAGTGGGTTGCCATATTCTTCTCCAATAAAATAGACTGGGTTTTGACTAACTTTCCACTTACTTTCACAATGCTTCATTTCCATAAATAATGCCAGTTATTTAAGCATTTGGATAGTTAAAAATGAGATGAAAAATTTTGAAAGGAAATATGGTATGACTCACTGAATAATCAGAGAAAGTGAGTAAGACAGTTAGGTCACTACAGGACCATTTTACATAATGCAACAGCAGTACATTTTAAACAATGGTGACGATGCTGATAGATCCTAAATTGAAAGTCTACAAACAATAAAATAATGACAAGTGATGTTTTAGTGATATATATAGCTAGCTCTGAAAAGTAGGATTAGGGGATGCTATCTAGCTACACAACAGATGTGTAAAGAGATTTGTCACTAAATCTAATGAATATTTTTCTTAACCGTTAACTCGCTCTTCTTCTTTTTTTTTTTTCTTTAATGAGGACAGCATACTGAATCAAGGGACATCTAGATAATAGAAAGCCAGAGAATTGAGCAACATTGACTTATTCTCTAAACAAGTCTTTATCGATTATTTAGTAGGTCTCTGGTGCTATGCTCCTTGCTACATGTATAATCAATAGGGGGTAAGACAGACGTGGGGCCCCACCTCCAGCTGAGTCTGTAGAGTGTGGGGAAGAGATTCACATGTAGATAGCCCCCACATAATGTGCTGGGTACTGTGGCAAATGTGGGAAATGAGATGAATGGCATCAAACACACATCCTTCAGGACCTATCTGGCATTTATGGGAGAAGGATAGGACAAGTTGGAGTGAGCTAGGAGGAGAGGAAGGTGGTGTCTGCACCTGTGCTTTGATTAGCATTGCTGCTGACCAGGTGCTATGAAAAAATTCCCACCCAAAAGGACTGAATTCTCTATCATGTATTTAGAAATAGGTAGGAAACAGTACTGTAAAGGCAGTGTAATTGGGTGGTTATTACTCTGCTCAGCTGATGCTCTGATAAAAAGGCGAATAAGAGCAGAAACAATTGGCAGCTAGAAGCCAAGGACAAAAGTTCAAGGCCTCCGTGGCAGGGTATAAAGGGGTATTCATCATCTGCAACAGAAAAGTAGAAAAAGCTCCTGTGAATATCAAATTCTCAATCAAGGTAGACTACCTATATGAAGATTAGGGTCCTACTCAGAAAGCATGGCACTGGGACACATATGGATGGATAAAAAGTCTTGATCTTTCACTTTCCCAGAACTCTGTCAGCTTGCAAGTCACTCACTTTTATGCACCAAGGGCTGGAGCTCTGCCATTGCTTGAAGATGATGCAAGTGTCTCTTGTTTACAAGATGACATACACTCTGTCAAGACATGCCCACACATGGCTAGTGCATGGGTAAGTCTCAATATAAGCTGGTTGGGGATGTGGTGGGTCCACTAAGTGAGGAAAAGGCCCTGTGAAACCACAGGACCCAGACATCACAAACTGGCAGGAGCTGTGAAAGTGAATACAGGACTGAATTCTGAGGGTACTGGATGAAGAGAGGTTTAATTTAATCTTCAATAAACAGTACGTTGTTGATATAAGGGGTTTTACATTTTCAGATGTATGATTTAATGTCCCAGCAAGGACCCTGGAAAATGAAGCATACAGTCTAGAATATCCCATAAGAGTGGAAAAATTGTGATCTATATAAGAATAAATGCTGGGGGCAGGGCAGTCCTAAGATGGGGGAGGAATAGGACAGGGAGACCACCTTCTCTCCCACAAATTCATCAAAAGAACATTTAAACGCTGAGTAAATTCCATAAAACAACTTCTGAATGCTGGCAGAGGACATCAGACACCCAGAAAAGCAACTCATTGTCTTCAAAAAGAGGTAGGAAAAAATATAAAAGACAAAAAAAGAGATAAAAGAGGTAGGGAGGGAGCTCCGTCAGGGAAGGGAGTCATAAAAAGAGAGAAGTTTCCAAACACCAGGAAACACTCTCACTGCCAAGTCTGTGGCGAGCCTTGGAAGCACAGAGGGCAACATAACAGGGAGGAAAAATAAATAAATAATTAAAACCCACAGATTATGAGCCCAACAGTAACTCCCCCAGCAGAGAAGCAGCACAGATGCCTGCATCTGCCACTAGCAAGCAGGGGCTGGGCAGGGAGGCAGGAGCTGCATTGCTTTTTAAGGATTGGGCCCGAATGCCCCGAGGGTAACCAGAGTGAACTAACTTGGGCTAGCAAACCAGACTGTAGGATAGCAACCATGTGAAAAGCTTTAACATAAGACACCACCAGGACGGCACACAGAACAAAGGACAGAACAGAATTAGCCGGCTGCAGACCATCCCCCTCCAGTGACAGGCAGCCAGATCCAGAAGGGCCAGAAGGGGGCAATCGCAGCCCCAGAGAGACATTATCTACCAAACTGCAAGCAGGCTTCTTTGCTAACTAAGACTTCTTGGGGATCTGGACAGTCACCATCCACCTGAGAAGGTGTGCCAGTGGTACACCCAGAAAATGGAGCAGCAGGGACAGGAGAGGCGATAAGTTGCAGTGACCATGCTCACCAAACACCTGAGCTACTCAGACCTGGGAAGGACACAAAATGCAGGCCCAACCGACTCTGCACCTCTGAGGACTACCTGAGTGACTGAACCTGAGTGGCTTAGACCTGGGAGGTGCATGCAGCCCAGGGCCAGACTCAGATGGTTCCTGGCGGAGCAACCTAGAGCCTGAGCTGTGTGCACCATGAGCGGGGGCAGGCCCAGTGTGGCTGAGACACTGCGAGCACACACCAGTGTTATTTGTTTGCAGCGTCCCTCCCTCCCCACAGTGCGACAGGACAAGTGAGCCTAAAAAAAGTGTCCACCACTGTCGCCCCTTGTGTGAGGGTGGAAATCAGACACTGAAGAGACCAGCAAACAGAAGAAGCTAAACCAGAGGGAACCACCTTGGAAGTGACAGGTGCAATAGATTAAAACCCTGTCGTTAGTACTGACTACATAGGAGGGGGCCTATAGATCTTGAGAAATATAAGCCTGACCAAGGAACTCTCCAAAAATGAACTGACCCCACACTGCCCACAACAACACCACAGAAAGTCCTAGATATATCTTTACTATTTTTATGATCATTCTTTTTTTCTTTTCTTTTTCTTTTTTTTT
>SJYQ01001680.1:0-21687 GCA_006410935.1 Redunca redunca
CATAGCATAACTGTAAAGAAAAAGAAGGGAAACGAACACAAAATGCAGGGTTGTGGTTATAGCGGAGAGGAGGGTTGGTTATTCTTTATATTATTGCGTATATGTTAGAAACACTTTTGTATATCGACCTAACGAGGAGCATGGGGAAGAGGAGAAGGTCTAGTGCTGAGATCTCTGGTTCTCTGCCAGCCCCCTCCTGGTCTGCTAAGATGGCAGTGCTGCCAGTTGGCCTTCTGTGGGTCTCCTTCCCCAGGAGGGTTGAACAACCCAGACGACAACATGCTAGCCAGTCTCATTGGACAAGCCGACTCTTGAGGGACCTGGAGGAGTCCCAGGGTGTTTACAACTCGGTGCATGGTGCATGGAGACAGCATGACTGGGTTATGCATGTATCTTGATGAAAACTCATCAGGCAGCTAGGAGAAGCCCAGAAGCCCTTTAGGAACAGCCCAGCGGTCTCCTTCACCAGGTCACTGAGTTCCTGAAGCACAGTTCTGACTTTCTAAGTACAGGAGACAATGGCAACAGTATTGCCAAACTCTCCTCTGTAACTGGAGACTCCATTCTTCTCTTACGTCCCCACCTTCAGCCTTCTACCCTGTCTCTGACACCGTCCCTGGGCCTTTGGATGCCTGCCTGCTGCTGGGTCCCAAAGCCAATGGTGCATGTCAGGCAGCAACACTCCACTTCCAGGGCTCAACAACCCCCTGGTTATCTCCAGGCAACCACATTCATTTGTTTAGCTCTAGAATCAGAAGGGACAGCTCTCTCCATATGGGGTACATGATCAAAGAGAGTTGGAGGCTTCACCTCCAAGATGCTTCATTGGCTGCTAAGACCAGGTGCAGGCAAACAAATTTTTTTTAAGTAAAAAGGTGCAATCAGCAAGGTGATGGGCTGGGAGGGGATTCAAAGGAGCTCTTCCAGGCAGGGGGACTAGCATTGGCTAAGATTCAGAGATTCCAAACAGATGACATGTTCAGAAACTAAAAGGAGCTCAGTAAGGATGGAAGGGAGAACAAATAAGGGGAAGAGTATGAAGGGCAGGGGAAATGAAAAGAAATGAAAGTTGGGAGGTGGAGGAGGTGTCTGGTCATGATTGGCCTTGTAAACCATATCATGCATGTTCAATTCCTGGATTGGAAAGATCCCCTGGAGGAGGGCCTGGCAACCCACTCCAGTATTCTTGCCTGGAGAATCCTACGGACAGAGGAGCCTGTGGGGTACAGTCCACAGGGTCGCAAAGAGTTGGACACAACTGACGCAACCGAACTGAATTTCTACTGATTTCAGTAGAACTGAAATCCTAAGGGCAGAAGAAGCCATTGTAGACTTTCAGGTAGGAGCTTGACATCATCAGGGCCAGGAGGCAGAGGCCAGATGGGAGCCTGTTTGTTTTTAATTACTGTTTATTGGGGTATAGTTGATTTACATTGTTGTGTTAGTTTCAGGTGTATAGCAAAGTGATTCAGTTGTACATATGCATATTTTCATTGTTTTTTAGATTCCATTCCCTAGATCATTACAGAGTATTGAGTAGCTTTCTCTGTACTATATTTTCATTCTTTTTTAGATCCCATTCCCATATAGATCATTACAAAGTATTAAGTAGAGTTCTCTGTACTATACAGTAGGTTCTTATTAGTTATTTTTAATTTTATTTATTTTATTTTTTTGCCACATCACGTGGCATGTGGCGATCTTAGTTTCCCAACTAGGGATTGAACCTGGGCCCTAGGCAGTGAAAGCACAGAATCTTGTGAAGTACCAATTGGCCCTTGCCATCTGCCTCTACAAGGACTAAATCACTTGCTGCTGCAGCTGCTGACTTTCAACATCCACTGAAAGGATTTCAGGGTGGAGAGCAGAAATGCACTCTGTGCTCTAGGGAAAACTGGCAGAACAGGGCTTCAGATAGTTAAATATTTTCAGGAGCTGATTTTATGAGCCCAATTCTTGTAACTCCTCATTATCTAGAAAAGCACTAACCTCTTTCATGATGACCACTACTCCTCGTGACTAGTAGAAACCTGCAAAAAATGCATCCTTCACTGCATGTACCCCTCTTCACCAAAATCGCCTTGCACCCTGCCTCTTTGAAGCAGGTTCTCAGAGCTGTCTCCCAGGCTATAGGATACTTTATGCGTGTGTGCTAAGTTGCGTCAGTCGTGTCCAACTCTTTGCGACCCTGTGGACTGTACCCCACAGGCTCCTCTGTCCGTAGGATTCTCCAAGCAAGAATACTGGAGTGGGTTGCCAGGCCCTCCTCCAGGGGATCTTCCCAATCCAGGAACTGAACCTGCATCTTCGGTGTCTCCTGCATTGACAGGCAGGTTCTTTATCACTTGTGGCGCCTCGGAAGCTCCCATAGTATTCCTCATTTTGCCCCAAATAAAACTTAACTCTCAACTTCCATGTTGTGCATTTTTCTTTTTATCTAGTTATCTATTTTTTATATAGTAGTACATATATATGTGTATGTCAGTCCAAATCTTCCAATTGTCTTTCCCCCATCGTGTCCCTTGGTAACCGTAAGTTTGTTTTCTACATCTGTGATGCACTGTTTGTTCTACATGGGAAGTGATACTGGATACATAGGATGGAGGTCAGTGTGGTGGTGACAGTGATGGGAAGATGTGGGTGAACTGAGACATGCCTAGGAAGTAGAAAAATAAGACTTACTGCTTTTGGGGGGCAGAGAAATGAAGGAGTGTAGGATGTCTCCACCTTCCAGGCTTGGGCAATTGAATGAGCATTATTTGCTAAAACAGGAAGAGTAATCGATATGAAGAGAGGGATGATGAGCTCAGATCTGGAGAAGTTAAGTCTAAGGAGTCCATTTGGTTTCCATATATAGATTTCAGGAAGGCAGTTAGGGAGACATGTTTGTAGATCATCAGTATGAACTCAAGGGCTCAGTGCTTAGAACACTGCCAGTCATGGAGTGGACACTCTGTAAGCACTGAGTGAAAGGGGTTGAGATCACTCACACAGATGGGTCAGGTAACAAAGGCAGGCAAAGCAGGACAGGACTCTGAATGGATTTGACATTTAAGAGCCTGGGAGCACGAGGAAGGAGCAGAAGGAATAGAGAGTGTGGTGCTGTGGTCGTCAAGGAAGACCACATTTCCAGCAGGAGGGATGGTCACAGGGGAATTTGAGGGTGGTCAGATAAGATAAGACCAGAGTACACCTTTCAGGCTAGCAGAAGGCTGCTGGCAAAGTATGGTTGTGCAGGAAACACACTGCACAAGGCCAGAGGGCACCATGCCTACTGTGTACATTGTAGATATTGAGAGAGTGTAGAAACTGCTTTCCAAAAGTTTGGCTATCAGCAGAAGATGAGAGCTGGGGCCATGTGCGGAGGGACGACAAAACCCAAGGGAAAGGGAAGAATTTGAAGGGGTTTTTTTTTTCCCCCTTTAAATCATGTGGAAAAGGCTAGAACATGCTGGACTATTCCTCGGAAGGAACCAGTAGAGAGGGAGAGGGAGAAAACACAGGAGAGAGAATGAGAGGGAGAGAAGGAGAGGGAGAGAGAGGCTAGCCCTAAATTAGATGAGAAGAGAAGTACTCTGAGGAGAGACACCTGAGAGAATCAAAGGAGCCAGACCTCTAGGAAGAGGAAGTAGCCAGAGCAAAGTCCCTGCAGCAGGAAATAAACAGCCTCTGTGTTTAAGGAACAGAAAGAGCTATAGAAGTGTGAACAAATGTGAGAGAAGGGACATCTGTGGTCAGAGAGGCAGAATTTAGGCAGACTAAATTGTAGGGCCTTGTGGTCTATGGTTTAAAAGGAAAAAAAAATATGATTTCCCAATAGCCAAATCTGGGTCAACACAGTCATTGAAGTAAATAATGATAAACAATGAGGATTTACTCCATAGCACTGGGGACTATATTCAATATCTTATAATATCCTAAAAAGAGAAAAGAATCTGAAGAAGAATATACTTTTATATGTGTAACTGGGCTTTCAAGTTGGCTCAACTGGTAAAGGACCTGCCTGCCAGTGCAGGAGACACAAGAGATGAGGGTTCGATCCCTGGGTCAGGAAGATCCCCTGGAGAAGGAAGTGGCGACCCACTCCCGTATTCTTGCCTGGAGAATCCCATGGGCAGAGGAGACTGACAGGCTACAGTCCATTGAGCTGTAAAGAGTTGAACATGGCTGAACACACAGACACATGTAACTGAATCAGTTTGCTGTATAACTGAAACTAACAAAATGTTGTGAGTCAGTGTACTGTAACTGAAATAAAAAAGTAAGTAAATAAGAAATAGCTAAAAAATAAAGTAAACAATGATAGTAACGGGCTTTGAATGAACTGAAAAGTCTTGGGTCCATGGTGATTTAGAGAAATATGTAAGCAAAGCAACAGAAGAGACAGTCTTGCTTACAATAGCATGCCAACAAATAAACATTAAGTTCCACAGTCAACAGTGGTTGCCAAAATAGTGGTGGAAGTTTGATGAGGGACAAGATAATTGGCCTCAGAATCTCCACATAAATTTCTTGCAAGAGATAAAAGAGTAACCTCACAGTAGAGAAAACTGGCTGTCACCAACTTAACCTGTTGGGCACCACAGACATTACCCGAGATGGGACACACATGCCTTCTTTAGCTGGCGCGAGAAGGCATTTAGTTAATATAGGCTTGTCAGAAAAATAGTTTGAAATAGTTCCTAGGTCTTGGGATTTTATAGATTAAACACATTTTTCTTGTCTAAAAGTCTGATGTAGAATTCGCAAATTTTTTTTCCAAGTAAGGACAGAAACCATTTGCCGTGTGTGCTCAGCTGCTCTGTCGTGTCCTACTCGTTTGCAACCCCATGGACTGCAGCCCGCCAGTCTCATCTGCCCATGGGATTCTCCAGGCAAGAACACTGGAGCGGGTCGCCATTTCCTTCTCCAGGGGATCTTCCCAACCCAGGGAACCAACTCTCATCTCCTGCACTGCAGTAGGGTTCTTTACCATTGAGTGATGGGGGAAGCTATGGAAAGGCTGTAGGGTGAAATTCTCTCTCCCTCCCTTTTCTTTTTCTGATAGTTGACTATTTTTTCAGTCTTTACTGAATTTGTTAAACAATATTCCTTCTGTTTTATGTTTTTGGTTTTTTTGGTCATGAGGCATGTAGGATCTTAGCTGCCTGACCAGGGATGGAACCCACACCCCTTGCATTGAAAGTCAGAATCTTAACCACTGGTCCACCAGGGAAGTTCCTCTCCCTCCTTTTTCCAGCCCCTATTTCCCTCTCTTGATGAAACCTTGTTACCAGTTTCTTGCATGGACACCTTATTCTGTTATTTGTGTCCCCACTTAACATTATTTTATATCGCAAACATCAGTCATTCTCAAAAAAATGAATTCACATAATGAAAACTTGAAATGAAGACTGAAAAGAATAAAGGACACTCCTTAGAAAACTCTTCCTCTCACAAAATCTTTCTTTTTCTCATTTCTCTGTGGCACTGAAAATATTTTCACAGGCTGGTATTGGTTAACTTCATTCCTCTAATTCTGGGGAAGACATAAACTTGGGCCACACTCAAGAAACATTTTATCCACTCCATCCAGTACATGTGCCACCTCTCTGCCTCCTAATTACACGCCGTACAGCTCCCCCGTGGTAACATTTATTCTTGGTACGACAAGCTTCAGATGAAATTGCCCATCTTCAATATTGCTACTGACAGTCTAAGAGAAAGTACAGATTTTTGGCTAAAGAAAACAATGCCTCATTCTGGAAACTTATATGGGCTTTTATCTCACTTCCTTTTATCTACAAGAGTAGATAAAAGGCAGATTTCACTGCTTGAAAGAACCAAATAGAGTTCCAGACACTTAACAGTAGCCACTGTCAATGGTAATCTGTTCATATTAAAGTTTATTAAATTATCAAGCAAGGTTTGTACATCAGGTTGTATCCACCAGCTGTACTTCAGCACCAGCCCCTTAGACTGGGGATCTGTTGGTTCTTCTAAAGATCACACTAGTGGAAAAAAAAAATTAAAAAATCGTGCCACTAAAACCTAGCTTTATTTAGAAACCAGCTCTTAGCCAAGCACTGGGTATTATTATTGATTACATCTGGGTTGCAGCCACCTTGGATGTCTTGGAGAACTTGGGAGTTTTAAAGATGAAATGATCAGATTCAGCATTGTACCCAACCTGAGAAGAGGCAGAGAGATTCATTCAATGTCTACTTGATTGAAAATCAAATGTTAACCTAGTCTTGGCTCTAGATGAGTCTTGTTCATCTGCTATTCAACACTGGACTCCTGCCTTGTGCCAGGAACTGAGGCTACAATGTTGAAAAATAGAGACAAAGTTTACAGTCTGGAAAGGAGGTCAAATAAAAACAAGTATCTTTCATAGAGGGGCTTCCCTGATGGCCCAGTTGGTAAAGAATCTACCTGCAATGCAGGAGACCTGGGTTTGATCCTGAGGTCAGGAAGTTCCCCTGGAGGAGAAAATGGCATAACACTCCAATATTAGCAACACACTTCAGTATTCTTGCCTGCAAAATCTAATGGACAGAGGAGCCTGGCGGGCCTGGAAGGTTACAGTCCATGGGATCATAAGAGTCGCACACTACTTAGCAACTAAACCATCACCACCATCTTCCATAGAGTCCAGCCTGATGTTGTTCCGATAGGAAATGGGTCAATCTGGGGACAGATGGAAGTTGTACCCAGGGGGCCCAGGGGGCCAGCTAAGCCTTTCTGGTAGGAGGATGTTTGAACTGAAGGATGTGTAGGAATTAAATGGGAGAAGAGTGTGGCAGAGAGAACAACCTGTCTGAAGGCTTGAAGGCAAAAGAGAAGTAGTCCTTGGTTCCTTTGAGATCTGAAGGATCTCCAAGTTGAGCAAGTTGGAGGACTGATCAAGAGGTAAAGACGGATGAGGCAGACAGGTGGATGGGGACCAGACAATAGAGGGTTCTCTTGTAGGGGTTTGGTTTTATTTTGAAGGCAGAGGGGGAATATTGAAGCAGTTAGGCAAAGTGATGTGCTCATATTTATCTTTTAGATGATCACTCTGGCTGCATTTGAAGAGATGGGAGGAGGGGAAAAGTTAAGGATGACTTGCGGATTTTTGACTTGGGCCACCAGTTGGGTGACTGGTGGACGGAAGTGTTGCACCTAATAATTGCCTTGGTTTTTTTGGCTCACATGTTTTTTTTCCTGCTGTTCCTTAAGATTTTATCATTTGCTCTGTTAGATAAAGTATATTCCTATCAGTAATTTTCCCCAAATGACCAAATGTGTTGGCTATTTTTATTGATTCCATTTTTTTTCCTGGAGATTTCTTTCCCGCTGTCATCGGTCTCTTTCACCGTCCTGACCTACTTGTTCTCCAAGCCTGCTTCTTGGATCCCATGTCTTTCTTCTTGGATTACTCCTTAGTTAAGTACAGCGCATCAGTCAAGAACTTCGTAAACATTCTGTTTCTAGGTCTTTAATGGCTTTGTTCTGACCTCACCTTGACACTGGACTAATATGACATCCGAGGGTAAAGATCATTTTCTCTCAAATTATGGAGACATTATTCATTGGCCACTAGTATCCAGTGATGTGTGAAGTAATACAGTCCAGAGCTGATTCTTTTTGTCCTCCAGAATCCATTCTTCTTTTTCCTTTTATAAAAAGGAGATCACATTTCCTAGCCTTTCTTGCAGTGCGCTCTGGACAGATGACTAAGCTCTGGCCAGAAGTTCCAGGTTGTAACCTGGAAGGAATCAGCATCCAAAGTCCTTGCACTTTGCCCTTTTCCCTGAGGAGGGATGCAGAAGTGATGGAGGGACCTAGGCTCACCCCCTAAACTCAGAACTAGCAGCTGGACTGTGAGGGTTTCTGACATGCCCTTCCAGCTCTGGGCTCCTCCACTGAGCTAAGGCAGGAGCTGGGAATAAATTTCTATTTTGATTACCATGCTCCATTTTCTGTATCTCTGTTTTAAAGCCACCTAGTCTATTCCCTACTACACTGTTCCTTTCTATATGACCTGTTTTTCTTTCTTTGAAAGTTTTAGGATCCTCTTTTTATCCTCAGAGTCCTGAAATTTCATGATGATAGTCCGTCCTGGGTCTGTCTAAATTCACTGATGAAATTTCCATTGGAATTACTATATTTTTCAATGCTGTAAAGATTTCTTGTCTCATTTCTTCAAGAACTAGCTCTTATCCATTTTCTCTGGAGCTTCTGTCTGAAACTTTTATCATTTAGTACTTGTCTTCTTCTCCAAAGTCTTTTCTTTCCTCATTTCTGTTTGCTTGCACCCATTCTACCCTCGACCCCCCAATTTTCTGGATCCTATATTTCAACTCTTTCAGTGCATCTTTTATAAAAGGCTTTGTTAGTGGTTTCAGTTTCTAAGAGTTCTTTCTCATTTTTTTTTAATCTCTTTGAACTTATTAAGTATAGGTTTTCCCCCTTCGTTTTCTTTTGTTTTTGCATTATCCTGTGAGTGTTATCTGTCAGGGCAGAGGCTTTTTCAGATGTTTGGTCTTGTGAGCTGTTCATAGTTAAGAGTGAGGCACCGCCAGGCGCATTGGGCAGGCTTGTCAACAGAGAGGGGCTGGGTGGGTAGCAGCAGGTCCCAAATGTCGTTATCCTAACCACTGTTCTCCAGAGCAGGTTAACTTCTCAAAGGGAGAGTTCTGTGGTTTCCTGGTAAGCCAGGTTTCCTGGTAAGGCGAAAGCCTTACTGTCAAAGATGAAGGGAGAAGAGATCACACGTATACTCCAAACTCACTTTCATATGTAAAGATATTATTGATTTTTTTATTTTTATTTTTTTTGGCTGCATTTGGTCTTAGTTGCAGCACGAAGGCTCCAGAATTCTTGGGCTCAGGAGTTGTGGGGGGCACAGAATCTTAATTCCATGATCAGGGATGTAATACACGTCCCCTGCATTGGAAGGTGGATTCTCAAACCACTGGACTGCTGGGGAAGTTCCTGCCTTTTTTTAATGATTTTTTAAAAAATTGGGGGTGGACTGGGCAGGGAAGTTTTTTGTTTTTATTTTTGGGCTGTGTCGGGTCTTTGCTGCCGTGTGTCTGTGTGTGGACTTATCTTGCGGCACAGGCTCTAGAGGATGTGGGCTCAGTACTGAGGTGTGTGGGCCTCTCTAGTTGCCACATGTGGGATCTTTGTTCCCTGACCAGGGATCAAACCCACATCCCCTGCACTGGAAGGAGAGCCTTAACCAGTGGACCACCAANGGTAGCTTTAAGGGGTCTGAAATGAAGAAGGAAGCCTTTGACAGTGTGGGAGGGATGTAGAGAGCATGATTGTGTCTGTTTGGAAGGGGAACTTCTGCTGCTTTAGCTGAGATCTTAGGGATCTCCACCTTTCCTACTGCAAACCATCCCCGGTGGTCTTGGCTCCCCTCCATGCAGTACTGAGCAAGTTGAAAAGTTAATCACATCTAGCTAAATCGAAAGGATCTCCACCCAGTCCTTTGGGACACTTTAATCCATTTGATCTCTTTATTTTGCCTTCTGTGACTTAAGTCTTTGTTCTCAGCTTTTCCTTTTTGATGTCTTTTCTCCCTACTTGCCCCTAGGTTTTAATGGTTTTAATTCCCTCATGCTCCCAAGATCCACCTTTGTGGACATTTCCTGAGCTGTATACCTTCCTTTATTCCAATAGGATCCAGACCCTTCATCTCTCTTGCCAGTTAAACTTCAGGCAATTGTATAAAATATGGAACAGATTAATGATATATAAAGAGCTCTTATAACTTACTAGAAAAAAAACTGAATATCCTAGTAGAAAAAATGAGCACAAGGCATGCAAAGAGAATGTGTAGCAGCAGAAACACAGATGACCAGTAAAGATATAAAAAGATTCAGGATAAGAGGTAATATTCAGGTGATGAAGACAGCAGGTAACCTTTTTAAAATTTATCTATCTCTTCTAAACTGTCTATAACAGATATGCATTATCTCTATATGAAAGAACAACAATAAAATATTTTCAAAGCAACTGGGATTCAAGTCCTGTTTTGTTCATCTTGACTGAGAAGTTTGTAAAGGATAGAACAGGTTTTATGTATTCCCCATTCAAAAAACATTTACTGGGCTTCCCTGGTGGCTCAGCTGGTAAAGAACCCGTCTACAGTGCAGGAGACCTGGGTTCAATCCCTGGGTTGGGAAGATCCATAGGAGAAGGGAACGGCTACCCGCTGCTCTATTCTGGCCTAGAGAATTCCATGGACTGTATAGTCCATATGGTCGCAAAGAGTCAGACACGACTGAGCAACTTTCACTTTCACTGCCTGATGGTCCAGTGGTTAGCACTCTGTGCTTTCACTGCTGCAGGTGTGGGTTCGATACCTAGTCAGAGAACAAAGATCCCACTTGCCATGTGACCCAGAAATAATTTTTTTTTTAATTTAAGGAATCTGCCTGCAATGCAGGAGACCCAGTTTCAGTCCCTGGGTTGGGAAGATCCCCTGGAGAAGAGAATGGTTACCCATTCCAGTATTCTTGCCTGGAGAATCCCCATGGACAAGGAGTCTGGCGAGCTATAGTCCATGAGGGTTGCAAAGAGTCGGACATGCCTGAGTGACTAAACACTTTCACTTTTTACCTTTGAAGAAAGTGCTATGTCATCATGTCCGACTCCTTGAGACCCCGTGGACTGTAGCCCACCAGGCTCCTTATCCATGGGGATTCTCTAAGCAAGAATACTGGAGTGGGTGGGTTGCCATGCTATCCTCCAGAGGATCTTCCCAACCCAGGAATTGAACCAGGGTCTCCTGCATTGCAGGCAGATTCTTTACCAGCTAAGCTACCAAGGAAGCCCCCTTCTCTGCATCCTGTACAGCTATTTCCATTCCCGGACAGACAAAATGGAGGGAACAGTTATATTATCTTCTTTTTCTGGTTTTGTCAGATACAGAATCTCTATTCCTAAACGGGAATGGTAGGAATTTCTGATCCTGCTTGAGAGAGGAGATAAGAGATTTTTGAGCAGGCCTCTGATATTTTAGATCCTGCTTTGAGGGGCAGCTGCCTTCAGAGGGAGCTGATAAGGACTCAGCGCTGATGGTTTCCTTGTCAGTTGGTTCTTGGAAGAGAAGCCAGTCTTGGGGTGAATATGATTTGTGGGAGACATGGGAAGAGGACCAGGCAGAGACAGAATAGGCCCTGTGAAAACGGGGGTCTTAGCACAGGGGTCTCAGAGCAGAGCCTTGATGACTCTTCATAGGAGAAGAAAATCTGCTAGTGGGGCCCATCCTTGGTGGACCAGGCTCCTTAAGGCTGCTTTTCTACTCTTGACATTCTGTGACTGTATTTATCAATGCAACTGTGCCTAAAGACTCACTGAAAAGACCAAGCTGAGGTTATTGTGCCCACTTTTTAAAAAAATGCACAATGTGAGAGTCCCAAGTTAAGTTTTATTGGGCACAGATTGAGGACTATAGCCTGGGAGACAGCACCCCAGATAGGTCTGAGAGACTGCTCCAAAGAGCTGGCAGGAGGTGGGGGGAGATCAGTATAGATGAGATTTTGGTGAAGGGGGAGTACATGCAGTCAAGCACATATTTTTTACAGAAGGTTGCTGCTAGTCACAAGGAGCGGTCATCACCGTGAAGGATTTTAGTGCTTTTCTAGATATGAGGAGAGACAAGAATTGGGCTCATAAAGTTGGGTCATGAAAGTATCTAACTACCCTAAGACCTGTTTTCCCCAGAGCACAGAGAGCCTCATCTTTTTCGGGGAGGGTGGGGGTGGAGGGGTTGGAAATCAGCAGCTGCAGCTGCACGTGATTTAGTCCTTGTCGAGGCAGATGCCGAGTGCCGATTTGTGGCTGACAGTCACTTGCTGCACACTGCCTGCATGGTGCCTGGGCAATGGCCCCAAGGGGAAGGCAAGGCGGAAAGGTATTAGAATGGGGAGTTCAGTTTATGCCCTTTATCGGGACTGGATAAGGATCAGGAGGCAACTATCCAGGACTGGCGAGGAATTTGAGGGATTTGAAGAATCCTGAGGGACAAAGTATCTGTTGATGGCTTCCACTGAAGGGCATGAATCTTTCAGGAAGTTCTTGTTCTGAACAATCTAGCCTTTTGTCTGGGCAGAGTCTTTTGGAATGGCAAAGTCATGCTAATGAGGGCGGTGGAAGTCTAAAGTGAAATCAACACAGCCTCTAAAGGAGATGTGGGGGTCGGGTGGCTTCAGTGCTCAGGGCCCCAGCTGGGTGTTGGGGGAAATGGTTTCTGTTCTCCTTTAATTCCCAGATGGCGCTAGTGGTAAAGAACCCACCTGCCAATGGAGGAGACATAGAGACGGTGGGTTCGATTCCTGGGTTGGGAAGACCCCCTGGAGGAGGGCATGGACAGAGGAGCCTGGCGGACTATAGTTCATGGGGTTGCGAAGAATTGGACATGACTGAAGTGACTTAGTACACACACACACACACACACACACAATGTTGAATCTAACAGAAGAGTGCTCCTTTTTGTACATTTTTACTCACCTAGCTTTCCCAGGCTGGCTCCTTTACTGAGAAGAGGACACAGTAACTATCAATCAGTTCACCTGCATTTAGGTTTCTTCTTCCAGGTGAAGTGAAAGTGAAGTCGCTCGGTCGTGTCCGACTCTTTGCGACCCCATGGACTGTAGCCTACCAGGCTCCTCTGCCCACGGGATTTTCCAGACAATAGTACTGGAGTGGATCACCCAACCCAGGGATTGAACCCGGGTCTCCCACTTTGTAGACAGACGCTTTATCGTCTGAGCCACCAGGGAAGTCCCTTCCAGGTGAGGCCTTATACAAATCAGCCCCATGTTGTTCTGTGTCCCAAACTCTTTATGTAAACCATTCAATTCACCTGTCTTCTTTTAGTATTTACCATGAGGCAGGCTCTTTGTCAAGCATTTCACAGTCATCCTTCATGTATTTATTCATTCAACAGTTTTTCAGTGAGCACTTATTTGGAGTCAAGCAGAGAACAAGGTGCCAAATACACAATTGTGACCAGTTTCTGTTTATCCTCCAGGAATCTCATCTCCAAAGCGGTTCTGAGGGAGATTGTGTTTATGTCCTTTATGGAGGAGGGTACGGGGGTGCAGAGTGCTCACATGATTTTTCTGTGTCTTCTGGGTAGCACACAGTGAGTGTGCAGCCACCCTGGTTAATCTAACTCTGACGACCCCGCCCTTAACCTCTGGCATTGGTCTGTTTACCTGGGGCCTGGTCACTGTGATGGTAAGGCCCAAAGATCCCAAGCTGTGGAGCTGTTAGGGAAACCCGACTGACGGGAACTGGCCAGGCACCACAGCAACCATTTTCATGAGTTACTTTACGACAGGAGGTCCTGGTAAGGAACACAGAACTAACACGCCATCACCAACCGGAAGAGTTCGGGAAAGGTCAAAAGGAGATGCCACATGTCCTTCCACTTCCAGGAATCCTTCTTGCTGGCATCCATCTTGGCTGGGTGTCACCAGGAAGGACCCGGAGTCAGAATGATTGGCCAAAGACAACCTGGAAACTAATCGCATCACCATAAAACCTGAGACTGTGAGCCGCGCGGCAGAGCAGTGCTCCTGGTTCGCTTCCTCTCCTGCTCTCCGCCAGGGCGCCCTTTTCCAATAAGGTCTCTTGCTTTGCCAGCATGTGTGTCTCCTGGCATAATTCATTTCTGAGTGTTAGACAAGAGTCCCCCTTCCTGCAACAGAGCTAAGACCCTAAACTTCTCCTTGGGTCCTTGTCTTCACATGGCTCTAAACCCTTTGCTGCCTCGGCAGCCTCCAGCCCAGTACAAGATTAAATGGGGAACTAACTGGTTACTGGTGCTTAAAATAGTCAGCAGCCACCTCATGAGAGATATTTCAGATCAATATCACGCCTCACTTCCTCCAGAGGGAATGCAATGCTCTGCTGTTCTACCCTTGAAACCTACCCAAGTTGACTCAGCAACCAAAAAACAGAATTGAACTAGAAATGGGGACTTCCCTGGCAGTCTGGTGTGCTAGGCCTCTGTGCAAGACCCTTTCACTGCTGAGGGTCAGGCTTCCTCCCTGGTTGGGAAACTAAGATTCCCACAAGCCACATGACATGGCCAAAAAAAAAAAAAAAAAAGAAAGAAACCTAGAAATGACTTAGGGCTACAATCCAAGTTTTATGACATCCCACTGCATGGTGTTTTGAAAGACTGTTATTGTGCCCATTAAGACTAGGGAATACATAAATATTTTAGTAAATAAACTGCCGTGAATCGAGGTTATCCAAGATCTGTGACTAACTTTAGGATCTGTGTTTTGGCAGTATATTCAAGGTAAGATATACTGGAAAAAGACAGACTTTATTTGAAATGCCGAAGAATCGATGCTTTTGAACTGTGGTGTTGGAGAAGACTCTTGAGAGTCCCTTGGACTGCAAGATCAAACCAATCATTCCTAAAGGAAGTCAACCCTGAATATTCATTGGAAGGACTGATACTGAAGCTGAAGCTCCAATACTTCGGCCACCTGATGCAAAGAGCCGACTTATTGAAAAAGACCCTGATGCTGGGAAAGATTGAGGGCAGGAGGAAAAGGGGACGACAGAGGATGAGATGGTTGGATGGCATCACTGACTCAATTAACATGAGTTTGAGCAAACTCCAGGTGATGGTGAAGAAAAGTGAAGCCTGGCATGCTGCCATCTGTGGGGTCACAAAGAGTCAGATATGACTATGCAAGATGAAACTCATAATAGCAAGTCTTGGGACTTCCCTTTTGGCCCAGTGGTTAAGACTTCCACTGGAGGAGACATGGGTTCAATCCCTGGTCGGGGAACTAAGATCCCACATGCTGCATGGCAAAAAACAAAAATATAAGTAATAGCAAATCTTTTGCTATGTCAACTGAAAACAAAAACAAAAAAAAACACACAACCTAAAAGCTGAGAATTCTGTTTTATTTGGTGGATAAACCTGAGGACTTAAGCTGAGGGTACAGTTTCTCAGATGCTCTGAGGGACTGGTCTGAAGGGCCAAGGGAGGAGCCAACATATATCAGTTTGTTTTTGTTTTTGTTTTTAAAACAGAAACCAGATAGGCAGAACATCAAAAAATTGCTGTTAACTAAAGAAAACCAGACATCTCAAGTTAATAAATTTAGCACTTTTCTCTGTATGGAAAGATGTAAAAATCTGAGATAACTGAAATCACCCCTTTGATATGCACGTTAGCTGTCTAGGGGCTTCCTGGTGGCTCAGAGGTTAAAGCATCTGCCTGTGTCTGCCTGCAGTGAGAGACCTAGGTTCTGGAAGATCGCCTGGAGAAGGAAATGGGAACCCACTCCAGTATTCTTGCCTGGAGAATCCAAGGGACAGAGGAGCCTGGTGGGCTGCAGTCCACGGGGCGACTTCACTTTCACTTTCTTTCTAGCTGTCTAGGACCAGGGTCCTGTTCTGGTCCGCAGGTGGTGACTTCAGTGGCAGCCGTCTGGCTCCACCCTGAGTTTCCTCAGGGCCCCTGGGGGAGGATGGAGGTGGCTGCAGCATCTTCTGTTTACTGATGCTGCGGGTGACATTTTTCATTTACAGCTGGGAGTTAAGTGCAGGTCCTGCAGGCAGCCCCCACCCCAGCCTTTCCCATTTCCAGTCCTGCATTCTGGGACAAGTTTCCCTATCTGCACTCAAGAATGTTGGTCTGGGCCAACCTGAAAGAACTTTCTAGATCCTTAAAGACAATGTATATCCTACAAACATCAGCTATTGTGATTGAAAACAGCTGAAGTGCAACAGGACAATCAGAACCAGATTAAAACATAGATTAGGTTAGAGAGCCTAGTAAGAAAATAAGTACTTAGCCAAAGTGAGCACTGTTACATGGATCTAGCCGGGATCCTTAAGGCTGTTGTCGTTCAGTTGCTCAGCCGTGTCCCACTCTGTTATCCCATGGACATTAGTACATCAGGCTCCCTGGCCTTCACCATCACCTGGAGTTTGCTCAAATTCATGTTCATTGAATCAGTGATGTCATCCAACCATCTCATCCTCTGTCGTCCCCTTCTCTTCCTGCCCTCAATCTTTCTCAGCATCAGGGTCTTTTCCAGCGAGTCAGCTCTTCGCATCAGGTGACCAAAGTCCTGGAGCTTCAGCTTCAGCATCAGTCCTTCCAATGAATATTCAGGGTTGATTTCCTTTAGTGTTGACTGGTTTGCTCTCCTTGCAGTCCAAGGGACTCTCCAGAGTCTTCTCTTAACACCACAGTTCAAAAGCATCAACTCTTTGGCGCTCAGCTTTCTGTATGGTCCAGCTCTCACATCCGTACATGATTACTGGAAAAATCATACCTTTGACTATCCAGATCTTTGTAGGTAAAGTAATTAATGTCTCTGCTTTTAAAATATACTGTTTAGGTTTATCATAGCTTTTCTTCCAAGGAGCAAGCATCTTTTAATTTCATGGCTGCAGTCATGGTCCACAGTGATTTTGGAGCACAAGAAAATAAAGTCTATCACTGTTTCCATTGTTTCCCCATCTATTTGCCATGACGCAATGGGCCTGGATGCCATGATGTTAGTTTTTTGAATGTTGAGTTTTAAGCCACCTTTTTCATTCTCCTTTTACCTTCATCAAGAGGCTGTTAAGTTCCTTTTCACTTTCTGCCATAAGGGTGGTGTCATTTGCATATCTGAGGTTATTGATATTTCTCCCAGCAATCTTGATTCCAGCTTGTGCTTCATCCAGCCTGGCATTTCGCACGATGTACTCTGCATATGAGTTAAATAAGTGGGGTGACAATATACAGTCCTGATGTACTCCTTTCCCGATTTGGAACTAGTCCTTAAGGTGAAAGGGGTTCAATTTGTCCAAGTTCTTCTTTCGTTTTGTCTTTTGAGGAGAGTGTTGTCGTTGAACATCGGCATTTACAAAAGTTCTGCACTGTTGGTAAGTGTTGTCTTTGTGAAGCCATTCATTTCGCATGCAGGGAACCTGTGGCCCGGGGAGAGACTGGGTGGTCTGATGAAGGCTACACGGCAGGTTGGGGGCAAGCTGGTCAAAAACCAGGGCCCCCAGCACAGCCAGTCATCCTCGTGGAACTCCTTTGCCTGCATTGTCTCCCTCCTCATTTTTAAAAGATATTCCATTATAATTAATCAGTTTATTTGCTGCATCCAGGTCTTAGTCTCCACACATAGGTCTGTGTTGAGGCACACAGACTCTCTACCTGTGGCCTGAGGGCCCAGTACCGCAGCACTCAGGCATAGTCGTTCCCTGACATGTGTGATCTTAGTTTCCTGAGCAGGAATCGAACCCGAGCACCCTGTGTTATAAGGCGGATTCTTATACTGGATCACCAGGGAAGTCCCCTGCTCCTTGTTTCTGGTTCGGGGTGTCAAGAGCACCCCAGATTTCTGCCCTGGTTTCCTTTGGTGATGCATTTCCTCCAGGGTCACTCCTGCTCATGCCCCCTGTTCCTTCCCAAGCTCTGTTCTCTGGTGCCGCAGCCAGACTGAATCTCACTTATTGAATCTCCAGCCTTAAACTAGCCGTCTCCTTTCTCCTTAAGTAGGCTTAGTTGCTCTCCAGCTGTACCAGTCCAGCAATGTGTGCAAGGCCTGCCCCCTCTATTGGCCTGGGATGAGACCTGAGACTGGTTGAAGGGAGAGTGGATTCCTGAAAGGGCTTTAGGCTGTAAGGACCTTAGGTTTTCCCCGACAAGTGACTTTGCCTCAGGCAGTGATAGCTAAGTAACTTTAATTTTTCTGCGGTTATTTAAAAAGCATTTCTTCAGTACTCATTTATGATTTCACTTACCTAACAAATATTTACAGACTCCTACTCTGTGCCAGGCCTGGGGCTAAGTCCTGGAAATAGAGTGGTTCAAGGGCAGACACCATCGTTGTGCCCACAGCACTTATAGTTTGTCTGGAAAACAGATACTAAACACACACTCGGGACGTCCCTGATGATTCAATGGTTAGGACTCAGCACTCTCACTACTACGGCTGCGTGTGTGCCCACTTGTGTCTGGCTGTTTGCGACCCCATGGACTGTAGCCCGCCAGGCTCCTCTATGCCTGGGATTCTCTGGGCGAGAATACTGCGGTGAGTTGCCATGCCCTCCTCCAGGGGATCTTCCTGACCCAGGGATGGAACCAGTGTCTCCTGCCCTGGAGGCAGGTTCTTCACCACTAGCGCCGCCTCATGTGCCATCTCCCACTATGATCGTTTCTAGAACCTTCGATTAATTTTACCTGTTTTTAAAATTTGTGTAAATGGAGTCATACAGCATATCATCTTTTGTGTTGCCTTATCGTTTTAAATGACTGTTTTATTCCACGTATCATGGAGTGGATGTGTGTACCCATGTATATGGATGTATCATAATTTACTTAACCAGTCCCCTTCAAATGGTACTTAGGTTGTATCTAATCATTTACCATCATGAACAATGCTGCAATAAATTCTTCATCAATAGCCTCAACATAGTACCAGTATATCAACGATGTTTTTTAGCTGCGACCACTAGCACCACCTGAGAAGCCCACAAGTATCCTAAGAACGAACTAAAAGCTGCCCAGACAGCAAGGACGTTGTTTCTCACACTTAGAAGTCTGGAAGCAAGCAGTCCCAGCACGGATGAAGGTCAAGGCTGGTTTTGTCCCCTTTCTGCTCTGCCATCCGCAGGGTTTAGCTTTATCCCCTGGGCTAGGTCCCTTCTGGATCCCAAGATAGCTGCCTTTTGTATTCTTTGTCCTGTGAACATTCTGTTCATATGTTTTGTTAACTTGTCTATTAGGCTGTTGTTTTTTTTGCTTAAATTTTAACTCTTAAAGCTCTTTCATTATTGAGTCCTTTCTCTTTTCAGCATTCACGGGCTACTCCAAGTTGTCTCCTTGTCATTTTGGTCACATTTGTTCCACTTGAAACTCAATGGCTGTTTTGACCGATCACTGCTCTTTTTAATACATTTTACCTACTGTTTAGTGTCCTTAATTTACTCTTAGTGTTTCACCTTATTTCAAAATGTCTTTCTTTCCTGTCTTCCTTTAATGTGTCTGAACTGTCCTGATACATTTTTAAAGATGTCATATAGATTGTCTGCTTGACCAGATATCATGCTGCCTGAAACTGAGAGTGTAATATTATTTTTTTAAATATTTATTTATTTGGCCGCGCCGGGTCTCAATTGCAGCACAAAGGCTCCTTTTTAGTTGCAGCATTCTATTAATAATTCTTAGTTGTGGTGCAGGATCCAGTTCCCGACTAGGGATCAAACCTGGGCTCTCTGTGCTGCTGGAAGCTCAGCGTCCCAGCCACTGGATCACAAGGGAGTCCTGAGAGTATAATATTGTAATCAAATAGCCCACGGAGTTGATTTGATGCATGCTTACTGACTTAGAACCTGTTAAAACACATAGAAGTAGTCAAAACTAAAAAAAAAAAACACCATACTTTCCCATAGTCAAAACACATTTTTAGTACTTTCTCTTCTCAATTTGTTAGTTATCTATTATTATGTCAGTGCTTTTGTCTGGATATCTCATTATGGAAACTGTCAAACATACAGAAAAGTTGAAAGGATTTTTACAGAGACCATCAATATAATACCCATATATAACATCAGGTTAGATTCTATAACTGACAATATTTTGTTAAAGGTGCTTTCAGTTCAGTTCAGTTCAATCGCTCAGTCGTGTCCAACTCTTTGCGACCCCATGAATTGCAGCACGCCAGGCCTCCCTGTCCATCACCAATTCCCGGAGTTTACCCAAACTCATGTCCATCAAGTCAGTGATGCCATCCAGCCATCTCATCCTCTGTCGTCCCCTTCTCCTCCTGCCCCCAATCCCTCCTAGCATCAGAGTCTTTTCCAGTGAGTCAACTCTTCGAATGAGGTGGCCAAAGTACTGGAGTTTCAGCTTTAGCATCATTCCTTCCAAAGAACACCCAGGACTGATCTCCTTCAGAATGGACTGGTTGGATCTCCTTGCAGTCTAAGGGACTCTCAAGAGTCTTCTCCAACACCACAGTTCAAAAGCATCAATTCTTCGGCACTCAGCCTTCTTCATAGTCCAACTCTCACATCCATACATGACCACTGGAAAAACCATAGCCTTGACTAGATGGACCTTTGTTGGCAAAGTAATGTCTCTGCTTTTCAATATGCTGTCTAGGTTGGTCATAACTTTTCTTCCAAGGAGTAAGCGTCTTTTAATTTCATGGCTGCAATCAACATCTGCAGTGATTTTGGAGCCCAAAAAATAAAGTCTGACACTGTTTCCACTGTTACCCCATTATTTCCCATGGAGTGATGGGACCGGATGCCATGATCTTCGTTTTCTGAATGTTGAGCTTTAAGTCAACTTTTTCACTCTCCTCTTTTACTTTCATCAAGAGACTTTTTAGTTTCTCTTCACTTTCTGCCATAAGGGTGGTGTCATCTGCATATCTGAGGTTATTGATATTTCTCCCAGCAATCTTGATTACAGCTTGTGCTTCATCCAGCCCAGCGTTTCTGATGACATACTCTGCATATAAGTTAAATAAGCAGGGTGACAATATACAGCCTTGACATACTCCTTTTCCTATTTGGAACCAGTCTGTTGTTCCATGTCCAGTTCTAACTGTTGCTTCCTGACCTGCATATAGGTTTCTCAAGAGGCAGGTCAGGTGGTCTGGTATTCTCATCTCTTTCAGAATTTTCCACAGTTTATGGTGATCCACACAGTCAAAGGCTTTGGCATAGTCAATAAAGCAGAAATAGATGTTTTTCTGGATTATAGTCAATAAAGCAGAAATAGATGTTTTTCTGGAACTCTCTTGCTTTTTTGGTGATCCAGCGGATGTTGGCAATTTGATCTCTGGTTCCTCTGCCTTTTCTAAAACCAGCTTGAACATCTGGAAGTTCACAGTTCACGTATTGCTGAAGCCTGGCTTGGAGAATTTTGAGCATTAGCACATACTTATCCAGTTAACCATCATCAATTTATTTGATTTTTAATGCATTTCAAAGTTGTAAACATTGGGACAATTCCATGCAAATCATTAATTAGAGTTCAAGGTTTGTTTACAGATTTTTTGGAGGTAAAATTTATGTGCAGTGAAATGCACATATCTTGAGAGTACTATTAGATAACTTTTGAATGTCAGTGGTTTCCTGAAAACACCGTGGATTATCAATCCTTTGAATGATTCCTATCATCATACCCACACAAGTGAAAGTGAAAGTCGCTCAGTTGTATCTGACTCTGCAACCCCATGGACTATAGTCCTTGGAATTCTCCAGGCCAGAATACTGGAGTGGGTAGCCTTTTGCTTCTCCAGGGGGATTTGTCCCAAACCAGGGATCGAAATGAGGTCTCCCGCATTGCGGGCGGATTCTTTACCAGCTAAACCACAAGGGTAGCCCAAACCTGGAGTAATGGCATTTATTCTTAGACTATCTGCTCACTCCTAGTTGATGCTCTTACAAGTCCAGTCTGAGATTTTGTTTCATGCTGCTGAGTCAGCCCCATGGGGGAGGGACAGAGGAGGATGCTGAGTCACAGCCACCGCCCCCCACCCCCACCCCAGCCCAGTTTCACTTCGGGAAGATGGTGTGGGAAATCTGAGAGGCTGATGGAGTTTTCAATGTGCAGAGCCAATACCGCTCTTAAAAATGCTTGTCAGGACTTCCCTGGTGGTTCAGATGCTAAGACTGTGCTCCCAATGCAGGGGGCCAGAGTTTGATCCC
>SJYQ01001680.1:21948-57810 GCA_006410935.1 Redunca redunca
TCTTAACCACTGGACCACCAGAGAGGCCCTGCTGTTCTTGAGATCGATTCCAGTTCACCTAGAACCACCTGTTCACTGGACATGGAGGTAGGGGTGGTAGAAAGGGAATTCGGCTGCTCTCCTGCACCACCCTGGGGCTGCAGGGAACTCTGGAGGTGCTTTGCTATCTTCTCTGTCTACCGACTGCCATTCACTCCTGTGCCAGGCCAGTTGCACAGAGACACAGAGGTGACAATCAGGCTCCTTCCCAGCTGTCGTTGTTCAGTCGCTCAGTTGTGTCTGACTCTTCCACCTCATGAACTGCAGTGTGCCAGGCTTCCCTGTCCTTCATCGTCTCCCAGAGTTTGCTCAGACTCATGTCATTGATTCGGTGATGCCATCCAACCATCTCATCCTCTGTCGTCCCCTTCTCCTCCTGCCCTCAATCTTTCCCAGCATCAGGGTCTTTTCCAATGAGTCGGCTCTTTGCATCAGGTGACCAAAGTATTGGAGCTTCAGCTTCAGCATCAGTCTTTCCAATGAATGTTCAGGGTTGATTTCCTTTAGGATTGACTGGTTTGGTCTCCTTGCAGTCCAAGAGACTCTCAAGAGTCTTCCCCAGCTCCACAGTTCAAAAGTATCAATTCTTAGGCACTCAGCTTTCTTTATAGTCCAACTCTCACATCCATACATAACCACAGGAAAAACCGTAGCTTTGACTAGACGAATCTTTGTTGGCAAAGTGATGTCTCTGCTTTTTAATATACTGTCTAGGTTTGTCATAGCTTTTCTTCCAAGAAGCAAGCGTCTTTTAATTTCACGGCTGCAGTCACCATCCACAGTGATTTTGGAGCCCAAGAAAATAAAGTCTGTCACTGTTTCCATTGTTTCCCCATCTATTTGCCATGAGGTGATGAAACCAGATGCCATGATCTTCATTTTTTGAATGTTAAGTTTTAAGCCAGCTATAGAAGCCAGACTTCCCCTCTAGACCTTCCGAATCTATCTGGCGTCGCTCCCTCACTCCCTTGCCTCTCAAAAATCCAAGTTCCCTCCCCTGCCAGTTTCAAGTAGAAGCTGCATTGAATTGCTATTTCAAATAAAATTGAGAGATACCATTCTTTGGGCAAATAATTTTACCATTTTCCCTTATCTTTTTTCCACCCCAAGCAAGGATTCCTTAAATTCTAACCCAACATTAATCCCCTCAGGCTGGGAATTTGACCACATCCTTCCAAAACCTTTTAGATTTATGCCCAGAGGATCTCACTTTTCCAAACTCAAATGTAAAGATACGACTCAGGTCCTGGAGTCACCCCCATCCCTGAGGCAGGGCGGAGGGAAGGAAGGTCCAGGGAGTGGGAGTGAAGAGAGAGCAGTGATCATCTCATAAAAAAACTCCCATGACTAACCTGGTGAGGGAGACACAGAGGCCCCACTCAGGGCCCCCTTCAAGGGAGGACTGGCCACCCAGCTCTGCAAAGCACATTTGTCTGGCAGCTTCCAGCTTCTACAGGCTCTGCCTCAGCTTTTTTAAAAACTGTGGTAAAATATACATAACATAAAATTTACCATCAGTATATTTGGTACATTCACAAGATTATGCAGCCATCACCCCTAACTGGGCCCAGAACATCTCTGCCCCCAAGGAAACCCCAAATGCATTGAGGCAATCCGTCTTTTGCTCCCTGCCCACAGCTGCTGTCAACTTCTGATCTCCTTTCTGTCTCTGTGGATTTGTCTTTTCTGGACATTTCATAGATATGGACGATAAGGCCTCTGTAGCTGGTTTCCTTCACCTTAACACATTTATAGCTTCCTCCACTGGCCATTGTGAACAACACTGCTGTGAGTATTTGTGGGTAAGTTTTCATTTGAACCCCTGTTTGAGTTATTTTGGGTATGTTAACTTAGGAATGGCCCTTCAGGGTCATATGGTAGTTTTATGTTTAACTTGCTGAGGAACCACCAAACTGTCTTCCACACTGGCTACACCGTTTTACATGTCCATCAGCAGTGTTCAAGGCTTCCAATATGTTCACATCCTTGTCAGCGCTTGTTCTGTTGTTTTGATCATAGCCATCTTAGTGGATGGGCAGTGGTGTCTCATTGTGTGTGTTCTTAAAGAAAAAGTAAGTATTTATTTGGCTGAGGCGTGGCACACGGGACCTTTCGTCGTGGCGCATGGATTCTGTCGTGGTGCTCAGGCTCAGAAGTCGCGGTGCGAGGACTGCCTTACTCCATCGCGGGTGGGATCCTAGTTCTCCTACCAGGGATCTGACCTGCGTACCTTGCATTGCAAGGTGGATTCTTAACCCCTGGACCGCTAGGGAAGTCCCTCATGGTTTTGATTTGCATTTCTCCAATGATTAATTACAGTGAAGACCTTTTCATTTATCCCTTAGCCATTTGTATATCTTTGGGAAAATGTCTATTCAAAGTCTTTCCCCGTTTTTTTTTTTTTTTTTAGTTTTTTTAGGGGGATGGTGATGAGAGGGGCCATCTGGTGGGATGGTGGCTGGTGGGATCTTAGTCCTTCCACCAGGGACTGAACCCTGGGCCCTGGCAGTGAAAGTGCTGAGTCCTAACCACTGGACCACCAGAAAATTCCTGTTTGTTTTCTTTAAATTGAAGAATAGTTGATTTACAGTGTTGTGTTAGTTTCAAGTGTACGGCAAAGTGATTAAGCTTTGTATATGTATATATATATATTCTTTTCCAGATGTTTTTCCTTTATAGGTTATTACAAAATAGTGCATGTAATTCATTCCCTGTCCTAAATGCTAGGTCCTCGCTGGTTATTGTTTCTTCTTAAAGCAATCTGGGGAATTTTTCTGGAAAGAGCTGCACACCACAGCTTGAGAAATTTCCCCAACCAGGGATCGAAACCAATCCCCCTTCAATGGAAGCTTGGAGTCTTAACCACTGGACCACCTGTAAAGTCTTGGGTAATTTATATTTTCTGCAAGTTCACCAATTTCACTTAAGTTTTCAAATTCATTACTTATAAACATGCTCACATATAATCGAATTTTATGATCAAAATTATGTTGTATAGGAAATTTAGAAAAGAAAAGAGAAAATAAAAACCACTTACAATTAAAGAGAGAATATCACTCTTAACATTAAGGGTATTTCCTCTGGTTTCTTTTAAGTTAAAAACAAATCCTACATCTTCATTTTTATACCTCTGTTAAAATACAATGCAACAGGGCCAAAGTGGAGTCAGTTATGCTGACTCATAAATACCAAAGAATCTAAATTACAACTTCATCCTCTCCCAGAAATGGAATCGACTTTTTTGTTTTTTTAGCTGCACTGCGTGGCTTGTGGGATCTTTGTTCCCTGACCAGGGATTGAACCCCAGGCCCTCCACAGTGCAAGGGCAGAGTCCTGACCATTGGACCACCAGGGAACTGCAGGAATCTTAAACCAGTCAATCTGAAACGACCTGATCAACACTGTCAGGCAATCTGCCTGATAGACCACTATAGTCCCCTAAAGGAAAGTGACTTTACAATCACCAACCCACTTTTTTGCCTAGTACAGCTTCCTTATTCCTGCTTCCCTCTGGCTACAAAAATCTTTCATTTTATTGGTCTGCCATAATAAAGAATGGAATCTTGCTGTTTGAAACAATATGAATGGCATTGTGCAAAGTGAAATAAGTCAGATAAAGACAGATACTGTATTATTTCACTTATAGTAGAATCTAAAAATAAAAATAAATGAACAAAGATAATAAAACAGAAGAATATTCATAGATACAGAAAACAAACTGGTGATTGCCAAGGGAAAGCTTGAGGGATGCATGAAGTAAGTGAGGGAGATTAAGAAGTATAAGCTCCTAGTTATAAAATAAGCAAGTCACAGGTATGTAATGTATAGAATGGGGAATATTGTCAATAATATTGTTATAATATTGCAAATGTTTGGGTAACAGATGGTAGCTGGACTTATCTTGGTGATCATTTTATAGGGTATAAAAATATTGAATGACTGTGTTGTACATCTGAAACTAATATTGTAATTCAATTGTTCTTCATTAAAAAAAAAAAAAGTCTTCCATTCTGTGTCGCATCTCAGAGCTCCTTTCTGTCTGATAGATTAGATGCTGCCTGGTTTGAATCCATTTTTGCTCAAGCTCAAAAATTTCAATAAGCCTCAGTTTATTTTTATACATCTCCTTTAGAATTTCTATTTTCTTTTCTTTTTTTAAAATAAATTTTTAATGAAAGCTATTTTTATGACTTCTTTAAGGTAAGGTGAAGTTGCTCAGTCGTGTCCGACTCTTTTCGACCCCGTGGACTGTAACCTACTAGGCTTCTCCATCCATGGGATTCTCCAGGCAAGAATACTGGTGTGGATTGCCATTTCCTTCTACAGGGGATCTTCCCAATCCAGGGATCGAAGCCGGGTCTCCCCCATTGGAGGCAGATGCTTTAACCTCTGAGCTACAAGGGAAGCCCATGACTTCTTTAATAGCTCCTGAAATTTTTATATTAATCTTTTTCTTTTCTAGGTAGTTAATTAATAATTATTTTATTTTAATTTACCTTTGTAGTTTACTTGGAGTAGTCTTTCAGTTTGTCTCCACTTCTAGATAAGGTTTTTTGTCCATTTACTTTATTCTTCTGGTCTAGGGTGTGGTTTTGTTTTGTGTTGTTTTGAACAGCTTTGTGTATGTGTGTGAGTGTGCTTAGTTGCTCAGTTGTGGTTGACTCTTTGTGACTCTGTGGACTGTAGCGTGCCAGGCTCCTCTGTCCATGAGATTTCCCAGGCAAGAATACTGAAGTGGATCGTCAGTTTTTCTTCCAGGGGATCTTCAGAACCCACATCTCCTGCATTGGCAGGTGAAATCTTCACCACTGCACCACCTGGGACTCTTGAACAGCTTTATTGAATTATAAACTTAAGTATCATAAAATTCATGAAATTCATCCATGGTTAGGTGGACAATTCAGTGATTTTCAGTAAAGGTACTGAGTTGTGCAGCCATCACCACAATCCACTTTAACACATTTCTGTCATGCCGTTTCATACCTCATGGCTGCTTTTCGTTTCTAATATTTATTTGGCTGCGTGGGGTCTTAGTTGTGGCACACGGGACCTTCACTGCGTCACGTGGGGTCTTTTCGTTGAGGTGCATGAGCTCTCTCACTGTGGCACCAGGACTCCAGGCTTCCCAGGCTTGGTGGTTGTGGCGTGTGGGCTGTGGCATATGGGGTCTTCTCTGACAAGGGATCATACCTGTGTTCCCTGCATTGGTGGGTGGATTCTCAACCACTGGACCGCCAGGGATGTCCCAGGAACTCATGGCTGTTTGCAGTTAGCCCTCCTCCCCAGCTCCAGCCCCAGGCAACCCTTCATCTGCTTTCTGTATCAGCAGCGTTGCTCTTTCTGGACACTTCATGTAATGGAATCCTATAATATCCAGTCTTTCCTGCCTGGCTTCTTTCACTAACCATAATGTTTTTGAGGCCCACCCATGGATCAGTTGTGGCTTCCCAGGTGGCACTTGAGGTAAAGAACCTGCCTGCTAATACAGGAGGCATAAAAGATGTGGGTTTGATCCCTGGGCCTGGAAGATCCTCTGGAGAAGGAAATGACAACCCACTCCAGTATTCTTGCCTAGAAAATCCCATGGACAGAGGAGCCTGGCAGTCTACAGTCCATGGGGTTGCAAAGAGTCAGACACGACTGAAGGGACTTAGCACATTACATGTGTCAGTACTTCTGATTTTTTAGGTTTATTCACCTACTCTTTTCTGGTGGTTTTCCCCTAGATTCAGGCAGAAATCAGCACTTTGCTAAGATCTCCAGAGGACCTTTTGCAAATCTCTGGGACTTTCTCTCAGCATAACTCCCTGACTCCTGGTTCAGTAGTCCAGATTTTTTTTGGAAAACTTTTGATTATTCATTTATTTGTGACCATGCTGGGTCTCCACTGCTGTGTGGGCTTTGCTCTAGTTGCTGCAGTTCCCCGGCTCTCCCTCCACAGTAGTTGTGGTGCATGGGCTTATTTGCTCTGCTGCTCCCCTCCATGTGGGATCTTCCTGGGCCAGGGATTGAACCTTTGTCTCCTGCATTGGCAAGCAGCTTCCCAACCACTGAACCACCAGGGAAGCCCCAGATCCTTCAGCTATTTTATAAACTGTTTTGCTCTTAAATTTTGGCAACAGTGTTTTTTTTTTTTCCTCAGAGTCCTCAGAACAATGCTCTTTTTCCTTTAAAACCTGCAAAATCTCTTCTAGGATGTACAGATTCTGCCCTCTGTGAAGTGGGAGATGGTCAGCAGGCAGGTGACTGGACTCTCCTTACCCCCTTCATTGAGGCAGGTGTCCGATTTCTGATGGAGAACCAAACTGCACTGTCTTCCACGACAGTTTCTGGGGGCCTATGCAGCTTTCTTCTGACAGAAGGAAAACTGTTTTCCGGCTGCTGAACCAGTCCGGGAAGCTGCCCACAGTGCAGTGAGAAGGCTGTCTGCCTCCTGCTTGCTGGGCCCAGCCCTCCTAGTGAGCTGGGAGGCGTAGTCCCTGTCGGCTGGGGTGCGTGGGGAGCCCTTTCTTCCAACACTTACTGTTGGGGGTGCTGCTTGAGAGGATGCTCACTGCCCAAGATGCTGTGGGTGCATCAGTAATGGTAGATGTTGTCATTGAATGGGCGTGGGTCCGGGCAGTGATGCCCAAGTTTGGTTTAGACTAGCTTAGATCAAACTAGCTTGCCAAAACTAGTCAGACTTCCACGTAACTCTTTGATCAGAATGGGGATACAGTAGCTTTCCTTTTGGCTCTCCACAGTGCCGAGAGCTGAGCGGATACTGCTACCGGTATGTTTTACAATCAAAGGCTGCATTTAGCAGAAAGGTCTCTGCCGGGGTCCAGCCCCGGTGGATCCAGGGAATTCAAAGGTGGGGACGGCGTCGGCGTCTTTGGAAAAATACATATTTAATCACAGATATATAGAGATATTAGAAACGGATAGTGTAGTAGGAAAATTAGTGGAGAAAAAGAGGCTGAATAACTTGGTTTACATGGAATAGCATCCATGCTCCAGATGGGAATTCAGCCAGAAAAATGGGAGCAAGAATGAAATGACATGGGGGACTCAGTCTTTCCGGATACTGATCCGATCTCTTTATTTTTGGGTTTGCTTATATATCTTTTGTTACACATAGGGATGAATACAGAGTCACGCGGGGGTCAGCAGTCCTGACCTTTATCAAAATCCGGTGCTTCACATAAACGTATAAAAAAAAGGTCTTAGGGATATTACATCATCTTCTGGCCATGAGACCTGCTGACATTTTATGATCCTTTCTTTCTGATAACCAAAAAAACTTATTTCTTCCAAGGGTGTTTTTTCTTAAACCAGGCACCACCCTCCAAATAAAGTTACATTCCTATAGGGTGAGGGTATAGTGAGTTACAATCAAGAAAGGAATTTATTTAACCCAAGGTTAACATGATTAATCTTAAAGGTTAATACTTATTTCTCCTATATGCTAGTTATATTCATTATAAGGGCAGGGAACATGGAGATTTAGCAGCAAACATCAACCCAACAAGTGAAAATCCTTTCACCAATGTTCCCCTTTAAGATCTATTTAGTCTTAGGATAGTGATAAAGTTATATTTTTACATAGCAAGGACACAGTGATTCATAACAAAGTACAGTGATCTATTACAAAAGAGAAAATTCATTAACTCAAAAACTAGTATTGCTAACCTTCAAACTACTATATTTCATTTTCTATATTCCAAATACATTGATCAATATATTCCCAGGTGCCTAAGGATATGGAGGCCTGGCGGCAATCATTGACTCAACAATGAGAAAAGCCCTATGCTAATTAAGACTTTAAAATACTCCAAAACTCTCTGTGCTGTTTATGGTTGAGAGGTAGTAAACAATCATGTGCATAGTGGCAGGAGTATGGATAATCCTGTCACACAAGCTAGTCTGTCAGCAGAGAGGTTTGACCTGAGACACCCTTGTCACACCCAGGACAGGGAATTAGCAGCAATTATTGACACAACAAATGAAAAACCCTTCACCAATATAATTCTTGACCAACCCACTATACTAATAATTTCCAACTCCCCAAAAGAATTTGCCTTTAGTAAGTCTAAAACATCTTGTGCCTCCCAGGTTGGGAGGCTGTAAACAATCACATGTGGCTGGACGAACCTATACAGGTGGGCTAGATAGCCTTCAGAGGAGTCCCTAAGCTGAAACACTCGTTACGCCCAGGAATTTTTATTGCCTTGAAGCTGCACGTTAACTCCTTCTCCGAGAGAAATGGTTATGGGGGAGAGCCCCCTGTAAAGTCAGAGGTGTAGGTGAGAGCATAAAACAGACTCTGGTTTTGGGGTAGATGCTCGGGAACAGGGGGTTTCCTGAGGCTGGATCATGCCTTTGCGTATGCCAAGCCTCCTTCCTCATGACCTTTGCCATGGGCGGAGTTCCTCATGCTGGCTCCCAGCAAGTCTCTAAGGCTTTGCTGTGTGACCTCTGTGCTTTTCTTGTCTCTCTGTGTCTTTCTGAGGAGCAGCATCTTAGCAAGCTGGGAAGCTGGTGGTTCACCCTCCATTAGCCTTGAGGCAGTCTAAGGATTTTGTATTTGATTGTATGCATGCACTCACTCAGTCGTGTCCAACTCTTTGCGACCCCATGAGACCCCATGGGCTGCAATCCTCCAGGTTTCTTTATCCATGGAATTTTCCAGGCAAGAATACTGGAGTGGGTTGCCATTTCCTCCTACTAGGGATCTTCCTGGCCCAAGAATTGAACCCGTGTCTCCTGCGTCCCTTGCATTGGCAGGCAGATTCTTTACCACTGAGCCACCTGCCCATTTGATTGGGCAGGGATTAATTTGAAAATTCTTGACAGTTTCAGAATGGAAGCAGAGAGGTGAGTGGGTCCCAGGTCAGATTCATGACAGGGATGCAGACTAGTCATGGAGTTCCTGCTATTATCTACATAAGACAAAACAGTGGCCTGGCCAGGACAGGGCAATTGATATGGAAAGGAGGGAAAAGTTTCTTATTTTTTCCTTAAAACTTTTTTTTATTGTGGTAAGATATACGTAACAATGAGGTATGTAGAGATAGAAAGTAGATATGTAGAGATAGAAAGTAGAATGATGGTTAGTTAGCAGAGGTGTGGGGAGTGAGAATGAGAAGGTAGTGTTTAATGGGCACAGAGTTTCAGTTTTACAAGATGAGGAAGCTCCCTGGCAGTCCAGTGCTAACACTCCAGGCTTCCAGTGCAGGGAGCCCCGGGTCCATCCCTGGTCAGGGAACTAGATCCCAAACGCTGCAGCTAAAAGTTCACATGCCGCAATGAAGATCGAAGATCCTGAAACTGATTATCCCAGCACAGCCAAATAAATAAGTAGTAAATTAAAAAATCTTTGCAACCTCAGGGACTGTAGCCCACCAGGCTCCTCTGTCCATGGAATTCTTCAGGCAAAAATACTGGAGTAGGTAACCATTCCCTTCTCCAGGGGGACTTCTCAACCCAGGGATGAACCAGGTCTCCTGCATTATGGGCAGATTCTTTACCATCTGAGCCACCAGGGAAGCCTAATAAATAAAATAAATATTAAATGAAAAAGTTACAAGATGAAGAGTTCTGGAGACAGATGGTGGCGAGGGTTACATAGCAATGTGAACGTACTTGGTGCCCCTGGACTGTACACTTAGAAATGCTCAAGGTGGGAAATTTCATAACATAGACTTTTAACCTCTGTTTTCTGTCTATGGATTTGCCTCTTTTTGTTTTTTTTTTTTGCTTGTTAAATCTGAGAACATAGCTTTAGTTCTTTTCCTGCTAGAAGATTGATGGACAGAATGAATGGATATTGTCTTAAGGGCTCTTCCAAGCATTCTTTTTCTCAATATTTTTATTCATTTAAAAAGAACATCAGTATCTGTTCCTTTTGTATAGATGACACATCTGTTGTGAGTTTTTGTTGTAACATATTTTTTCCTTTTCTTAAATTTATCTGTAATTAATTTACATGGGCTTCCCAGGTGGCGCAGTGGTAAAGAATCTGCCCGCCAATGCAGGAGATGCAAGAGATGAAGGTTTGATCCCTGGGTCAGGAAGATCCCCTGGAAGAGAGCATGAAAACCCACACCAGTGTTCTTGCCTAGAGAATCCCATGGACAGAGGAGCCTGGAGGGCTGTGGTCCATGGCGTCGCAAAGAGTCGGACACGACTGACCACTCAACACATATACATACAAACTTGATTTACGATACTGTGTTAATTTCAGGTATTCAGCTGAAAGTGATTCAGACACACACATACACACACACACACATACATGCGTACGCTCACACACACACACACACACACACGTATAAAATCTTTTTCAGATTCTTTACCATTATAAGTTATTACAAGATACTGAATGGAATTCCCTGTGCTGTATACTAGGTTCTCGTTGTTAATCTAGTTCGTGTATAGTGGCTTGTATCTGTTAGTCCCATATCCCTAATTTCTCTCACTCCTTCTCGCCCCTTTGGTAACCATACCTTTGTTTTCTATGTCTGTGGGTCTATTTCTGTTTTGTTTATAGACTTATTTATATTATCTTTTATATCCTACATATAAGTGACATCATATAATACTTGTTTTTAACTTACTTCACTTAGTATGATACTTAACATATTTTTTCTATAAAATAGCCTCCATGGTATATCCTGCCTCCTCATTTTCCCATCTCCAGGTTCTCTCTGGATGGGGGGATTGGGTGGGGGTCGTGACTGTGTACTTGATGCAACTGAATGTAGACACTGCTGTTGTAAAACAGCTTCAGTGATAGGTGAGGACCTGTCGATCACGTATTAAAATGCTTCACGGGACTACCCTGATGGCCCAGTGGCCAAGACTCTGTGCTCCCAATGCAGGGGCCCCAGGTTTGATCCCTGATCAGGGAACTAGATACCATTTGCCACGACTAAGACCTGGTGCAGCCGAATAAATAAATATTAAAAAAAAGCTTCACATTTACCAGCATTATCACTCTGTACATTTGTATACATATATATATGTTGACTTCTTTTTCTTAGACTGTGGAATAGTTGTATGCACTATACTTATTTTGATGTGTTTTATGGATTTTTGTAGTTTGAAATTGACTTACCATGCATTGATGAATACTGATTCTCATAACAACTGTCTGACGTAGTATGAATAGCTGTGAGCTCGAGGACACTGAAGCCGTGGACTGAGCCTGAATTGTTGCCTCTTGGCAAGCAGTGTCTTGACCAAGGTTGACTGAATGCAGGTGGCATAGTAGGTATCGCCCTGAAGACCAATGCAAGTCTCCCACTGTGTGGACTGGGAGCAGTACAGGTATTTGTCTTCCCTGAAATAACTACAATAAGCTCCATAATTTTTAAAAAAAACTATTTATCTGGCTGTGCCAGGTCTTAGTTGCGGCACTCAGGATCTTCCGTCTTCATTGGGGCATGTGGGATCTTTAGTTGGGGCATGTGGGATCTAGTTCCCTGACCAAGGATCGAGCTTGGGATCCCTTGATTGGGAGTACAGTCTTAGCCTCTGGACCACCAGGGAGGTCCCAAGCTTCGTTTTCTTTACTGAGGGGACTCTTGGTGTTGAGTTTTCATCAGTCTCAGAGCTTGTGATTGACTGGACTCTTAACTGTTGATTAGTTTTCTTTGTGGACGCCTCAGAGCTTTTGGAGAGGAGGACATTTGTGCTCGATATGAAGCCTTATTCCTCACCTTGCTGCTCCTCTTTCTCGCGCTGGAGACAGAGCAAGAAAGCCTTATGATAATAAGGGCTCTTACTGCCTTCCCATCTTGAGGGCAGCGCATATTCTCACTCTGGGCTAAATGCCCCATAACCCCCATCATAAAGGGTATGAATAGCTTTACTGGAATCTTGTCTGGTCTTTTTTTGCCTTCTGTGGAAGTTGATGTCACTTGTAGCTGACAATGAAATGTGAATCTGAAGATTCTTAGGTGTTTTCTTATACAGCATTCTTTGGCTGCAATTCAGACCTTGTTACCCTTCGACCAGCAGGAAGGTATTCCTTTGCCTCATTCACTGCATCTACAGACATCCCTTGAGTGCCTTTTAGACGCCAGGTATTTTATAATTGGGCTTCCCTGGTGGCTCAGTGCTAAAGAATCCTCCTGCAAAGCAGGAGACGTGGGTTGGATCCCTGTGTTGGGAAGATCCCCTGGAGAAGGAAATAGCAACCCAGTATTCTTGCCTGGGAAATCCCATGGACTGAAGAACCTGGCAGGCCACAGACCATGGGACTGAAAAGAGTTGGATATGACTTAGCAACTGAGCACATTTTATCATTAAATTCTAACCTGAGGACTGGTGTTCACGGTTTGCCAGGTTTTAAATTCTACTGGATAACTAGGTTTCAAGTTAATTAACTCTAGCTAAAAAATAAGGCTTCCTATTAAGATGAAAATCAATCGTATAAATAACTGAAAGCCTTCCTATATCTGAAACAGCTCTTAAGATTCTCAAATTTTGACAAGTTGGGCCAAAATTATTCTATCAAAACAAACAAACAAAACCCCAACCAACCCCTATGAGCTTTAATACACATTGCAAATTGTTTTATGGTATGGGAAATTACAGAAGTGTTCACACAACTTGTAAAATCTAAGTGAACTTTTTAGGAAATCCATCAAATTGTGGATTGACAAGCCCTTAAATATTACTGCCGACGACCACAGGCATTAACAATTCAGAAGACTTTTTTTTTTTTTATGTTATCACTAGAAGTATATGAGATATTCTTGAGTAAAGACATGAATTTTTATTCAATGAAACTCCACAAACAACAAATCTTATTTTTTTACAATTCTGTGCTAATAGTGAGTTCATTTGGGAATGTGCCAGAGGTTAACTCTTCCTGTTGTTTTTCTTGGGCTTCCCTGATAGCTCAGTTGGTAAAGAATCCACCTGAAATGCAGGAGACCCTGGTTCTATTCCTGGGTTGGGAAGATCCCCTGGAGAAGGGATAGGCTACCCACTCCAGTATTCTTGGGCTTCCTTGTGGCTCAGCTTGTAAAGAATCTGCCTGCAATGTGGGGGAACTGGGTTCGATCCCTGGGTTGGGAAGATTTCCTGGAGAAGGGAAAGGCTATATCAGTTTTTTCCCTCTTGAGTCCGTCTCCAAATAGTCATTTAAGAGTCATTTAAATATCATTATATCAGCTATACTTCAATTAAAAATAAATTTAAAATAATAAAATTAATGAACAATTTGTAAAAGCTACTAACATTAGAATTTTATGGATTCTTTCAGTGTATTCAAAGCTCTTCTGATTAAATAATGGAAGACAATCTAAAAAACTTGTTTTTTTCCCAAGAAGTTAGCTTCTGGTCCAAATCACATCTTTTAAAAAAGTTATGTTCATTGTATGAAAAATTAAAAGTTCTAAATACCAATGACCTTGGCTTCATCTGTGAGCTTATGGTATATTCAGACAGGACAAACCCTGCTGCTCTCCCTGAAATTGTGAAGTGTTTTGTTATTTTTTGGCAGGTGAAGTTCACTTTAGTTCTCCTCGATTATTTTCAATCTTTCCCTTGTTAAAATATTTCATATTATCTTATCACCCCCTTGAGATAAAGAAGTACTTTTGGACAAAATGTGATTCCAGCCAGAGAATATTTTATATAACTTAAGGGTTAGTAAAATTTTATTACTTGCTTCCTCAAGAAAATCTAGATACTATCAATTTAGCCTCTAACCTTCTTTGACATAATCCTCACTCTCACTTTATGACAGTCTGCTCTGTTTTATTTAATGGTTTAATAGAATCATGTTTGGAACTGGCTGGAAAGCAATTGCAAGAAATGGTTTACAGGCTACTTTTAATGGGCAGTGTTAGAGGATTTATGGCTCTCAGCTCTAACATTATTATTGTTATTAAAAATTATTTGTTGATTGCTGGTGGTTGTGCTTGGAGTCACATGAGACATAAAGAAGCTGTAATCATTGCCCTGTGCTCCATTATCCGGCAAATAAAAGCGATGTGTCTCCATATGGTCTCTCTGATTCTATCTGAGCTATATCTCCCTGCAGGGAATGGATATTGCTTAGTGTGAGGTGATGCCTTTTCACCTTATTTTCACTGACTTTCTTCCCACAAGTATTAGATTCCATGGCAGTCCAGTTGAACTCCCTAAGAGAAAGTGCTGGAGTGTTAAAGTGTACCAGTGGCCTCTGCCTGCAGGTCACGTTGCTTCCTGATGCCAAGACGAGCCTTACGCTGCCCTTGCCCATGTCAGAGAGCGAGTGTTGGAGATAACCATAGAGGTCAGAGTCACTCAAAACTGGCTGGAAGAGACATTTCCCCACAGGGATGAGATAAAGGGATTTCTTCCTTCACATTGGCAAGGACACTTGACAAACTCTGGTTGTGCCCAGGTTGATAAGAGTTGTCTCTCTATTTTATTTTTTAAAATTTTTGGCCATGCCACGCAGCATGTGGGATCTTAGTTCCTGGACCAGGGACTGAACCCTCTCCCCTTGCGCTGGAAGAGTGGAGTCTTAACCACGGCATCACCTGGGAGGTCCCCACTGCCTCTCTTAGGCTTGTTTTTGCTTGCCGTACATTTTATTCTCTGCAGGCCTGTTTACTGGACAGACAAGGGCAGGTGCCATGGGGGGATGCTCTTGGCACCAAAGGCCCTGCCCCTTTTGATTCCAGCTGAAAACAGAGTTTCTAAAGCACAGTTTTTCAGCTCACTAAGGAAGAAAGGAAGGCGGAAAGGACAAAGGGACAGAGGCATAGAAAGAAGGAAGGACCAGAGGAAGGAAGGAAGGAAGGCAGTTAGAATTAGGCAGTCATTCAAAAAGATTTATTATTTATTTATTTATATTGAAGTATAGTTGACTTACAATGCTGTGTTAATTTCTACTGTACAGCAAATGATTCAGTTATACACACATACATATACATGTTTAAATATTCTTTTCCATTAGGATTTATCATAGGACACTGAATACATAGTTCCCTGTGCTATACAGTAGGACCTTGTTGTTATCCATTCTGTATATAGGCGCTTATGTCTGCCAACCCTAAACTCCCACTCCATCCCTCCCCCAACCCGCTCCCCCTTGGCAACCACGAGTCAGTTCTCTATGTCCATGATTCTATTTCTGTTTCATAGACAGGTTCATTTTTCATTCTGTGTCATATTTTAGATTCCATGTATAAGTGAAAGAACATGGCATTTGTCTTTCTCTTTCTGACTTACTTCACTTCATATGATAATCTCTAATAGCATCCATGTTTCTGTCAGTGACTTTATTTCATTTTTTATGGCTGAGTAGTATTCCATTATCTGTATGTACCACATCTTCTTTATCCATTCATCTGTCCATGGGCACTGAAGTGGCTTCCATGTCTTGGCTAATGTAAGTAGTGATGCCATGAACATAGGGGTGCGTGTATCTTTTTGACTTACAGTTTCATCAGGGTATATTGCAGGACCACATGGCAACTTTATTTTTAGTTTTCTAGGGAACTCCATATTGTTCTCCACAACAGCTGCACCAACTTGCATTTCCACTAAATGGTGTAGGAGAGCTCCCTAGGCTGACTGGTGGCGAGGCAGGGTTGGGGGGAAAACACAGGTAAAATATAGAAGGAACCTTCCCCAACCAGAGTGTAGATAATTAGGATAAAACATGTGTTCCATACCCACAGCACAAGGTCAAAGGTGGGAAGTGGCGCTGGGGAATCCAGAGGACAGAGGAGACGTCTGGCTGGTCTTCACACTACCAACAGGGACACGGCAGACTGAAGATGCAGCATTGCTGCTGTTTGCTCGCTGAGTCATGTCCAATTCTTTGCCACCCTATGGACTGCAGCCCGCCAGACTCTTCTGTCCATGGGATTCTCCAGGCACAAATACTGGAGTGGGTTGCCATTCCCTTCTCCAGGGGATCTTCCCAACCAAGGATTGAACCTGAGTCTCCTGCATTGGTGGGCGGATTCCTTACCACTGAGCTATCAGGGAAGCCCACAAATGCACCCTACTTTCTATAGTCTCTCTTTGCTCCTACTTTGCATCAATTCTTTCTTACAAAAAGAGCATATTTCCTAGCAGTGGAAGAGGAAAGGCAACAAATGAAGAGGATACCAAACATTTAGCAATACAAAAGAGGAGAGAAGGAATCTTGGAGAGCTGAATGTTTGCTTCCAACCACCTTAAAGAGGGTTAAAATATAAAAATCGCATCTTTTAACAGTCCTTCCTTTTCAAGAGAAAGGATGAAACACATTTTATATTGCAGTGCAGTGTGCATATTATGTGTGTGGACGTGCATGTCTGTGTCCAAAACACAAGTTTTACAAACCGGTACTTGCAGTGCAAATATTATGTATCATCTATTCTGTAGCCGGTGGCTGGGATGTAGAAGGTAAGAGAAGACAGGCCCCTGGTCTTTGGATGAAGCACTTGGATTGGATGCTGGTGTCATTTACCGAGATGGAGACAGTGGGGGAGGGAATTTTTCAGACGTTTAGAGAGAAGAAAATGAATGGCATGATTTCTGGCTTGGTCATGTTATGTTTGTGTTGCTTAGGATAGCAGCACTCACATATTTTGGCCGTGACCCACAGTTAGACAGACATTTGAAGTCAAGACCAAGCTGATCGCCCACATCTACCTGTGTGAGCACATGTGTGTGTTTGAGAGGGCGTCTGTATTTTCCCCTTCCTGAGCAGGACCACGTGAGCTCTAGGCTGAGAGATAGGTTGAAAGATACTAGGTAAAGAGATGACTGGGTGAAGCGGTGGGGCCCTCATGAACAGAAAGGAAGATTCTCAAATGTTTTCCCTCATCCCAGGCTGAGCCTGCATCCACATTCAGGAACCCCTTCCAGAACCCAGTGACTAGGCATTTTATGACGGCCAAGGTGGCTGAAGGATGGAAGATGGCCCTCCATTCTTCCCTTTGCTACACGAGGAGCAGAACAGGAAGGATGAAACTCTAGGTCTTGTCTTGCTGTGTTATTGCTGTTGTTCAGGCGCTCAGTTGTGTCTCTTTGTGACCTCATGGACTGCAGCATGCCAGGGTTCCCTGTCCTTCACCATCTCCCAGAGCTTGCTCAAACGCGTGTCTGTTGAGTCGGTGATGCCATCCAACCATCTCATCCTCTGTTGTCCCCTTTTCCTCCTGCCTTCTATCTTTCCCAGTATTAGGTGGCCAAAGGATTGGAGCTTCAGCTTCAGCATCAGTCCTTCCAGTGAATATTCAGGGTTGATTTCCTTTTGGATTGACTGGTTTGATCTTGCAGTCCAGGGGACTCTCAAGAGTCTTCTCCAACACCACAGTTTGAAAGCATCAATTTTTCAGCGCTCGGCCTTCTTAATGGTTCAGCTCTTACATCCATACATGACTACTGGAGTCTTGCTGTGAGAAAAAGCTAAATTATGACGCCTGAAGGAGCATTTCCATTTTTTGCAGAATTCTGCACAACATCCTCTTGGTTAAAATCTGAACACATTCCAAAAAGAGTCTTAAAGAAAGGGGGGAGGAATTCCCTGGAGGTCCAGTGGTTAGGACTTCAGGGTTTCACTGCCTTGGGCCTAGGTTTGATACCTGATGTTGCGGCCAAAAAAAAGAAAAAACAAAAACAAAACCAAAAAACCAAAATTTGAACACATTCAATTTTCTATTAGTTTTTTGAGCTAAATGTATTGAAAAATATAGAGAAAAATTTAGCAAATATTCCCATTTACAACACCAAGTTTTTGTGTGTTGGTTGGTTGCTTTTTTGACCTCGAAGCCCAGCTTGCAGGATCTTAGTTCACTAATTCAGGCTCTCATCAGTGAGAGAGCTGAGTCCCAACCACTGGACCGCCAGGGAAGTTCCCCAGCATCAGGGATTAATAACTTACCTGTTTGTCTGATATGCATATCATCTGCTTATTAACAAATATGAAGCATTGTAGACGAAGCCGGAGTCCCACCCCTATTCCTCTCCTCTCTTTGCCCTGACTTCAGTCAGCCCCGATGAGTTTTATCTGTGTTTTCCAATCCATTTTTTATAACTTTCGTACATAATAGCCAATGTAGGGTATTAATTCACATATTGTTTTATTAATAACGGACCGCTCCACAAGCCATGGCTACCATCACTCAAGTTTGTGTCCTAGAACTCCAGAGCCTGTCCTCTCTGGGCATGACAGTAGCCTGCCTGGGGTCTGAGGCAATCTGTGGATATGGTTGCAGTGTCTCTGGCCCAGGAGTGAGGGTGTCACTGAGGAAGTGAGGGGGACCTCTGGGGAATTTCAGTCCTGCCTGCTTCCCCCGCTTAGCGCGCTTGGCTAAAAATAGCAGAAGCTGAGCACCACCTCCAAAGTTCAGCTGTGAGGGCTCCTATTTGGAAATGAGAGAACGTTAGCAGCACCGCTGGTCATTTTCCAAGAACAATCTTTTGTTCAAGATGCCAAAGGTTCTGCAGATATCAATTGATGCAGGGTTTTCTTTAATGACCAGTGCTGTGTGTGGTAGGAAGCCCCCTAGGGTGATTGTCACTAAGGGAGCTTTCAGACACACATACTTCCTTCAGCTGTCCCTTTAGGCATTCCTATAATAACATTGTTCTCTTAAAAAAAATGCAAAACGTGAGAGTTACTGGGGGTAAAATGAGGACTGCGGCCGGGAGACAGCACCTCAGGTAGCTCTGAGAGACTGCTCCAAAGAGGTTGGGGGTGAGA
The DNA here is from genome assembly GCA_006410935.1 of Redunca redunca. NCBI lineage: Eukaryota > Metazoa > Chordata > Mammalia > Artiodactyla > Bovidae > Redunca > Redunca redunca. The sequence goes on from SJYQ01001680.1 coordinate 40,676, forward strand.
AGGAAGTCAATGTATATATGATTTGGTGAAGGGGGAGTTCATGCAACAAATATTTATCTTTGCAAAAGTCTTCTGCTAGTCAGGAGGAGCTGATGTCATCATGCAGGGATTAACTGCTTTTCTAGATATGAGGAGATACAAGAACTGGGCTGATAAAATCAGCTCCTGAAAATATCTAACTATCTGAAGACCTGTTCTCTCAGTTTTTCCCAGAGCACAGAGTGCCTCATTCCTTCTCTCCAACCTGACTACTATCAGGAGGGTTGAAAATCAGCAACTGCAGCATTACCTGATTTAATCTTTGTAGAGGTACATGGTGAGTGCCCGTGACAAGTACCAGTTTGTAGTTGANTCATTTGAAAAGACCCTGATGCTGGGAAAGATTGAGGGCAGGAGGAGAAGGGGACGACAGAGGATGAGATGGTCGGATGGCATCACTGACTTGATGGACATGGGTTTGGGTGGACTTCGGGAATTGGTGATGGACGTGCTGCGATTCATGGGGTCGCAAAGAGTCGGACACGACTGAGCGACTGAACTGAACTGAACTGAGTGCCAGATACACTGAGAACAACAAAATATTGCTGAGGGAAATGAAAGAAGATATAAGTAAATACACATCAAAGTTCATGGATTGGAAGACTCGTTATTGTTAAGATGGCAATTTCCCCAAAACTGACTTAATTCAATACAATTCTTATCAAAATTTCAACAGGCTATTTTTTATAGAAATTGATAAGCTGATCAGAAAATGTATATGGAAATACAAATAACGTTGCAGAGCCAAACAGTTTTGAAAAAGAAAATCAAAGTTGGAGGATTTATGTCGTGCAATCTCAAAACTTATTAAAACTCTGATATGCAAAAGGTGTTATTATGCCAGTTAGGTACCAGTATCCTGAGATGTGCTACAGAATTGATGAATCTTGAAAACATTATGCTAGGTGCAAAAAGCCAAATGCAAGAAACTACATATAGCATGATTCCATTTATATAAAGTGTTCAGAAAAGGCAAACTTGGGACATATGTATACCTACGGTTGATTCATGTGGATGTATGTCGGAAACCAACATGATACTGTAAAGCAATTATCCTTTGATTAAAAATAAATTAAAAAAAATGTAGATCAGTGGCTGCCTGGGGCTAGATATGGATAGTGGGATTGTCTGCAAAAGAGCTCTAGGGAACTGGCTAAAGGGATGTTCTAAAAATCAAATGTTAAGACGCTGCCCTTCCAATGCAGGAAGTGTGGTTTGAGGAACCAAGGTTCCATATGCCACTCATAAGTAAATAAATAAAGTGAGCAAGAAACACTCTTTAAAAAAAAATAAAATTTGAATGTGATGATCATTCAACTTTGTAAGTCTACTGGAAATCATTGGGGGAATGAATTTACAATGGGTGAATTTTATGATATATAAATTGTACATCAATAACGGAGAAGGCAATGGCAACCCACTCCAGTACTCTTGCCTGGAAAATCCTGTGGATGGAGGAGCCTGGTGGGCTGCAGTCCATGGGGTCGCTAAGAGTCGGGCACGACTGAGCAACTTCACTTTCAATTTTCACTTTCATGCATTGGAGGAGGAAATGACAGTCCACTCCAGTATTCTTGCCTGGAGAATCCCAGGGACAGAGGAGCCTGGTGGGCTGCCGTCTATGGGATCGCACAGAGTCGGACACGACTGAAATGACTTAGCAGCAGCAGCAGCTGCAAGAAACTATGAAAATTGCTTATCAGAGCCAATTGTATCCTGTAAGTGGAGAGACATCCAGATTTCTGATGTTTTGGGTGTTAGGCTCATTAAGTCTGCTTCTACTGAGCACTGTGAGTGGAAATTGAGATAAATGTCTCCATGACTTTGGAGTCTAGGTTTGATCAACTATCTGGCATCCACTGTAAAAGCAGAAGCCCTTGCTGCTGTAGCCGGAGATCTGTATGTGATTTCTATTGTCTAGTTAAGCAGAAATAAAGGATAAGAAAGGAAACTAACTTGAAGAATCAGACTACAATTCAAGCTATTGATGAGGGAGTCAAGTGGAGATAACATGAGGAAAGATTGCAAACAAGTTCATATTTAACAACTTGTATAACTGCTTTTTTAAAATGTGTTGAATCTTTTTTATTTTAAAATTTTATTGTCTTCTAATTTTGTTATTATCTGTATTTATATATTTATCTGGCTGCTCTAGCTTTTTGTTCCAGCACATGGAGTTTCCCATCTTTGAATCTTTTATCTTCATTGCGGCATGTGGGATCTTTATTTTATTTTTACTGGAATATAATTGCTTTACAGTGTTGTGGTAGTTTCTTCTGTACAGCATCATGAATTAACCATATGTATGCATGTATCCCCTCCCTCTCCAGCCTCCTTCACACCCTCCTATTCCACCCGTCTAGGTTATCACAGAGCACCAAGCTGAACTCCCTGTGCTATAGCTGTGGATGTGCGGTCTAGTTCCCTGACCAGGAATCGACCCCACGCCCCCTGCATTGAGGGTGCAGAGTCTTAGCCACTGGACCTCCAGAGAAGTCCCTGAATAATTTTGTATAACTCACTTCTATTCAGTTATTAACATATGGGGCCTATCCCCATTAAGTGGTCTGCAGATATTCAATGTACGAAAACACCAAGGTAAGAAAATGCTTTCTATTGCTACTACATAATCGAAGCTTGCATGATCTTTGCCATCAGTGTTTCTTTGCAAGTGTTTTCCTTTCTTACAGCTTTTCCTCCTACCACACATATCTGCTTATTTTGAATTTTTACCTCTTCTTAAAGACCTAACTAAAACACCACTGCATAGCTCATTTCTTCCTAGAGCTATGATTATTTGTGTAAATAGATGATCAAGCATGCTTGTGCACAAGGAAGCCTGCGTTACTGGTTCTGCCTCTAGGGTACCCCTAAGTGCTTGTTGCATTGAATGGAACGTACCACCCCCTAGTGGCCAAAGAGAAAAACAACCTCAACTTTTCAGAAGGAAGGCCCATTTCTTCCAACTCCCGTGGACTTTGGAGGGCTCAAAATTTGTGGAAATCAATTCAAGAGTTTTGAGGGCGATGTTCTAAAATTGGAATGTGGTGATGTTTGCATGACCTCCTCAAATCAAGAGCGGCTTGGACTCTTTCTTGGTGAAGTGAAGTGTGGCTTAGTCGTGTCCGACTTACCAGGCTCCTCTGTCCATGGGATTTTCCAGGCAAGAATACTGGGGTGGGTTGCCATTTCCTTCTCCAGGAGATCTTCCCGACCCAGGGATTGAACCCAGGTCTCCCGCATTGTAGGCAGACGCTTTACCAGTGGAAATTACCTTTTTTCCATTTCCACCCCTCTCCCTACTCTTTTTCTCCCTTATGGACCTTCCCCCACCCTTGTCACCAATTTTGATGTCTTGCACTCTTCACTTCTTGTTATCAACATTTCACTACTCAGTTATTTGACATTGTGATTTCCTTTTGATTTCTGCTTGTTGATTATATTCAGTTGTTCCCAATGTGAAAAACACAGGAAGCATTATTTTCTTTTCGTTTTGTTTAAAGGACTTCCCAGGTGGCGCTAGTGGTAAAGAAGTCGCCTGCCAATGCAGGAGATATAAGAGACGTTGCTTTGATCCCTGGGTCGGGATGATCCCCTGGAGGAGGGCATGGAAACCCACTCCAGTATTCTTGCCTGAAGAATCTCATGGACAGAGGAGCCTGGTGGGCTGTGGCCCGTAGGGTCGCGAACTGAAGTGACTTAGCACACAGAGGACACAGCGGGGACTTCCCTGGTGGTACAGTGGATAAGAATCCACCCGCTAGTGCAGGGCACATGAGTTTGATCCTTGGTCCTGGAGGATAATTGCTTTACAATATTGTGTTGGTTTCTGCCATATATCAGTGTGAATTGGCCATAGGTATGCATATGCCCCTCTCTCTTGAACTCCCTCGCTTGACCTCCCTCCCAATCCCACCGCTTCTAGGCTGTCACAGAGCACCAGATTTGAGCTCCCTGCGTCATACAGAAAATTTCCACTGACTATTTAATTTTACCTGTGGTAATATGCATATGTTTCCATGCTGCTCTCTCAGTTTGTCCCACTGTCTCCTCTACTTGCAGGCTTTGTGATGATAGCTGTTCTGACTGGAGTGAGAACAGTCACAGTGAGGACTACCTGACCTGCATTTCTCTAATAATTAGTGATGCTGAGCATCTTTCCGTATGCCCCTTGCCCATCTGTATGTTTTCTGTGGAGAAATGTCTGTTCAGGTCTTCTGCCCATTTTTTTTTCCTTTGGATTGGTTTTTCTTTTTTTCTTTAATATTGAGTCTCAGTCTGATCTTTGTTCCCACTGCCCATCTACTGGTGCACAAACCCATGTACAAAGCTGATTTCCAAAGTGCCGGGATCAAACTCCTTTATCATAAAGTTTTAACAACTCTTTTAAGAGTCTGTAATCACTTATTTCTTTAAGTTTAGAGATACAGTTAATGTAATTGCTCAGAATTCACCTGGCATAATAGAATGTTAAAGACAAAAGCATTAGAGGTGGTCAGAAGATTAAAAATCTTTATTAACAGGGACTTCGCTGAGACTTGATGCTCCCAATACCTGGGGCCTGGGTTAGTTCCCTGGTTGGGAAACTAGATCCCACATGCCACAACTAAGACTTGGTACAGCCAAATAAATATCCTCCCCCCCCTTTTTTTTAAAGGAAGGAGATATAGGACTTCCCTGGTGACACAGTGAATAAGAATCCACTTGTCAATGCAGGGGACATGGGCTCAGTCCCTGGTCTGGGAAGATTCCACGTGCTGTGGGGCAGCTAAGCCCACGAGCCACAGCTGTTGGAGCCCGTGAGCCTAGAGCCCCTGCTTTACAAGAGAAGCCGCAGCAGTGAGAAAAGCTGTGCCCAGCCTTGAGGAGTAGCTGTCATTTGCCGCAACTAGACAAAGCCCCCCAGCAGCAAGGAAGACCCAGCACAATCACAGACAGATAAATTAAAAAATGCATTAAAAAATTAAAAAGGAGAGATATTAATAAAAACGATCTTTATTCACAAATGAGAAAATCGAGTCTTCAAGGTGAAGTGACTTACCTGATGTCATACAGCTTGCTTATAACACAGCCAAGATTAAAACCCAGGTCTCTTAAGTTCCAGTTGTGTGCACTTTGCAGAGCTCTGCACAGTCTAAGCACAGTGTGCAAGCAGTAAAGCGTGGCTCAAAGAGCCAGGACCTTGGAACCAAACAGAAGTTATTGGAAACTCAGCCTTGCCATTTGCTAAATCATATTAGATAACTTACATAAGCATGTCTCCTCCTCTGTAAAACTGATAGACTCTTGTACTGACCTTATAAAGTTGTTGTTGTGAAAATTAAAAACATAAAGCACTTAGGATAGGGAAAATATGTAGTTCTATAAAAAAAAATAATTATCCTTTGAGACCAGTAGATTGTAATAGCTAAGACAGTGATCTTAGCTTAGAGTCAGACAGCTGCTGGCTCACCTTGTAGGGCCTTTGGAAAGCTATGTAACTTCTCTGGATGTTAGTTTCCTCATCTGTAAGATGGGAATAATAATAACATTTCTCTTTTTGAGAATCTAGAAGCCTGAATGAAATAGTGCATGAAAAGTCAGTGCTCAGTAAAGAAATGGCCGTCATTAGCATCCCTTCCAGCTCCCCGTGGCAGCTCAGACCTCCTAAAGAGCAGACCACTGGACTAGAGAATTTAGTCTAGGAAGTATTTTCTTAGAAAACAGTGTTTGCTTTCCAAAGTGATGAAGTTTGCTAGGAGAGCTGCGGTAATGACTTTTTATTGTCAAATGAGTATTAATCACCACGTGTGAGCCACGGGGCTGCTGGGTGAGCTCTTCTTTAACTCCCTCAGTAGCACCACGAGGTAGGGCTCAGAATACTCAGATGTAGACAGATGAAGTAACTGACCAAGGGTCATCCTCTGTGCATGCTCAATTACTCAGTTGCGTTCATCTCTTTGTGACCCCAAGGACTGTAGCCCACCAGGCTCCTCTGTCCATGGGATTCTCCAGGCAAGAACACTGGAGTGGGTTGCCATGCCCTCCTCCAGGGCATCTTCCTGACTCAGGGACATCTCCTGAATTGGCAGGTGGATTCTTGGCCACTGAGTCACCAGGGAAGCCCCAGGGTCAGCCTAAGACCTTCTAAGTTTCATTCCGGTCCAGGTTGCTCCAAACTCTGTACCATTCCACTGCACTATTTTAATTCTGCTTCCCCAGCTGAACTGTTGGGAGAATTAAAACCTGAAACAGAAAAATTATGCTACGTTTCGACAACCTTTTTCAAGCACTAAAAACAGTAAGAGATAGCATTTGTACATGCCTTTTATAATGTCAGGAAAAGCCCTTTTCATGTTTAGTCATCCCACAAAATGTCTTAAATATTCCTAATTGTAGCTCCTACCACAATAGGCTTTCCCTTTTTTTGGCTGCACTCCAAGGCGTCTGGGATCTTAGTTCTCCAGCCAGAGACTGAACCTGCACCCCCTGCAGTGGAAGCACACAGTCTTAACCACTGGGCCACCAGGGGTGTCCCCGACAATTGGCTTTAAGAGCCTGTGTTCGTTTGCTAGGTTGCCATAACGCCGTAACTAAATGCCACCACCTTGATGACTTAAACAGCAGAAATCTCTTCCTCACCTTTCTGGAGGCTGGAAGTCCAAGATCCAGGTGCTGGCAGGTTTGCTTCCTCCTAAGGCCTCTCTCCTTGGCCTGCAGATGGCCCCGCTTCTGTGCACACGCATCCCTGGTGTCTCTTCTTCATGTTTTGTTTATTTTTATGGTAAGAACACTTACCTTGAGATCTAGTCTTTTAACCAGATTTTAAGTTCAAAACACTGTATTGTGAACTAGGTTGTACTCAGAACTCTGGAACCTACTCACCTTGTGTTAACAGACATTTATACCCTGGTGTTGGAGGAGATTCTTGAGCGTCCCTTGGGCTGCAAGATCCAACCAGTCCATCCTAAAGGAAATCAGTCCTGAATATTCTTCGGAGGGACTGATGCTGAAGCTCAAACTCCAATACTTTGGCCACCTGATTCGAAGAACTGACTCATTGGAAAAGACCCTGATGCTGGGAAAGATTGAAGGCGGGCGGAGAAGGGGACGACAGAGGATGAGGAGGTTGGATGGCATCACCGACTCAATGGACATGATTTTGAGCAAGCTCCAGAAGTTGGTGATGGACAAGGAAGGCTGGCATGCTGCAGTCCATGGGGTCACAAAGAATTGGGCATGACTGAGCAACTGAACTGAACTGATACCCGTGGAACCACATCTCCCCATTTCCGCCTCCCCTGGCCCCAGCAGCCACCATTCTACTCTCTGCTTATATGGTTTTGACTACGTTAGATTCCTCGTATAAGTGGAGTCACCCAGTATCTGTCCTTTCGTTATTGGCTTATTTCACAAAATACCCTATAGGTTCCCCTATGTTATTGCTTATGGTAGGATCTTCTCTTTTTCTTTTAATGTATAGAATGTTTATCGAAGTATTATTTGTAATGACAAAAATGAACATCATAAAACATCTCATTACAAGTTTTTGCTTGGACCAACTATGCTGTTGACTTGTGATGGAATACTGTTAAATCATGTAATATAGTTTTATAGTATACATAGTATACATCAGAGTGCTAAATTAAATCTGTACACAGTGTGGGATGATATTCACCTGTGTGTGTGTGTGTGTGTGTGTGTGTGTGTGTGTGTAGCAGGAAAATATTAGGAGAAAGTGAAAGATTAGCAAAATGAGCATATAATTGTATAGAATTAGTTAAGTTTGGGTTGTAGGATCATGTTTTTTAAAGGCTGAATAATACTCCATTCTCTCTCTGTATACAGCATATTTTGTTTATGCATTCATGTGTCTCTAGACATTTGGATTGTTTCCATATCTTGGTTATTGTAATTAATAATGCAGTGAATGTGGGAATGCAGATATTTCTCCACGTCCTGGCCAACGCTTGTTGTTTTTGGTCTTGATAATGGTCATCCTACAAGGTGTGAGGTGAGATCTCATTATGTTTTTTAAAAAATAATTTTATTTATTTGTTTATTTATGGCTGTGCCAGGTCTTCGTTGGTGCCTGAGCTTTTCTGTAGTTGCGGAGGGTGGGGGTTATTCTTCGCCACAGTGCAAGGGCTTTTCATCGGGGTGATTGCTCTTGTTGCAGAGGGTGGCTCTAGGACTCTCAGGCTCAATAGTTGTAGTTCCCAGGCTCTAGAGCACAGGCTTAATAGTTATGGCTTAATTGCTCCAAGGCATGTGGGATCTTCCCGGATCAGGGACTGAACCCGCGTCTCCTGAATTGGCAGGCGGACTCTTTACCACTGAGCCCTTAGGAAGCCCTCATTATGGTTTTGACTTGCATTTCCCTGATGCTTCCTGATGCCGAGCACCTTTTCACATACCCGATGGCTATGACGTCTTCTGTGGAGTGATATCCATTCAAGTGCTTTGTCTGTTTTGTACCTGGGTTGTCTGTGTTTTTGATATTGAGTTTTACAAGTTCTTTATGTATTTTGGATACTAACACCTTATCAGATGTATGATTTGCGGGTGTTTTCTCCCATTCCATTGGCTGTCTTTTCATTTTGTTACTGGTTTCCTTTGCTGTGCTGAAGCTTTTCATTTTGATATAGTCCCATTTGCCTATTTTTTGCTTTTTTAAAATAATTTTTTTATTTTTTAACATTTTAATTAGTTAATTTTTGGCTGCGCTGGGTCTTCATTGCTGCACATGGGCTTTCTCTAGGTGCAGCGAGCAGGGTCTGTCCTCTTCATCGTGGTGCACGGGCTTCTCATTGCAGTGACTTATCTTGATTTGGAGCATTGGCCCTAGAAGGTGGGCTTCAGGAGTTGTGGCACGTGGGCTTAGTTGTTCTGCAGCATATGGGGTCTTCTCAGTCTAAGGATCGAACTTGTGTCTCCACCAGGAAGTCCCTCTGGACCACCAGGGACTGGACTACAAGGGAAGTCCCTCTATTTTTGCTCTTGGTGTCAAAAAAAGACCCAAAACATTATGTCAAGGAGCTCTCTCTCTGTTTTCCTTTAGGAGTTTTATAGTTCTTGATCTTACATTTAAGCCTTTAATCCATTTTGAGTTGATTTTTGTGCATGGTATAATATAAGTGAAAGTTGTTCAGTCATGTCCAACTCTTGTGACCCCATGGACTGTAGCCTGCCAGGCACCTCTGTCCATGGAATTCTCCAGGTAAGAATACTGGAGTGAGTAGCCATTCACTTCTCCAGGGGATCTTCCCAACCCAGGGATCGAACCCAGGTCTCCCACATTGCAGGCAGGTTCTTTACCAGTTGAGCCACCAGGGAAGTGCAATTTCATTCTTTTGCCTGTGGATTCCATTTTCTCAACACCGTCTGTTGGAGAGATTGCCCTTTTCCCATTGTGTATTTGGCACCCTTATTCAAGATCAGTATGTTACTGTCCTGTGTTCTTGGACACTTTATTCAATAGGAATTGGTAAGAGACCAGAAGGGGGATTTAGGCAAGGCCTTATGGGACTCATGCTGTAGCAGGAGGGAGAAAAAACAAGTAAGTGGTGCCCTTGCTTGCTCTCCAAGGTGGGGTGAGCTGGTTCCTTATATGGGGTGAGGGTGGGAGCAGCTTGGTAGATCAAGCGGGAGGGGGTGGCTGAGGTCTGCCCACCCCCCTGGTGGTACTGTGTGTCAGGATCGTGCACGAGACCCTGCCTTTCCTTCTGGCTCTTCAGAAGTGGCAGCTGGGTTTTGGTCTTCTTGTATCTTGTTGTTCATAATTTACCCTAAAGGTGCCTGCACACAGTTATTTTTAGTCCCTTATGGTTTCCCAGAGAAACCGTATTCTGTTGCTCAAGGAGAGCAACCAGGTGCAAGCACTGCAGGAAAGCGTCCCAGGCCCCAGCCCATCTGGGCTTTCTATTCTGCCCCTTCGTCAATATGTTTGCTTTCCTGTCAGTACCATACTTTTAACTTCTGTAGATTTGTGTTATGTTTTGAAATCAGAAAATGTGATACCTCCAGGTTCGTTCTTCTTTCTTATAATTGCTTTGGCTATTTGGGATCTTTTATGGTTCCTCATGAATTTTAGGATTATGTTGAATATTTCCCTTAAAAATGTCATTGGGGATAATATTGAATCCATAGATAGTTTTGGATAGTATGAACATTTTAACAGAATTAAATTTTACAAGCCATGAGCATGGGCTGTCTTTCCATTTATTTGTGTCTTCTTTAATTTCTTTCATCAATGTTTTGTAGTTTTCAGTAGGCCAGTCTTCACCTCCTTCGTTAAATTTATTTCTAAGCATTATAATTGGGAGTGTTTTCTTATTCTCTTTTGGATACAGTATTAATATATGAAAATGCAAGTAATTTTTGTGTACTGATTTGGTGGTTGTCACTTTATTAAATTCCTTTATTAGTTCTAAGAGTATTTGGTGGAATCTTTGGGATTTTCTACATGTAAGGTTATGTCATTTGTGAACAGAGGTCATTTTACTTCTTTCTGATTTGAATGACTCACATTTCCTTTTCTTGCTTAATTGCTCTGATGAGCACTTCCAATACTATGTTGAAAAGAAGTGATGAGACTGGGCATCTTTGTCTTGTTCTTGATCTTAGAGGACAAGCTTTCAGTTTTTCAGTGTTGAGTATGATGTTAGCTGTGGGCTTTTTATACCTGGCCTTTGTCATGTTAAGGTAAATTCTTTCTATAACTAGTTTTGGAGTTTTCAGTCATGAAAGATTTATGTGTGGGGGGGTGGGGGGAGAACGAGGGCTGGGATTCTGGTTCCATCATCTTCCTAATGTCACTCCTCTTCATCTTCTAGTAAGAACACCAATCCTATTGCATTCAGGCCCCACCCTTTTGGCCTCATTCAACTTTAATTACCTCTTCATAGGCCCTAGCACCAAATATAATCACTTTGCAGGGGTCAGGACTTCAACGTATGAAAATTTGGGGAGAGGGGGACAATTCAGCTTATTAAAAAATCCTAATTTTTATCCTTTAAGTAATAAGAGTGTTTTCTATAAATATTTGCAGAAACACTTTGACAAGCATAGTCATGAATTTTGTGTCCAAGTCCGCAAAATTATAAAATTTGAGTGCCAGAGGGGACCTTACAGATCATACTTTGGTGCCTTCAAGTTTTAGTTGATGAAACTTGGATCCCGGATGGGGATGAGTCTTGTGTGTAGGTCACACAGCTGGGACTCACTGGCACCCATACTGGAGCCCAGAATTCCCATGTGGAATAGGGCTCACTCGATTGCAGTGCACCAGGCTATTTCAAATCTGATTTTGTATGTGGTATCCTTCTTGCTGTTTACCACTTTGAATTTCACCAACGCTTTCTTTATGCCTAGGCAGATAGCAACCTGCTCCTGCCAAGCATTTTACTTGGAAATATAGTGTCTCATTTAGTCTTCTCCGTAGAGAGACCATAACATTTCCTCATTTTATAGATAAGGATGTCCGAAAGATTAAGTCACTTGCTCAAGGTTCTCCAGAGAATAAGAGACATAGCCTGAGGTGGATGTAGAGTTGAAGGTTTATGTGCTGGTGAATTGAATCACTCATGTGTTTGCCGGCTCTGAAAGCTGAGTCATCAGCTTCTTTCTCCAATCCTATTTGACTTATCTCTTCAGGTTCAACAACAGGCAGTGAAAGAGGGCAACTGCAGACCTTCACAGGGCGCTGGAAAATGATTCTTTTGTTTTGCTTCTCATGCAGAAAAGGATTGGGGGGGGGAAACAAATAATTTCTGCATGACAGGGCCAGGGCCCGATAAGCTGATGGGCTACAGAATACTTTGTAACAAAAACACTTTACAGTGATGGTAAAAATAACCTGTCCATGACTTTTCAAAATCCAAACAATGTTGAAAAGTATAAAGGAAGAATGAATTTTCTCATCTTCCTGTTCCATCCTCAGTTGCATTCTCCAGAGGTGATTATTACTATTTTCATGCATGTAGTCAGAAATATATTTTAAGCACACATAAGCACATATCTAATATATGTAAATTATAGTGTAGGAGAAGCCTATACTATTGTTCAGTAATATACTTTTTTAATCCTTAACAATACATCTTTGACATCATTTCATATTAATGTATGTAGTTTCATTTCATTCTTCTTAGTGATGGCAAAATATTTCACTGTAGAAATATACCACGATTTATATAATTATTCCTGTAATAGACTGAGGGCTTTCCAGGTGGCGCAGTGGTAAAGAATCTGCCTGCTATTGCAGGAGATGGAGATTTGATCCCTGGCTCAGGAAGATCCCCTGGAGAAGGAAATGACAACCCACTCCAGTATTACTGCCTGGGAAATCCCATGGACAGAGGAGCCTGGTGGGCTACAGTCCATGGGGTCATAAATGAGTCAGACACGACTGAAGCAACTAAACAACAGCAATCATAGACTGAATGATGTCTCCCCTCAGTGTCTGTATCCTAATCCGTGGAACCTGTAAAAGTTACCTTATTTGGAAAAACAAAAAATCTTTGCAGATGTGATCAATTAAGCATCTCGAGATGGGGAGATTATCCTGAAAGATTTGGGTGGGCCCTACGTGAATCACAAGCGTCCTTTTAAAAGAAAGGCAAACAGGCACCCTGATGGTCCCGGAGTTAAGATTCTGCACTTCCAAGGCAGGGGGTGCAGGTTCGATCCCTAGTCAGGGAACTAAGATCCTGTATGCCATGTGGTGCAGCCAAAAGGAGAGAAAGGCAGACAGAGATTTGACTCGCAGAGAAGAAGGTGATGTGAAGACAGAGGGAGAGATTAGAGTGTTGTGGCCACAAGCCAAGGAATGCCAACAGCGAGCCCACCAGTCCTGCCAAACCCAGAAAACAAATGCAGTCCTCTCCCGTCTCCCTTGCTGCTGGAGTTCTCGGTGTGACAGCCGTGCTTGAATAAAAGGTAGATGTGCCGCCGTGGAGCGTGCTTCCCAACACTCTTACTGCCGCCTTCCTTATTGGAGCAGCGTGTGGAGCCCGGCCGCAGGCTGTGAGTGCTCTTTTTTTTTAATATTTATTTACGTGTGTCAGGTCTTGGTTTCTGCACTCGGGATCGTTGCATCATGCTCTCCAGTTGAAGTGAGCAGGCTTAGTCGCTCGGTGGCGTGTGGGATCTTACTGTAGTTCCCCATCAGGGGCTGAACCTCCATGCCCTTCATTGCAGACAGATTCTGAACCGCTGGACCACCAGGGAAGTCCCTGGCTGTGAGTGTTGAGAAGCCACCCGGGAAGCCTGAGGGCCTGGCCTTTGCATTTTTGTGTCCCCTCACTAGCTCTGTGGCCTAAGAGGCAGTTGTGTGACAGTGGGGCAACCCCTGCCCTGTGGGTCACGGCTCCGGGTGGGCGCTGCCAGCTGCTTCTCAGGTCTTCCTCTGAGAAGAAACAGTGCCCCTGAAGACAGCGGAAGCAGTGCCCCTGGTCTGCTCTGAGAGGCGTTCCTGCAGACCCGCCCTAGCGCCCGCTTCTCCATCCCTTTTACGACTTTGTCGTTGCTGTTCAGTCACCTAGTCAAGTCCGACTCTTTGAGACCCCGTGGACTGCAGCACACCAAGCCTCCCTGTCTGTCACTGTCTCCCGGAGTTTGCCCAAGTTCACATCGGTGAAACCATCCAGCCATCTTATCCTCTGTTGCCCTTTTCTCCTTCTGCCATCAATCTTTCCCAGCATCAGGGTCTTTTCCAATGAGTCAGCTTTTAGGACATTATAAGCACCCCATTCCCTTTATTTATTTATTTATTTTGTTTTTTTAATGTTTTCAAAAATGTATTTATTTATTTGGCTGCACTGGGTCTTAGTTGCAGCATATGGGATCTAGTTCCCCGATCCAGGGATTGAACCTGGGCCCCCTGCACTAGGGGCATGGAGTCTTAGCCACAGGACAACCAGGGAAGTCTTCCCAATTCCCTGTATTTAAATACTTCCTGCTTATGTGACCTCTTTGTTGTTGTTATTGTTTAGTCACTAACTTGTGTCTGACTCTTTGAGACCCCATGGACTGTAGCCTGCCAGGCTCCTCTGTCCATGGGATTTCCCAGGCAAGAATACTGCAGTGGGCTGCCATTTCCTTCTCCAGGGGGTCTTCCCAACCCAGGGACTGAACCCACGTCTCTTGCACTGGCAGGCAGATTCTTTACCACTGGGCCACCAGGAAAGCCCTCTGTGACCTGTCATGTGCAGTTAAACCCTGACTAGTTTCAAGTCTATCTCACAACTACAGATACAAAAATTCTGAATTAAATATTAGTTGAACCTACTGTTAATTATGCACAGATATGGATGTATTATACACACACTTACACAGACATATACAGACATAATGCAAGGACCTTAGGAAATCTCTATGCAACTGATCCTACTAATAAAGGAGAAAAATCACAAAATTATCATAATATAGAAAAAGCATTTAATCAAACAACTCATGATAAAAACTCAGACACTTAGGAATAGATTGTGGTCATTTTGTTTTCTTGATAAAGGCTATTACATTAGGGTACAGTGACCTGCTAAAACAAAAAGGTGTGAACTGTGGCGCAAACACATTATTTCTTTCTCACTTGACGCTCGCACTGCGAGCAGTCCTGGTCTAGGGGATGGTTGGCCCTCGTCATGTCATTGTTCAAGATTCCAAGTGTGTCGTAGTTCCAGCATCCCCTGGGCGTGTCATTGTCTCTAGGGAAAGCTAGGTGGCTGCCATGACCCGGTTCCAGCTGTGAAAAGACATCACGAAGGAGGCATGCCCAGTGTCTTAAGTCCCAGACCCAGAATGACTCATATCATTTTACATTCCAATAATGATAGTTTAGACGCAGGGTCTCGTCCAACTGCAGACACGTCTAGGAAACATGCCAGGCTCTAGCTCTGCCACCTCGTGCACGCAGCTCCAGCTTTGCGTGGCTGTGCCTACCTTAGTCATTTGCAAGGGTGCCCCTGGTGGCAGCTCATGCCATTCCTGGGACCTTAGAGACCTAGAGGTCGGGGGAGAAGACCTGAGTGGGTGATGATGAGTCACTATCTGGCGTTTCTTGAATGCATACTTGGTGGCAGCGCTGCTTCCACAGTCCAGGGAGTCCCGCCCTGCACCAGCCAGAATGGACCTGCGGAGGCTCTGATCATCTCGAAGCTGTCAAGGGGGATGAGGGATGAATCCAAACATGAAGGAGGTTAAAGCTGTCAGGGGCTGACATCCCTCCCTGGGAGGCAGGGCAGGCAGGATCCAGCAGAAACCATTCTCGCCTTACCACCTTACCAGACGGCTCTGTGACTCAGTCATCCCACGCAGCCTCGCTGGAGCCATACTGCAAGGTCCTGGCATCACCGTGTGGTGCCCTTGCCAGCCTGGGAACATACTCCCTGTTTGCTTTCCCCCAATTTCCTGCTTTATTTCCGTGACTTTGCTTCCTTGGGTTCGCTCTTTTCCCCAGTGGGGTGTCATCATGTAAACTTTTACCTTAGATTCCATTTTCCGGGGAAGCTGGGCTGATATGTCAATGAAGAAAGGAAGGATGGATTATGGTAAACAGCCATCTTATATCTAAGATCCATGGAAAACATCTTACTCTAAGGAAGAATTTTAGATGCATTCCATTAATATTAGAAATAAGGGAGAGATAGGACTTCCCTGAATTTGGCATTAAGGAGTTCATGATCTGAGCCACAGTCAGCTCCTGGTCTTGTTTTTGTTCACTGTATAGAGCTTCTCCATCTTTGGCTGCAAAGAATATAATCAATCTGATTTTGGTGTTGACCATCTGGTGATGTCCATGTGTAGAGTCTTCTCTTGTGTTGTTGGAAGAGGGTGTTTGCTATGACCAGTGCATTTTCTTGACAAAACTCTATTAGTCTTTGCCCTGCTTCATTCCACATTCCAAGGCCAAATTTGCCTGTTACTCCAGGTGTTTCTTGACTTCCTACTTTTGCATTCCAGTCCCCTAGAATGAAAAGGACATCTTTTTTGGGTGTTAGTTCTCAAAGGTCTTATAGGTCTTCATAAAACTGTTCAACTTCAGCTTCTTCAGTGTTACTGGTTGGGGCATAGACTTGGATAACTGTGATATTGAATGGTTTGCCTTGGAGACAAACAGAGATCATTCTGTCGTTTTTGAGACGGCATCCAAGTACTGCATTTTGGACTCTTTTGTTGATCACGATGGCTACTCCATTTCTTCTGAGGGATTCCTGCCCGCAGTAGTAGATATAATGGTCATCTGAGTTAAATTCACCCGTTCTAGTCCATTCTAGTTCGCTGATTCCTAGAATGTTGACGTTCACTCTTGCCATCTCTTGTTTGACCACTTCCAATTTGCCTTGATTCATGGACCTGACATTCCAGGTTCCTATGCAATGTTGCTCTTTACAGCATCAGACCTTGCTTCTATCACCAGTCACATCCACAGCTGGGTATTGTTTTTTCTTTGGCTCTATCCCTTCACTCTCTCTGGAGTTATTTCTCCACTGATCTCCAGAAGTTTACTGGGCACCTACTGACCTGGGGAGTTCCTCTTTCAGTATCCTATCATTTTGCCTTTTCATACTGTTCATGGGGTTCCTTATTGTCAAATTCAGACTCAAATTGAAGAAAGTAGGAAAAACTGCTAGACCATTCAGGTATGATCTAAACCAAATCCCTTATGATTATACAGTGGAAGTGAGAAATAGATTTAAGGGCCTAGATCTGATAGATAAAGTGCCTGATGAACTATGGAATGAGGTTTGTGACATTGTACAGGAGACAGGGATCAAGATTATCCCCGTGGAAAAGAAATGCAAAAAAGCAAAATGGCTGTCTGAGGAGGCTTTACAATAGCTGTGAAAAGAAGAGAGATGAAAAGCAAAGGAGAAAAGGAAAGATATAAGCATCTGAATGCAGAGTTCCAGAGAATAGCAAGAAGAGATAAGAAAGTCTTCTTCAGCGATCAATGCAAAGAAATAGAGGAAAAAAACAGAATGGGAAAGACTAGACATCTCTTTAAGAAAATTAGAGATATCAAGGGAACATTTCATGCAAAGATGGGCTCGATAAAGGACAGAAATGGTATGGACCTAACAGAAGCAGAAGATATTAAGAAGAGGTGGCAAGAATACACA
>SJYQ01001680.1:77444-91856 GCA_006410935.1 Redunca redunca
ATAGTTCATCAGGCACTCTATCTATCAGATCTAGTCCCTTAAATCTATTTCTCACTTCCACTGTATAATCATAAGGGATTTGATTTAGGTCATACCTGAATGGTCTAGTGGTTTTCCCTACTTTCTTCAATTTAAGTCTGAATTTGGCAGTAAGGAGTTCATGATCTGAGCCACAGTCAGCTCCCGGCCTTGTTTTTGCTGACTATATAGAGCTTCTCCATCTTTGGCTGCAAAGAATATAATCAGTCTGATTTCGGTGTTGACCATCTAGTGATGTCCATGTGTAGAGTCTTCTCTTGTGTTGTTGGAAGAGGGTGTTTTCTATGACGAGTCTGTTCTCCAGGCAAAACTCTATTAGCCTCTGCCCTGCTTCATTCCGTATTCCAAGGCCAAATTTGCCTGTTACTCCAGGTGTTTCTTGCATTCCTTCTTTTGCATTCCAGTCCCCTAGAATGAAAAGGACATCTTTTTTGGGTGTTAATTCTAAAAGGTCTTGTAGGTCTTCATATAACTGTTCAACTTCAGCTTCTTCGGCTTTACTGGTTGGGGCACAGACTCAGATTACCGTGATATTGAATGGTTTACCTTGGAAACGAACAGAGACCATTCTATCGTTTTTGAGATTGCATCCAAGTACTGCATTTCGGACTCTTTGTTGACCATGATGGCTACTACATGTCTTCTGAGGGATTCCTGCCCGTGGTAGTAGATATAATGGTCATCTGAGTTAAATCCACCCATTCCAGTCCATTTTAGTTTACTGATTCCTAGAATGTCGACTTTCACTCTTGCCATCTCCTGATTGACCACTTCCAATTTGCCTTGATTCATTGACCTAACATTCCAGCTTCCTATGCAATATTGCTTTTTACAGCATTGGATCTTGCTTCTAAGTCTTGCAAAATATCTCCTGGTTTGGCCGGCCTCGGTTAGAGGATGTGGGGATGTGTTCATTTCTTCCTTCCCACAGCCTTTCACAGGTGGGCAGGGTCAGAAGGTCTCCCTGTGAGCTGAACAAAGGCACTTCAGTTTAACATTCAGACAGAGGGGCAGCGTTCCCTGAGGCAGACCATTATGTATGCTTACAGCTACAGACAGTATCCTTTTAGTAAGTGCAGTAGCAAAAGCAATGGAAAGCAAAGGTTAAAGTGAAAGAAACAGATCCAACATGGAGTCAGGTTTTGCTCTTCCCTCTTATGCCTTGAATGTTCTCAGGAAGTAGGGTAGGATGCTTCAAGGCCAAGTCAACAAAAAGGCTTTACTTGCTCTGCAAGGATGAGCTGTGCCCCTAACCAGGGGCTTCAGGAAAGGGCAGCCTGAGGGGTCCCTTCAGCAGCCTCATCAGGGCTCCTTGCCCTTCGCTTGTGCATACATAGGAAGACCATGCGAAGAACTCCTCTCTGAACCAAGAACACACACTCCAGGGTGACTGTGCCTTCCACCTTTCAGTGGCAAGAGTCTGGTATAAACTTTTTGTGTTATATGCCCCCTGCCTCATTCCTCCCCTTACTAGGTGTATGGTGTGTGTGTGTGTTTTGGCTGCAGCATGTGGCCTGTGGAGCTTCCCCGACCAGGGGGTCAAACCTGTGTCACCTGCAGTGGAGGCGTGAAGTCCTAATCCTGGGTTACCAGGGAAGCCCCTTGGTGCATTGTTGATCCACCTCCTCCAGCTGGCCACCGTCTCTCTCTTAGGCCTTTGGCCAAGTCCTGACCCTCCTTCCCACCTTCATTTGGCCAACTCCAACTTTCCCTGGATGGAAGTCTATGTCCTGCAGGCATCCTTCCTTAACCTAAGTGTAAATGAAACCTCTTTCTGCACTGTGTTGTGATGACCCGATTGTCTGTGGCCCTCAGTGAGACATGAAAAAGTAAAAGTTAGCATAGACTGTTAAAATCTGCCCAGCCACCCATCAGGCTAGGGTAAAAGACACATAAAATCCATTCCAGAGTTAACAAAAATTAATATTTCTCTCAAGGACACTGTAGCTATCAGTTTGCCATATAAATGTATCAGAGGAACACACTGTGTACCTTAAACTTACACAATGTTACATGTCAGTTATAAGAAAAGAGGTTTAAAAAAGTGAAACATCCCCCTGGGGTGTGTGTCTAAGTCATGACAGAGAGGAGAGTCTCAATACAAACCAGGTATACAGTTTACAACCCAGGTGCTGAGCTTCAGATAAGAGGTTTTAGGACATGACATTCCAAGGCTATCATAACTTTGTTTTTTAAATTTTTTATTTTATGTATTTATTTGGCTGCACCAGATCTTAGCTGTGGCGTGGGGGTATTCGGTCATTATTGCTACATATAGGATCTTTAGTTACAGCATGTAGGATCTAGTTCCCTGACCAAGGATTGAACCCAGGCCCCCTACATTGGGAGCAAAGTTCTTATGTATTTTATATATAGTAATGTACAGTGGAAACAGTGTCAGACTTTATTTTGGGGGGCTCCAAAATCACTGCAGATGGTGATTGCAGCCATGAAATTAAAAGACGCTTACTCCTTGGAAGGAAAGTTATGACCAACCTAGATAGCATATTCAAAAGCAGAGACATTACTTTGCCAACAAAGATCTGTCTAGTCAAGGCTGTGGTTTTTCCAGTGGTCATGTATGGATGTGAGTTGGACTGTGAAGAAAGCTGAGCACTGAAGAATTGATGCTTTTGAACTGTGGTGTTGGAGAAGACTACTGAGAGTCTGTTGGACTTCAAGGAGATCCAACCAGTCCATTCTAAAGGAGATCAGCCCTGGGTATTCTTTGGAAGGAATGATGCTAAAGCTGAAACTCCAGTACTTTAGCCACCTCATGCAAAGAGTTGATTCACTGGAAAAGACTGTGATGCTGGGGGGGATTGGGGGCAGGAGGAGAAGGGGACGACCGAGGATGAGATGGCTGGATGGCATTGCTGACTCGATGGACGTGAATCTGAGTGAACTCTGGGAGTTGGTGATGGACAGGGAGGCCTGGTGTGCTGCTATTCATGGGGTCACAAAGTGTCGGACACGACTGAGCGACTGAACTGAACTGAACTGAACTGAATGTATATATGTTGATCCCAACCTCCTAATTGGAAGGGATAATTCTCCTGGGACACATCCTGGCCGGATGGTTAAACTTGCCCCTCATCTTGGGTGCTCCTTGGTTTCAAGCACAGAATCCCACCTGGAACGACCTGGGTAGCTCATGCCTGGAAGCATGAGTAGGACAGCCAGGCTTCAGGAAGAACAGACCCCTACTTGGATCTGAAGGTGTCTTTACTCAAGGGCCCCAGTGCTAGAAGATGCCTTCTCCATGCCCTTCAACTTTTCCTGTTTGTTGGCTTGATTCTCTGTCTGCCACTGGCCTTGTCCACACCGTCAGCTCCACAGTTGCCAAGACTCCCCGCCCCAAGGCCACCCCCCAGGAAAGAAGGACGGTCTGTCCGCAATCTCAGTTCCAAGGATTTCCAGGGATGACTTTGAGTGGCCTGCTTTAGGCTGTTGTCCACCTCAGAGTATTCATGTGTGACCGACTGTGTAAGAAAAGGGTCTTTGCCATGTAAACCCCTTGGCTGGAGTCAGGAAGGGAGCAGTTCCAAGAAGAAGGGAGAGATGCTGAGCAGAGAAGCAGAATGTTGGAAACTGAAGCGTAACCTACCTGGAAGTGGTCAGGCTGCATGACCCGGGGGACAGGTGAAGGGAGGGGCTGACGCTGTGCTGAGAACAGTGCTATGATTTGACACAGATGCTGTGGAGTTACCTGTAGAGTGAGTTAGATAAGTGATGGGCTCACATAGGCGTAGTCATTACCCTTCACCTGCGGGCCAGTGTGCTGGCTTCCTTAGAGATGCTGTTAGCCCTCTGAGAGGCTCTCTGGAGAGGTATCCTGGGCTTTTCCTGCCCCTTAGTTTCAGATAAGGAAGCCCAGAGAGGTCACAAAGCTGTTGAAGTAGCAGAACCAACTGGAGGTAGTTTGATCCTATGGAATGAACGTTTTTTTTTTTTAATCTTTTAAAAAACTTACTTTGGAGTATAGTTGCTTTTCAATGTTGAACATTGTGTATGTTTCTCCTGTACAGCAAAGTGAATCAGCTATACATATACATATGTCCCCTCTTTTTTTGGATTTCTTTCCCATTTAGTTCACCACAGAGCATTGAGTAGAGTTCCCTGAGCTATATAATTGGTTCCCATTAGTTATCTATTTTATACATAATCAGTAGTGCCAACAAAGGTCCCTCTAGTCAAACCTATGGTTTTTCCAGTAGTCGTGTATGGATGTGAGAGTTGGACTATGAAGAAAGCTGAATGCCAAACAATTGATGCTTTTGAACTGTGGTGTTGGAGAAGACTCTTGAGAGTCCCTTGGACAGCAAGGAGAGTCCAACCAGTCCATCCTAAAGGAAATCAGTCCTGAATATTCACTGGAAGGACTGATGCTGAAGCTGAAACTCCAATCCTTTGGCCACCTGGTGCAAAGAACTGACTCATTTGAAAAAACCTTGATGCTGGGAAAGATTGAAGGCAGGAGGAGAAGGGGATGACCGAGTATGAGATGGTTGGATGGCATCACTGACTCAATGGACATGAGTTTGAGTAAGCTCCAGGAGTTGGTGATGGACAGGGAGACCTGGCATGTTACAGTCCATGGGGTCACAAAGAGTCGGACACGACTGAGTGACTGAACTGAACTGAACAGATCAATAGTATATATATGTCAATCCCAATCTCTCAATGCATCCCAACCCTGCCTGCCTCCTTGTGGCCATATGTTTGTTCTTTATGCCTGCGTCTCTCTGCTTTGCAAATAGGTTCATCTGTACCATTTTTCTAGATTCCATATATATGTGTTAATATATGATATTTGTTTAACTTACTTCACTCTATATGAAAGTGTCTAGGTCCATCCGTGTCTCTGCAAATGGCACAATTTCATTCCCTTTTATGACGAGTAACATTCTGTTGTATATATGTACCACATTTTCTTTATCCGTTCCTCCATGATGGACATTTAGGTTGCTTGCATGTCCTGGCTATTGTAATTAGTTCTGCAACAAACAGTGGGGTGCATATGTCTTTTGGAATTATGGTTTTCTCTGGTTATATGCTCAGGAATAGTACTGCTGGATCATATGGAGTTCTATTTAGTCTTTTAAGGAACCTCCATACTGTTCTCCATAGTGGCTGTATCAATTTACATTCCCACCAACAGTATAAGAGGATTTCCTTTTCTCACACCCTCTCTAGCATTTATTGTGTGCAGATTTCTTCATGATGGCCATTCTGACCAGTGTGAGGTGATACCTCATTGTAGTTTTGATTTGCATTTCTCTAATAATTAGTGATGTTGAGCATCTTTTCATGTGCTTCTAGGCCATCTGTATGTCTTCTTTGGAGAAATGTCTATTTAGGTCTTCTGCCCATTTTTTCATGGAGTTGTTTGTTTTGATGATTTTAAGCCTCACGTGAAAGTGAAAGTTGCTCAGTTGTGGCCAACTCTTTGTGACCCCATGGACTATCCAGTCCATGGAATTTTCCAGGCCAGAATATTGGAGTAGGTAGCCTTTCCCTTCTCCAGGGGATCTTCCCAACCCAAGAATCAAACCCAGGTCTCCCGCATTGCAGGTAGATTCTTTACCATCTGAGCCACAGGGGAAGCCCAAAAATACTGGAGTGGGTAGTCTACCCCTTCTCCAGCAGATCTTCCTGACCCAGGAATTGAACTGAGGTCTCCTGCATTGCAGGCAGATTCTTTATCAACTGAACTGTCAGGGAAGCCCTGAGCCTTGTGAGCTATTTGCAAATTTGGGGGGTTAATCCCTTGTCAGTCACATCATTTGCAAATATTTCTCTCCATATGTGGGTTATCTTTTTGTTTTTGTTTATTGTTTCCTTTGTTGTGCAAAAGCTTTTGAGTTTAAGTAGTCCTATTTGTTTATTTTTGTTTTTATTTTCATCACTCCAGCAGATGGGTCAAAAAAGATCTTGCTGTGATTTATGTCAAGGAGTGTACTATGTTTTCCTCTGAGAATTTTATAGTGTCTGGCCTTACATTTATATCTTTAATCCATTTTGAGTTTATTTTTGTATATGCTGTTAGGATGTGTTCTAAGTTCATTCTTTTACATGTAGTTTCCCAGCACCACTTATTGAAGAGACTGTCTTTTCTCCATTGCATATCCTTGCCTCCTTTGTGACCGCAGGTGCCCTGCGCAGGTGACTGCAGGTGCCCTGGGTTTTCTCAGGGCTTTCTGTCCTGCTCTGTTGATCTGTATTTCTGTTTTTGTGCCATACTGTCTTGATGACTATAGCTTTGTAGTATAGCTTGAAGTCCATAGCCTGATTCTTCCAGCTGTTTTTCTTTCTCAAGATTGCTTTGGCTATTTGGGATCTTTTGTGTTTCCACATAAGTTATAAAATTCTTGTTCTAATTCTGTGAAAAATGCCTTTGGTAATTTGATAAGGATTGCACTGAATCTGTGGATTGCTTTGGGTAGTATAATTGTTTTCACAATACTGACTCTTCTGATCCAAGAATGTGGTATATCTCTCCATCTGTCTGTGTCATCTTTGGTTTCTTCCATCAGTATCTTTATAGTTTTCTGAGTACAGGTCTTTTGCTTCCTTAGGTACATTCATTCCTAGTTACTTTACTCTTCTTGCTGCAATGGTAAATGGGGTTGTTTCCTTAACTTCTCTTTCTAGTCTTTCATTGTTAGTATATAGGAATGCAACTCTATGTTGTTCTCTGTGTTAATTTTATATCCTGCAACTTTGCCAAAATCGTTGATTAGTTCTAGTAGTTTTCTCGGTCATCTTTAGGATTATCTATGTAGAGTGTCATGACTTTTGGTTTTGTAAGCACATTTTATAATGGAAGTTCATAAATAATTCTGATCTTAATTTTCCTCCTGTATCTTGAGTGATAACTCATCTGAGCGGAATGGCCATGGCACAGTGAAAAGGGAGAGGGAGGAGAGGGAGGCCGGCGCTTGTATAAGACCCAGGACAATGAACACCACTCACCAGGAACAGGAATAAAGCCTCAGATAGAATAACGTGGTACAATTAAGGAAGGCAGAATGAAGGCTGAAATTTCTGATAGGGACATAATCTCTCCCACGAAGATAATCATTAGACCATGTGATTCAGACCTTGAGAAACAGCTGAGGCCACAGCTTAGCTGTTTAAAGGGAAAGAGAATTAGTCTTGAAGAGGCCTCTCAAGAGCATTTCAGCACTGATCGCAGTGAGGGAATTGAACCATTCTTTTGATGCCCTGTCTTTAGGGCCAGCCTTGTGACAGCAGTAAATTAAAGAGTCAGATTGGAGCGTTCCCTTATAACATGGCCTGCTGTGTGGGCCTTGGTTCCCTGGCGAGTGGGTGTGCCCTGGGAAGTGCAGAGCTGTCAGGGCAGTGAACCTGCTCCTGACACTGGGACATAGTTGAGAGAGCCAGGTTTTCTGAAACCCACGGCAAGATAGGTGAACAGCTTACAATTTTTAAAAACGATTTTGTACCCTTTTTTTGGGGAAAAAAAACAAACCTCTTAGAGCATACATAGATAATCACATTTATTGAAAAGAAAGAAAACATTGGGGGTCACGTCATCACCACTGATGTGGAACCCAGTGACGGGGAGGCCAGCAAGGCAGAGAAAAGGAGACTTTTGGGTGGTGCCACACCCAGGGAGCTACTGAAGCCTAGATACAGACTGTTGCTGGAGTTAAAATAATGTCATCCAGAGAACAGAGGAGAGACAGCTGATCAAGGCTGTAAGACCCAGAGCAACGCTGAGAGCAGAGCAGAGACTGAGTGAAAAGTAGAAACTCGACCCTCTCCAGGAGATTATCATCCACATCTGACTGATGTGAACTTTGCAAATTATGCCCTAGTTTCTCTTTCATGCACCTTCCTCCACCTTGCGTTTTCTTATGAATGCAAATTAGTTACATAGATACTAAAGGTTCATTTATGCTAAAGTGCAAATGACTATCCAAAGCTGATAGGTACCCTCATTTGGAAAAATAAATTTTATTTATCCAAAACAGTAGAAAAAGAACTGAGATAGTTGGAAACTCTCCAATAATGGTGCATATCTAACCAAAGGGGGAAGAACTCTAAGGACAGAAAAACTGAGAGAGTTGGGTCATTAGAGAACAATCAGAGAAAGGAGACTAGAGCCAGAGAGGGAACAGGCAGAGTTGCCAGTATGGACTGAATTAATGGGTAGCCAATTAGAAATAACAGCTGTAAAACAGGAAATCCAAATGACCACGTTTGTCATCTCTGTTTCAGAATTCTTGGAAAATATCCAGTGAATCAGATAAGGTGATTGAAAATTGCCGTGGGCTCCTTTTAAAAAACACCTATTTATCTGGCTGTGCAGGGTCTGTTGTGCACATGGGGTCTTGGATCTTTGTTGTGGCATGGGGGTCTTTAGTTGCAGCATGTGAGATCTAGTTCCCTGACCAGGATCAAACCCTGGCCCCGTGCATGGCGAGCACAGAGCCTTAGCCCCCGGACCACCAGGGAAGTCCCAGACTGCTTGTGGGTTCTGCTGGTGAGAATGAGGTATCTCAATGCATGCAATCCCAAATCATATACTTGTGAAGTTCTCTTTGTGAGCTGTAAACAAACAACTGCTCCAGTTCTGACCGTTAACCATTTTCTCTTGGCAGCAAGACATCAACTGACTCAGCACTCACGTGGAATATTTCGTGAGTAGTTTTCATTTGGGGGGCTGAACCACCAGTGGAGACGTATGCTGATGGGGGTGTCACTTGATTCCATCTTCCTTTTCATCAGGGGGGAGATGCTGAAAGGAAAACAAAACCCAAACATGTCCTCTTATTTTTTTCAAAACTCTGCAGTTCACAAAGCATAACACAAAATACCTTATTTGAACCTTAAAACAGCATCCATATTTTTCCAGTGAAAACACTGGGGCTCCGAGAGAGAGGGTTGGTTCCCTCCGAGGCAAGGAAGAGGCAAAGCCGAATGCACATGGAAGTCCTCTGGACCCCAGGTGCCACTAAGCCACAGCCCTTTGAGCTCCCATCCCCAGACGTTTGTCCAATGAAATCTGTTACAAGCAAACTATTTGATATGGGAAGCAAAATACAGAATTCTCCTTCTGTCTGACATCTGCCAATTCACTAACTCCTGTCTCTAAAAATGAATGATGTTCATAAATGATTATGAAGAGACTATTAGGACTTAAACACTGTCTATTGCCACTGTAATAGTCATACGTATGGGGCAGTGCTAGGCACATAAATCGGGCATGCTTTTATAGCCAGAAATAATTTACTGCATAATGCCTGCCAGTAAATTTGAGCATATGATGATCCTAAATGTGTCTTGTCAGGAAGTAAACCATTCAGCTGTAGAAAGGGCATGATAACTATAAATAAAAGCACCTACCTTTGCATCAAGATGAATCTCCATGATCACTTCTTTCCTTTGGGCTCCTGTCCCATTGTAAATGGGGAGTCTTGTGGGGAGACGGGGAGAAGCCCTTGGTTTTGCTTCAGTTCTCCAAGATTCACAAGCTCACGGTTATCTGGAATGAAGTTTTCACAATGAGCTTTCTACCTGTCCAGAGATACTTGTCAGGTTTTTGTGTGTCGTTGTTTCAGCATGTTGAATGTCGCTCCCTGTGCTTAGAGTAGGAACTTGCCTTTTATCCATCCTGTATATATTCGTTTACACCTGCTAATCCCCGACTCCCGATCCTTTCCCTCTGCCTCGCCCGCCCCAGAACCACAGCTCTGTTCTCTACGTCTATGAGCCTGTTTCTGCTTTCTAGATAGGTTCATTGGCGTCATAGCTTAGATTCCACACATAACTGATATCTGACAGTATCTCTCTTTCTCCTAATTGCCTTTGCTTAGCACGGTAATCTTTAGGTTCGTGTTTGTTTTTATTTTCAAAATTCTGCACTTTCTGGAGTGGAGTGTGGGGGTTTCTGTTTTTGGTCTTTTGCTTCAGGCAAATTTGTGTTCTTTGACTCGAGTGTTAAGATTAATCCAAAAAGAAACATCAATACATGGCAGTACCTTCTGTCTACAATGCCTCTCTTTCCCGTGACTGGGGAGTACAAAGGTACGTTATAGATTTCCTGGAGAGTGGTCTTTTCTGTTTTTTAAACTTTGTGGAAACCAATCCTTAGATCTGTGGATAAAAGCTTTAATGTCCACGGACTGCCTTTCTTCCTCGGAAATTTGTATCTTGAAAAAATTCTTCAGATCAGAACATAGGTTGGCTTATGTTTAGAGGCAGAGAAGGGCTCAGGTTAGGAGGTTGAGAAACTCTCCAAGTATTAAAAAAATAGCCCACAATCGTGTCATTGTTCTCTCACATGGGAGAGCAGAGAGAAACCACATCCTCCCCAACAGATTGTAGCAAAAATAAAGTCGCAATTTTCAGTTAAAAGGTTTCCTTGGATAGATGTTTTTCTTTATAGGAATGCTACATTGTTTTATCTTATTTTACATCTCTGGCATATCTTGCCTGTTTCAGTGGTCTGCCAGTCTGGTTATAAAGGCTCAGCCACTGGGAAACTGGATTTTGCACACCACTTATTAATAAAGCTGAATTGAAATGACTCCAGTGAAGAACATTCTGCAGGAGACTGGGCTCTGAGTCCATCACCGTCTCACAGTGTGGCCCCCAGGAAAGCCTCCTTCTCTTTCTGGGGTTCATTTTCCTTTCCAGGAAAATGCTGAGATTGGCTTCATCCTGTTTCCAAGGCTCCATGGAGCACTTCGTCAGGTGGCGAGTTGAAGGGGATGTCCTGGCTTGTCATTACTGGCGGCTTTCTACTGCAGGTGCCTTCAGCATTCATCACACCCCGTTCGTATCACTGCATCTTTCTACGGATTTTTTTAACCTGGGGCATTTGTTTCGTGGCCCTTTAGGAACCTCAACATTGTTGCAGAAAAAATGAATATCTAGATCGTTTCTTTCTTTAGCACTACCACAGCAGGCATTTGTATTGAATTTTCAGTTTATAAAGGATTTTCACATTTGGTATCTCATTTATCCTCAGACACTCACTGTACTGGAAACTGAGGAGAGTGTGTAGAAAAGACACTGGCACTCCTTCCTAAAAGTTCTGGGAAACCTAACAATTTGAGCAGCTAATAAATATGCCCGTAGACAGACATCCATCCATCCATCCATCCATCCACCCATCCTTCTTTCCATCCATCCAGCCATCCATCATCTGTCCTTCCTTCCATCCATTTGTCCTTCTGTTCTCTCATAGGAAACATATTCCCCAACATGAGGGTGACCCTTGACCTCATCTTTTTTTCCTTCTTTTAAAAAATTTAAAAGTTTTACATTTAATAAAATTCACTCTTTTTTGGTGGACAGCCTATGAGCTTTGACAACTGCATAGAGTTCTTGTATCCACCACCAGTCCTCATAAAGAGCAGTCCCATCACCCCACCTCCCTCCAGAAAAATTCTCTCCAGCTACCTCTTTGTAGTCAGACCCTGGCTCCACCCCTACCTCTTGGCAACCACTGATCTGTTCCTTGTCCCTATAGTTTAGACTTGTCCAGAATGTCCTACAAATAGGATCCCAGTATGTGAGCCTGGTTTCTTTCTCTTAGGATGATGCATTTGAGATTCACTTGTGCGGTAGCAGGGATCAATAATTGCTCTCCTTTATTGCTGAGTAGTTGTTCCTTGTATGAAAGTATCAGTTTTGTCTTGTTCTCAGTTCATTCCCCAGCTGAGGGACAGTTGGGTTGTTTCCGTGTTCTGATGCTTATGAATAAAGCAGCGGTAAACATTCATCTAGAGGTTTTATTGTGAACACAGGGTTTTGTTGCACCGAGATAAATATCCAAAGTGGGATAACTAGGTTGTGTGTTGCTTTTGTTGTTCTTTTACTTGGTTATTTATGTATGTGTTTATTTTTTAATAACATCAATTTATAATATTATGTTTCATGTAGGCAACATTGTATTTCTACTTCTGAATGCCCCACCATGTGCTCCCCACCAAAAATTTGGTTTCCGTCCGTGTATCCCCATTTCACCCTCCCTTCCAGCCCCCGCTTCCCGCCATGGCAGCCATCACTCTGCTCTCTGTATCCGTTTGTTTGTTTTTGTTTGGTTTGATTTATTCATGAATTTTGTTTTATTTGTTGGTTTTTAAAATCAGTTCTTCTATTGAAGTGTAGTTGGTTTACAGTGTTGTGTTAATTTCTGCTGTACAGCAAAGTGATTCAGTTATACATAGATATACATTCTTTTCAAAAATATTCTTTTCTGTTATGGTTTATCATAGGATATTGAATATAGTTTTCTGTGCTGTAGAGTAGAACCCTGCTGTTTGTTAGTTTTTTTTTAATATTACATATGTTGTTGACAGTAACCAATAAACAATCTATAATAGGAATAGAAAAGAGTTTTATTTAGCCAAACTGAGGACTATAGCCCAGAAAACAGACTCTGAGGAAACTCTGAGAAACTGCTCTGGAGAAGCAGGGTTTTCAGCACAGTTTTATATCTTGTCAGAACGAAGAACATCAAACAAGGCAGGGATGCATTCCTTCAAGGTTTCAGAACAACAGGTCAGCATGTTTGAGTCAGCATGGCCTTGGTGCCTGGGAAGTGAGTCTTATCACCAAAGGAGAACCAGCATTTGCATCCAAGCAAAGGAGGCATTTAACCTTTATTTTTAACACGGACATTCTTTACTTCTAGTCAATGCGCCCTTTCCTTTAGTAATTAAAGAAAATGTATAATGTATGTTTAGTATTCCAAAACAGGTTATTTCATTCAGCATAAAATTTAAGTGAACTCATGTTTTATTTTTATTTTATGTTCGCTTGACATCCCTGTAAGTCAATATGTGAAAATTTCTTTTATTATACATATGAGTGAAATCATACAGTCTGTCTTTTTCTGTCTTATTTCACTTGATAAGTGTAACTTTAGAAAAACTGCCAAAATGTTTTCCAAAGTGGCGGTCCTATTCTTACCAGCAATGTACAAGCATTCCAGTTGCTCTAATTCTTCACTAGCACTTAGTATCATTAGTTTTTTTTGTGGTGTGAGTGTGTGTGTGTACCATGCTAACAGGCATGTAGTATATCATTGTACTTTTAATTTGCATTTCCCTAATGACTAATGGGCTTTCCTGGTGGTTCAGACAGTAAAGAATCTGCCTGCAGTGGGGGAGACTGGGATTCGATCCTTGGGTCGGGAAGATCCTCTGGAGAAGGAAATGGCTACCCACTCCAGTATTCTAGCCTGGAGAATTCCATGGACAGGGAATCCTGGCAGGCCCTGTCCATGGGGTGACAAAGAGTGGGATGTTACTGAGCAACTAATGATGACTTAACGATGTTGAGCATCTCTTTATGTGCTTATTTGCTATCTGTATGTCTTATGTGATGATTATTAAAATCTTTCACCATTTAAAAAATAAGGCTGTTTATTTTCTTAGTTCTACATTTTGAGAATTCTTTACATATTCTGGAGACAAGTCCTTTCTTGGATATGTGACTTGCAAATAGTTTTCCCAGCCTGTGGCTTGTCCTTTGATACTCTTAGTAGTGCCTTTTTTTTTTTTTTTTAAATGTATTTATTTATTTGGCTGTGCCAGGTCTTAGTTGCAACATGTGGGATCTTTTAGTTGCAGCACGCAAACTCCTAGTTGCAGCGTTTGGGATCTAGTTCCCTGACCAGGGATCGAACCTGTGTCCCCTGCATTGGGAGTGAGGAGTCTTAGCCACTGGACCACCAGGGAAGTTCCCTTATCAGTGTCTTTGCAAGGCAAACTTTTTTCTGATAAAACCAAATTTTCCATTTTTAACTATGGATCATGCTTTCGATGTGGTGTCTAAGAACTATTTTCCTGATCAGGTTCACAAAGGTTTCTCCTATTTTTTTCCCTAAAGTTTAAAAGTTTAACCTTCCACACTTTGGTTTATGATCCACGTTGAGTTAACTTTTGTATAAGATGTAGATAAGTTTCATAAATATGGGCTTGATAAAGGACAGAAATGGTATGGACCTAATAGAAGCAGAACATATTAAGAAGAGGTGGCAAGAATACACAGAAGAACTGTCCAAAAAAGATCTTCATGACCCGGATAATCACGATGGTGTGATCACTAATCTAGAACCAGACATCCTGGAATGTGAAGTCAAGTAGGCCTTAGAAAGCATCACTACGAACAAAGCTAGTGGAGGTGATGGAATTCCAGTTGAGCTATTTCAAATCCTAAAAGATGATGCTATGAAAGTGCTGCACTCAATATGCCAGCAAATTTGGAAAACTCAGCAGTGGCCACAGGACTTGAAAAGGTCAGTTTTCATTCCAGTCCCAAAGAAAGGTAATGCCAAAGAATGCTCAAACTACCGCACAATTGCACTCATCTCACACGCTAGTAAAGTAA
>SJYQ01001680.1:92454-143591 GCA_006410935.1 Redunca redunca
ACTGCAGCCATGAAATTAAAAGACGCTTACTCCTTGGAAGAAAAGTTATGACCAACCTAGACAGCATATTCAAAAGCAGAGACATTATTTTGCCAACAAAGGTCCGTCTAGTCAAGGGTATGGTTTTTCTAGTGGTCATGTATGGATGTGAGATTTGGACTGTGAAGAAAGGTGGGCACCAAAGAATTGATGGTTTTGAACTGTGGTGTTGGAGAAGACTCTTGAGAGTCCCTTGGACTGCAAGGAGATCCAACCAGTCCATTCTGAAGGAGATCAGTCCTGGGTGTTCTTTGGAAGGACTGATGCTAAAGCTGAAACTCCAGTACTTTGTTCAACTCAGGAGAAGAGTTGACTCGTTGGAAAAGACCCTGATGCTGAGAGGGATTGGGGGCAGGAGGAGAAGGGGATGACAGANATGAGATGGCTGGATGGCATCACTGACTCGATGGACGTGAGTCTGAGTGAACTCTGGGAGTTGGTGATGGACAGGGAGGCCTGGCATGCTGCGATTCATGGGGTCACAAAGAGTTGGACATGACTGAGCAACTGAACTGGACTGAAGTTTCATATATATATTTTTGCATATGAATGTTCAGTTGTTCCAACAAATGTTTCAATCATTTGTTGAAAAGATCCCCCAGGTAGGCTCAGTGTGATCACAAGGATGCTTGTAAGAGGGACGCAGGAGAGTCAGAGTCAGAAGGAAGTGAGATGATGGAAGCAGAGGTTTGTGTGAGGCCATTGCTGGAAGGGGCCATGAGCCAAGGAATACAGGGACCCCTAGAAGCTGGAGAAGGCAGGGAACTGATTCTCTCCCAGAGCCTTCAGAAAAAAACATGCTTCTGTCTGCCAGCACCTTAATTATAGCCAGTGAGACCCATTTTTTGATTTTTGATTGCCGTAATAATTTTGTGTTGTTTTAAAGTCACTAAGTTTGTGGTAATGTTTTATGGCAGAAACTAATACAGAAGGCACCATTGAATTGTGCTTGCCCTTCTATCAAAAGTCAATTGGCTATTCTGTAGTACTATTTCTAGATTTTCTATTCTGTTGCATTTTTCTATATGTCTATGCTTTTGCCACTGATATATCTTTTTTTTTTTTTTTTCTTTTAGTCTGCCCTGAATTCTGTTATTTTCCCTGCTTCATAGCTTCAGGACACAGAAAATTTGGTCAACGGTAGCAAGACGGCAACACAGAAATAAACATCAGAAAATGACAAATTTCAAGGTATCCATCTGTCATAGTTATCTACTGCTGGGTAACAAATTATCCCAAATTCAGTGGCTTAAAGTAAAGAGTCTGATTGTCTCTCAGTTCCTGAAGGTCAGGGATCTGGAAGTGGCTTAGCTGGGTAGTTCTGGCTCAGGGTCTCTCATGAGGTTGCCGCCAAGCTGCCTGTCAGGGCTATACTCGTCCTGAGGCTTGGCCAGGGAGGACCTACGTCCAAGGTCACTCATGTGGCGGTCAGCTGGCCTCCAAAGACTTGCTTCCAAGATGACTCACGTAGTGGCTGGCATGCTTTAATTCCTCTCTGCAGGCTTCCTGGGTGTCCTTATGACATGGCAGCTGGCTTCTCTAGTGTGAGTGATGAGAGAGACAGAGAGAACATTCACCTAAGACAAGGAACTACTGCCTTTTTATAACATAACCTTGGGCTCGATGGCTCACCACTTCTGCCAATGTTTTCTGCACTAGAAGTGGGTCACTAAGTCCATTCCACACCTAAGGGGAGAGGAATTAAGCTCCACCTCTTGAGAGAATTAAAAAAAATTTTATGTTGTTATTTAGCTGTGCTGGGTCTTAGTTGAGGCATGTGGGATCTAGTTCCATGACCAGGGATTGAACCTGGGCCCCATGTATCGGGAGTGTGGAATCTTAGCCATTGGACCCAGGAAGTCCTATTATTACAAAATTTGTAGACTTATCTTTGAAACCACTATGGTCTGGCCACAAATTATTTATTTTCCCTCCACATGCAGAACACACTCACCCACAAGGACCTCGAAGACTCCCCCCATCCCTGCACCAGTTTGAAGTCCAGAATCGTGTCCTCTGGCTTGGGTCTAGGAAAGGAGGGGGTGATCGGCGCAGCTCCCTAATAAGATGAGCTCCTTGAGTTCATTCCTGCACCCTGTACATCTGGAGAAATGTTGTCTGCCCTCTGCCTCCTCCACAGTGGTCAAAAGACACCAGACACAGGATAACTCCCGATACTCCTGTTCAAAAATGGTGACTGGGAGGCAGGAAGGAACCAGTGGTCCACAGCGATTCTAGAATCCAGTCAACAAGTTGTAATCCCATTTTAAGTTCCTTGATTGCTTCTCTAGACCTGGGAATAATCTGTGGTCCCCAACTCCTCCTCCAAACCCTTGGTTCTGCCTCCCCACTGACCTTCCCTCTTCATAAAAGGTAACGTGACTTTGCTCTGTTTTCCTAACCCCAGTTCATAAAGATTTCTTCTATACTTTTCCTTTTTAAAATTTTATCCATTTATTTACTTTTGGCTGCACTGGGTCTTCATGGCGTTGCGCGGGCTTTCTCTAGTTGCCCTGAGCTACTCTTCTTTGCGGTGTGCGGGCTTCTCACAGCAGTGGCTTCCCTTGTGGAGCACCGGCTCTGGGTGCCTGGGCTTCTGCAGCTGTGGCCTGCGGGCTCAGTAGTTGCGCTGGGTGGGTTTCGCTGCTTTCCAGCGTGTGGAATCATCTCAGACCAGGGATCGAACCCGAGTCTCCGGGATTAACAGCTGGATTGTTAACCACTGGAGTGCCAGGGAAGTCCATCCTATGCTTTCTTTTAAAAGTTAACATTTTTATGTTTCACCTTTTAGCTTTTAATTACTTTTGAGGTCATTTTTGAATAAAGTGTTAAGTATGGGTTTCTTGATTTTTTTTGCATACAAATGTCCAATTGTTCCAGAACTGTTTTTTGGTTTTAAAGAAACTGTTGATTTTCCATGCGCCTTTTTTGATTTTCTAAGAGTCTGAGGAAGAACAGCTTTCTATGGGCTCCTGCTGCAAGGAATATGAAGATATCTTCCTCTTTTACTTGTAGGACCTGAAGGGATGTGGATACAGTGCAAGTTTTCCTTTTAGGTTACTATGGGAACCTGGAACATTGCCATGTGGACCCCTCCCGGATGTCTCGGAAAGTCGGCACCTTTGTGGAAATTCGACAGAAGTGACCCTGTGCCAGTCCCCAGACCAGGCTTCCAGAGGCTTTGCACGCTTCCTCTCTCTGGAACCCTCTCCGTATCCTGAGAACAAGCCCAGGTGAGGTTCCCAGAGAATGAAAGACCCTGGTGAAGACAGCGAAGCCAGCTGTCCCAGCCACGGCCAACCTAGACCATTCAGCCATTGCTCAAACACTCGAGGAGATCCAGACAGGAGCAGCAGAGTGAAAACTGATTCAGACTTTCTGGGAGAATTTTGTAATACATGAGCCATGTTTCTAATAGGCAGTTTGACCCAGTCATTACAATTCCAGTATCTGACTCTAAGGAAATAATTTAACTAACGTACAAGGTTATGTTAGGAACATTTTTTTTTTTTATAAAAAAGTTTGAAACACTACAGAGTGCCTCACTAATGGGATGATTAAATGAGGATGCACACATACAGAATAATATCCTGAAACTTTTACAAATATACAGCTGATATGTAGGTGATACATATAGATGATAGAGCTCTAAAGGGACCTCTCTATATCATATACTTTAGTCAACGAAGCATTTTAGAAAGCATATATTTTACAGCATGAGCCTTTATTTATTTGGCCACACTGTGTGGCTTGCAAGATCTTAGTTCCCCAACCAGGGATCGAACCCAGCCCCCCTGCAGTGGAAGCTCAGAGTCCTAACCACCAGACTACCAGGGAATTCCCAGTATGAACGTGTTTTTGAGTAAGACAGTCTGTAGCTATATTTCTGCATAGAAAAATGTCTGGAAGAATATACATATAAATTATTGACAGTGGTTTCCTCTGAGGAGGTGTTACAGGTATATTTCACTTTCTGCAATGTATCTTTGTGTATATGAATCTTTACAAATGAATGTCCATTTTAATAAATCAATCATCAAAATGACACAATTTCCACTTTGGAGAATATATGTGTACATGGCTGTACTGCTAAGGTGCATGTGACCCTTGTAGTATCTGATTTTCCTGGATATAACCCTCAGGGTGGTCCTTAGGGAGCTGCTGGTTTACAGGGTGGCGGGCTGTCCCTACTCTCACCGGGGTGTTTTCACCTTCCCAGCAGATGGTAACATTGTGTGGACACGCCAGAGCTGAAGCCCAGGCAGCAGGCTGTCTTTGCAAGAACAGTGGACTTGGCATCAGAAGACCTGGGTTCAGGGCTTGTGTCGGCTCCTGCTTTTCTGTTTTGGTTGTGCTCTGCAGGTCGTGCCGTCCTAGTTCCCCACAGGGTCGAACCTGTGCCCCTGCAGTGGAAGTGCCGTCTCCACCACTGGACTGCCAGGCGAGTCCCTCGGCAGTCCCTCTCCTCCCTGTTTCTTCCGCAGTAAAATCAGGCTTCACTCATCAAACAATATGCACTTACTGAGGATTGTTCCATGCAGGCCTTGTGGCTAGGTGTAAGGGCTCCCAGCTCCTGCCCTGCTTTCCTTCCCAGTGGTGACAGGAGAGTCAGTTCCTACATGAGCCAAAGTACGTAACAGGAAATGGAACTCCAGGCACTGAGCTGTACTTTCAGTGGTTTCATTAAGCAGAGGAAAGGAGACTGGATCCATTACGAAGCAAGTGGAACAGTTCAGTGGTAAAGCACTCAGGCTCATTAGCCAAACTGTCTGGGCTCAAATTCTAGCTCCAGTAAGCTGGGGGGAATCTTTTTCTTTTTGTAAAGTGCTTTAATCCAGATATTGTAAACATATTTTATTAAATTTTAAAATTTGTTTCTATGTATCTTTCTTATTTTTTTAATAGTCTTATTTCTTAATTTTTGGCCGCACTGGGTCTTAGTTGCAGCACTCAGGACCTTCATTGTGGTGAGAAGCCTTAGTTGTGGTGCAGGGATTAGTTGCTCCTGGGCAAGTGGGAGCTTAGTTTCTGGGCCAGGAATTGAACCCATGTCCCCTACACTGGAAGGTGAAGTCCTAACCACCAGACCACCAGGGAAGTCCCTAAGTTTTTGGTTAAAATTTTTAATTGAAATATATTAATAGTTGATTTACAATGTTGTGTTACTTTCAGGCGTACAGCAAAATGACTAAGTTTTATTATGTATATATTATATATATTATTAGATTCTTTTCCATTATAGGGGGTGTTGCTTAACATTTCTCTGATTCGGTTTTTCTCCACCTGTAACACAGGAGCAGTAACTGTATGCAACTCTTATGGTTGTTGTAAAGATTAAACAAGTTACTGTGTATAACACATTTGGCACAGTGCCTGACACATAGTAGCTGCTCAATAAATGTTAGCTGTCACTGTTATTACTCAGTAGAGAGCACATTAGATCAGTTGCTGCTAACACAAATGTGAGCAAGTTGAAACAGAGGGTTATCCCTCCGTTTGTGGCTTCGTTTATGTCATCTGACCGACTCCGTCAACGACTACCTACTCTTTATTTTTTCAAATTTATTTTATTGAAGTAAAGTTGATTTCCAACGTTGTGTTAACTTCCAGTGACTACCTACTCTTGCTGGTCCATGAACATTCTCCCAAGACTTTGCCAATTGGCAAAATGTGCCATTGGCAAGAATGATAGTCCCAGCTAGAGGAGGGGCTCTGAAAACAATTACTGGAAACTCCAGACCAGCTTGCTGGGGCCATGTGGAGAAGCTAGAGTAGTCGGTCCCCTCCTGGTGGTGACTGTTTCTGCTTATTATTTGAAGAGGTGTGGTGTTTGTCTTTTTGTTCCAATCATGTATGGCTTCCATTCCCAAATTCTTCACATGGCCCGAGATGGCTGTTAGATTTCCAGTTGTTCTACTTACATGTGCATTTTCCTTAATGATTTATGCAGTCTGGGTAAGTTAAGGAAATAAGTCCTTGTTTTGGGTATGTAAGCTTTACAGATATTTTTGCCAATTTATTGTCTTTTGTTCTCAAGCTGTTTTTCTCACGTGAAGAGAATTCTGCAAGTATCTTTTCTCAATTTGTTATAATGTAGTGGGTCAAGAAAACTTTCTGGAAGAAGTTACTTTTTGTTTAAAATTCCAATGATCCAAGAATCCTACTCCAGGGTATGTATCTGGAGGAAACTATAATTTGAAAAGTTACATGGACCCCAGTGTTAATAGCAGCGCTATTCACAATAGCCAAGACGTGGAAGCAACTTCAATGTCCGTCAACAGGTGAATGGAGAAAAAGGCATATACATATACACACATACACAACAGAATGTTACTCAGCCATGAATGTACTCTTGCCTGGAAAATCCCATGGGCAGAGGAGGCTGGTGGGCTGCAGTCCATGGGGTCGCAAAGCATCAGACACGACTGAGCGACTTCACTTTCCCTTTTCACTTCCATGCATTGGAGAAGGAAATGGCAACCCACTCCAATGTTCTTGCCTGGAGAATCCCAGGGACGGAGGAGCCTGGTGGGCTGCCGTCTATGGGGTCTCACAGAATCGGACGTGACTGAAGCAACTTAGCAGCAGCGGCAGCAGCCATAAATGAAACAAGGCCTTTTGTAGCAACATAGATTGACCCAGAGGTGATCATACTCAGTGAAATAAGTCAGACAAAGACAAATATCATTTGATATCACTTACATGTGGAATCTAAATATGATACAAATGAACCTATCTATGAAATAGAAACAGACTCAAAGGCATAAAACATTTATGGTAACCAAGGGAAAACGGGGTGGGAAAGGAATAAATTAGGAGTTCAGGGTTAGTGGAAACAGACTACTATATATAAAGTAGACAAAGATGCTGTACAGAGGAAACTAACACAACATTATAAAGCAACTACATGCCAATAAAAATTAATACAACAATAAATCAATTTATTAATAAATTAACAAAAATCAATAAAATAGATAAACAACTAGGTTCTACTGTGTAGCACAGGGAACAATATTCAATATACTGTGACAAACCATAATGGAAAGAATGCAGAAAGGAATATGTATATATACGTAAAACTGAATCACCTGAAACTAACTCAGCGTTGTAAATCAGCTGCGGTGGTTTAGTCGCTAAGTCATGTCCGACTCTTGCGATCCCGTGGACTGTAGCCCGCCAGGCTTCTCTGTCCATGGGATTTTCCAGGCAAGAGTACTAGAGTGGTTTGCCATTTCCTTCACCAATGGATCTTCCCAACCCAGGGATCGAACCCGGGTCTCCTGCACTGCAGGCAGATTCTTTACTGATTGAGCTACCAGGGAAGCCCCCCAAATAGACTATACTTCAGTCAAAACAGAACAATAATAACAGAACCCCCAATCCCATGGGCGAGAGGCTCAAGCCTGGTGAAGAGGCAGAGAAGAGTGGGGACATGTGTGCCCCCACCTTGGTCACAGTCTTGCTTCTTCTTGCAGCACATCTGTTCCATTCACCTCTTGCCACTAACTTGCCTCCTTGGCCATGTCTGATCCCACACAGCTGGCCTGCTTTCGGAGCATCCTGGCTGCTATGCTCTGATGTCTGTGTCTCCTCAAATGCCTACGCTGAAATCCCAATGCCCAATGTGATGGTATGAGGAGGTGGGGCCTTTGGGGGGCTGCTTAGTTCCTGAGGGTGGGGTCAGTGCTCTTGTAAAAGAGACCCCACAGAGCTCCGCAGCCCCCTCTGCCATGTGAGGACACAGTGAGAAATCTGAAGCCTGCAAGAGGGTCCTCAGCAGAACCTGACTGTGCTGGCTCTTTGATCGTGGACTTCCAGACTCCACAACTGTTAGAGGTACATTTCTGTTGTTTCTAAGCTCCCAGTCTGTAGTATTCTGTTCCAGCAGCCTGCACAGACTAGGACACAGGCCTGGACTACTCCTTTCAGCAGTGCTCCTCTTTCCTGCAACGGGGCTGTCTCAAGGGTCTCCATTTTTCAGTCCAAAGTGAAACTTGGCTGCAATGGCTCATCCAGTCACAGGTGGACTGGATAGGATGAAGTGGTAGTGGCTGAATTTCAGCGATATGAAATAAGATGATGGCACCTCCCCGCTTATAGCTGGGTCCTCAGGTGGCAGGCCCCCATGAGGGGTGCTGTCTGGGGGTGTAATGACTGACACGTGGCTCAGTAGGTGCCCACTTCCCTGTCCTCACATCAGTGAAGGGCTTCACACACACTCACACGCAGACCAGCTGGCTCAGGCAGTGTTATGCTGTGGTATCAAAATGGTTCCTGAAATCTCAGCAGCTGACAGCAAAGATTTTGTGCATGTGGCCAGTCAAAGCTAACTGGCTTCAGCTCTGTCACACATTTCCTTAATCCAGGACCCAGTCTGAAGGGCAGCCTTGAACTGAGACACGCTGCTCCCCTATCAGGACGGGGAGAAAGACGGGGGAGAAAGATGGGGGAACCACACGATGGCTCTTAGACTTACGTTTGGACGTAGCATCTATTACATCTGTTCAGTCCACTGGCCAAAAGAATTCCGTGGCCAAGCCTGAGGTTCATATGGAGGGAACATATTCCTCCCATGGGAAGAGATGGTATTTTGAACCAAATAAACATTCTCATCCCAGCCACTAGTAAAATTAGTTCCATTTTGCAGGTGAGAAGACTAAGGCTTAAAGAGGTCACTTGATCAAGGTCATAGATTTGAATTCAGCCCTGTCTGGCTTCAAAGTTCAGTCCTTTCTACCATGCAGTCTTGTGGTGGCGGGGGGCTATCTCTTTTTATACTGTGTGGGCACCTGGGATTGTAATTTATTTGGGGGCACAACCATGTCTCACTAGCCCCAGGAGCTTCTCCATGAAAATTTCTAGAACTGAACCACCTTTAAAGCTTCCTGGAAGGATACGGAGGTAGAAAAGGGTCAGGCTTGGAGNTGACACATAGGTGTGCACACACATACACACCTGCATAATATTCAAACAACACTTTTGCCATGTTATACATAGTGTTTAGTAACTTTTAAAAAAATAGCAGTATATATCATATTTTTTTACTTGGTTACATATATATCTTAGAGTATTTTACATAATCCTTGCAAGCCATCTTAAATCTTCTAAAATAGAGTGGGTTATAAATAAAGTAACATGTAAGATTTAAGGCAGAATCTTCCAGGGAAGCTTTGGAACCCAGAGTGAGGCAAGGCCTACAGCAAATCAGGGACTGGGGGCTGCGTCCCAGAAGCCGGAGGCTCTGGGCCGACACTCTCACAGCGAGAGCTGCCCTGTGGATGGAGTTGCCCTGGGAAGGCTGCCTCAGGTTCTTGAGAGGATTTTGAACACACTAGAAGAAGTTTCCAGGTGCCCATTGAATCCCACAGTCAGACTGGACGAAACTCACCCGTGGAACCTGCAGAGCTGCTAGAAAGTGTTAGAAATGGGGGGCATGTGCGCCCTCTGAGCGGCCTGCCCTTCCTCTAGCAGAAACTGGACGTCACCTTAAAGCGGCAGAATGACTCCTGGTGGCAGATGGGGCTGTGACCTAAGCGTACAGACTGTGATGGGGCTGAGATGTAGAAATAGCTCCTGAAACATTTTTTTCTGTATCAGGAGGCTGCTTTATTTCCCTGTAGCTTTCCCACCAGTGATGCTGGGGGAAGGAAGAAGGGAATATACCAAAGCACAGGGAAAAAGGAAGCCAGGACCTAGAAATGTTTCTGCTCCACTGGATTAACTCTTATTGTGAGCCCTGATCTGGTACCCTCTGAATGTTTTATATGTTCAGCATTGGATCCACAAAGAGACTTGATTAGATGGTAGAATTAGGATTATACCCATTTTACAGATGACAAAATAGAGGAAAAGAGGAATCAAGTAACTTAGGGTCAGTCAAGTGGCCTGACTACAGATGTCACCCTTAAGCCACAAGGCTTCAGGGTCCACACAGAAATACAAATAAGGAAGCCCTTCTGGTTCCTGGAGGAAGATGGGAAGCAAGAGTGGAAGGATGGAACTGAGTGCTGGTGCTCCAGCCCCCAACTTTGGGGTGGGGTGGTGGGAGGGTGCTATGAACTTGGAGGTCCTTCGGCAGCTTTGGGGGAAGGATGGATGTTTGCAGTGGATAAGCAGGTGGGAGCAGGCCTGGGGAGGGGCTGGGCCACAGTGAGAGCGACCCGGGCAGGCACCCAGGGCCTGCGCAACATGCCAGGCGGTGCTCCTCCCATGCAGGGGTGGGGGGGGCTGGGCACTTGTTTGTGAGAGGGGACAGCAGCGGGCAGCCACATCTCATATCCCCCAGTGAGGGTAGCTCAGCCTCCCTGCACCTCACCCCACAGATGGGGTGGGAGGCGGATGAGCCTGAGTACGTCTGAAGGGAGATTCTTTTAAACCAGAAGACGTGCAGTTTCCTTTAACTTTGTTACTTTTGTCTGCTCTCGTAGCCTGTTCTGTTCACTGTGGTGGCTACTAACCACCTGTGGCAGCTGAGCTCTTGGTATGTGGCTCCTTCCTGAGAAGTTCTGTCCATGTCAGAGACACCCTGGATTATGAATACTTTGTGTGAAAGAAAGAATAAACTATCTCAAGAATTTGTGTATTGATGGTATATTAAATGGTACTATTTTGGACAAAAGTGAAAGTGACGTCGCTCAGTCATGTCTGACTCTTTGCGACCCCATGGACTGTAGCCCACCAGGCTCCTCTGCCCATGGGATTTTCCAGGCAAGAGTACTGGAGTGGGGTGCCATTTCCTTCTCCAGGGGATCTACCCGACCCAGGGATTGAACCCAGGTCTCCCGCGTTATAGGCACATATTGGAGATCCATAAATTATTAAAATGTACTTTTATTAATGTGAAACTTAAAATTACATACACAACATTATATTTCTGCTGGACAGCACTGTTTTAGACAAGGTGGAAAATTGTTAAAAAAAACAAAAAGGAAAGTTGTGATTTTTGCACATTTTATGAAACTGTGAATTTCTGTGGTGTGAAATGCATCTAAAGAAGGAATGTATCCTTTCAGAGGTAGCTTTAGGTCGGGTTCCTGGGCAGGGTGTTGTGGTGGGCATCTGATGCCGGGAAACCAGGGAAGCGGCCAAGTGAGCCAGCCCCAGTAGGGTGGGGAGCAGTAAGCTCCATGAGGACGGGCCTCCTGGGAGAGCCGGCTGCATAGCTGAGGTCCCCAGCCCTGCCCCCTGTCTGCTCCCGGTTGGCATACGGTCGGTCTCCTTTTCTATCAGTACCCGTCCCTGCTTTCTCTGGGCTTGCCTAGCCCTCCTGTCCCCTCACAGCCTCAGCTCCCCCTTGCTCCCTCACCCTGCGCAGGCATTCTGGTCCATGCGAGCCACCTTCCCACAGCAGGCCATGTGCTGGCCACTGACCACCTGAGGATGTCAGCCCTGGGGCCAGAACTGGCCTGGATCCACTCCGTGACTGCCTCTGTGTGGATGCCAGCTTGGTGTGTGTCCCTGAGCAGAGGGCAGGGATGCTGGGCCTGGCAGGCACTGGGGGGTGGGGCTCAGTCAGGAGAACAGAAGCAAAAACTGGCAGTGTCCATCCCCGCACCAGGCTGAAGGGCGGTGCCGGCCGCAGGCATCTGTCCAGGAGTGATGCCTGTACATCCCCACGGTGGAGGTGAGAGCAGAGCCTGCGAGCCTGATGCTACCGAGTATTTAAGTTCTGTCATCAGCTCCCCTCTACCTGGTGGGTCATGGGACTCTCCGTATAGCTTGTCCATGGGCAAGAGTGCACAGGTGAGTCAACACAGATGTCCTGGCTCCTGGAGAGGTGCTTATTTCATTTGAAAGCGACACATTGGCGTCCTGGGTATACATTACTCTGTAGATATTGGTGGCGTGAGTCGACCTGCAGTTACCGCAGTTATGGATCTGACCTGGTGTGACATAACTTCACGAAAGATGGCGCCCTTTAGGCAGGCTTCCTGGGGGTCTTAACTTGTGCCATGCCCCCACCTAACCTTTACAGAACGGCTGCAGGCCGACAGCCTTCTCCTGCTCTCAATGGCGAGCATTCAGTCTGATCAAGATTGTCGTCACTGTTGTCACCTCCGGGTGTCACTGTAGACGGGGTGACATGTTCTCCTTGCTGGGGGTCCCCCAAGCCTGTTCTTTTACCTTCCCAGATGCACATTTGGTCCCCTAGTGGGTCAGAATCAAGGACAATGCTTTGAGTGTGTCTATGTGAGCACTTGGGGTGGCACGTGGGAGGGCATGTGGGACCACTGCAGCCGAGTAATTAAACAGGAGAATGTGTCTGATGTCCACGTAATTACTGCTGAACATCTGCTAAATATGGAGCTTCATTGATGGCCGGCGTTGTTAGGCACGAAAGGGATGGCGTGTTTGTGCTCAGCATGGCAGAGGGATGATTTAAATCTGTTCCCATTGGCGGTCCCCGGAGCAGCCCAAACATAAATTAAGGAAGCCTGGAGCTTGTGTAGCTTGACCCCCAAATCACTTCCAGAACAGGGCACAGGAAAGCTCATCTGCTAGAAATAGCATGAAATGATGGACTCTTGATTGAGAAGGGACCCCTGGGAGTTGATCGAGCCCACACATCTGACCTGAGAAAACCGAGGCAGCATGGGAAGGAGAAGTGACCACAGAGTTAGCGACAGAGCCAGGGCTGGCCAGCCACACCCTCTGGCCAGGACATCCCCTCAGGGGATCCCTACAAGCCCAGCTTGCCCTGACAGGTCCCTCAGAGGCACTTATGATAGCCCTGGGTGCCCTTCCCACCAGGGGAGTGGGAATCCTGGCATGGGCTCCAGCTCATCCTGCCACCCGGCCACGCTGGGGGGGCGCTGCTCACCCCTCATCCTCCCTGTTGCGTGGTCACATGAGCTGGGACCCATGGACTAA
Organism: Redunca redunca; assembly: GCA_006410935.1. Classification (NCBI taxonomy): domain Eukaryota; kingdom Metazoa; phylum Chordata; class Mammalia; order Artiodactyla; family Bovidae; genus Redunca; species Redunca redunca. The sequence goes on from SJYQ01001680.1 coordinate 105,364, forward strand.
GGGCAGGAGGAATTGGGGGAGGTCTCATCTTTGATCTGGAGTGGTGTTCTTTTCCCCATCCACGTCTGAAGGCAGATGAACACCCTGTATCTTCAGGCGTTGTTGCATATTCGTGGTGTAATATCTTCTCTCCTCCCTCACTTCCTAGTTGCCCCTCTCTATATACCTCATCGAATGATGGTCGATAATCAGCAGTAAAAATTCTCTAGTGCAGCCCTGGGTGGTGGCAACGAGGAGGCTTGAGGGAAGTGGCCTTGGACCAGCCTTCTTTGCCTGGTCTTCCTGCAGGGCATGAACTTGGAGGGAAGGAAGTGTCCAGCCCATTCTAGGCCACGCTGGTCAAGGTGTTTGGCAGGTCTGGGCCCTGATCTGATCCAGTGGTCCCAGACTTGCAGTCTCTAGAGGGCCCATCCCAGGGTGCTGCTCTGTGAAACCTGACACCCCCAGTGCCCTGGTGGAACCCCCGCTGAGTGTTCTGCTAGATGCTTTCAAAGCATCTTCCTCTGGCCCTCAAGACACTGACTTTGGTCTTCTGGAGTCTTCCAGCTGTACCATTAGGACTTTAAATTTCTGCTCCCCAAATGTAATCATTCTTTCAATTAATAAGCATTTGTTTGCAAACTTTCCCTTTTTTGAAATAATACTTTACAAAATCAGTAAGTACGTTTTTCTGGTGTCTCCAATCTGTGTCCAGATGCATGCAGATTTACTGTTCATTTTCTTTGCTTTACGTAATCTCTACAATTGTCAATTTTCAATGGCTTTGTAAAAGCCCATCAAGTGACTGTATAGTATTTAAGCACTCACCTGTTTTATGAAACTGGGAGTAAGTATATCATGTGTTTGTTTCATTTTATTTTATATTGGAGTATAGTTAATTTACAACGTGTTAGTTTTGGATGTACAGCAAAGTATATCATGTATTTAGCTTCTTTTAATATCACTTTTTTTTTCCTTTGATAAACTCTGAAGAATGGATTATTTTTAACAGTTACAGCTGTTGAAAATGCAGAGTTGCATCATAGGCACATTTAAGTGACAAGACTAACGAAAAGAGAAGGGGTAGAGACCCACACACAGGAGCAGAAGGGGCACAGGGCTCTGCTGAGCCCTAAACAAACTTCTCTCCCTCAAGCCTCCCGCTCTGGAAGCCACACCCTCGTTAAAGACTCCCATGTTAAAGCTGCGTGGTTTTCGTGTTCTCTGGCACCTAAGTGTACACCAACTGCTTCTTCTGGTACCCAGCCAAAGGAAGGGCCATCTGTTCCCAGAAAAGAGGATGTGGTGGTGTCCAGCGTGGTACCTTCCTCAGGGACTCTCAAGGGCGGTTTCGACTATATGGACTTTTCAAATTCATCTCAGTATAAGAAGCAAGCTCACTGAATGCTTTCTGAAAAGTGAACTGTAGATCCTCTCCCAGTCATTGAACCCCCAAGCACCCCAGCTCATCCCCAGATTAAGTGAAATAAGTGAATAAGTGAAAAGGGATCACTGCCTGGTATGCATGTGTGTTCCATGTTTTCTTTTTTTTTTTTTCCTTTCTGTGTTTCCCCAAGAACTTCCCTGGCTATGCACAGGATGAGTCGGAGAGGGGTGGAGGGAATCAGTGACTTGAATACCATGAGAGGGGTGGGCCAAGTTTGCAGGTGTTGAAATTGTGGGATTTAAAGGGAGGGGAATGGGGCTAGGGTGGGGAAAGAAAATGTATCCAGCACTCACTGGTGTTCCAGGAGCAGTGGGAATCCCTAGGACCAGGAAAAAGAAACAGATGGAATAGAAGGATGGTAGTGTCATTCTGGAGTTGTCAAGGGCCAGGGCACTTAAGGAGTACGCAGCCAAGTGGAGTGCATGGGATGCGGCCAAGATGATTGGCCAAGGGCATGGGTAGAGAAACAGACTTTGACAAGCTTGTTTTCTGGCACGATGGGGAGGAACCCCCATGAAGGGGATAAGAAGGCGATTGCAGACAGTGAGCCTTAGGATGTAGACCTGAGAGTTTCAGTAACTACAATTAGAGAATTTGTAATACCAGATAGAGTAAGGAATACCAGATAGAGTAAGGAAAGCCATGGCAGCTTCCAGAAAAGGAAATTGCCCTGGAAAGAAGGTGTGTGAAAGAGGCAGGGAAGGGATGGGGGTTGGAGGGATAGAGGAGAAACTGATCCCTCAAGAGGTAGGAAAGATGTGCTCAGCCACTGTTGGGCTGAAAGAATAGCCCACATGTAATACGGTCCCTGGGCTTCTGCCTGGTGTCTGACCTGGGCGTTCATTTTTGAGGATTGAAGAAATAAGAACTTGGCAGCCTCTCAGGGCATCCTGGATGAGGGACTCTGCTCCATAGGGAGTATCCATAGTGGCCTCACTGGCTGCAGAGTCAATTCTCAGATTCTCAGATTCCCCTGAATAGCCTGGGTGAGGGTGAGATGCTGTGAAGAGCAAGGAATCATGGCCTTGCCCTGGGTGTTCCCTGCCTGCTGGGAGCATGTGGTCTAATGCAGAGGGTGTTGGTGCTTATGGGCAAAGCCGCCTGGGCATCTAGCATGGGGCTGATGTCTGGGAGAGGCACCCAGCCCTCTGGGGAAGGAGGGCTTGGTGCAGGATTGGAGGTGGAGGGCAGCAGGGGGGAACGGTTTAAGTTGGGCCCAAAGAGGTCAGAGGTGTGTACTCCATGGATATCTTCAGTCTGTGTCCCTGGATCCCTTAAAGACTTATACTTCTCGTAACCACAGTTCTTCCCTTGGGGATGCTGGTCTTAGGTTTATTATTATTATTATTTGGACAAGGTCTTATTCGTTCTTTTGTTCAAATCTTGTGAACTTAAAAAAAGAAGACAGCCAAATTAGAATAAAACTTTAATTAACTCAAAACACCAATGAAAACATATCATCAATTACAATAGAGCACTAATTAAAGTGCTTCCAGCAAGCAGCAACCAGAAAGGCCAAGTGGCCTGAAAGCAGTAGCCTTGCTCGGGGGCGGCTGGAGGGCCAGCTGCTGGCTTGCGGAGCAGGAAATGGAAGGCTGCCTTAGGGTCCTGGGAACAGGATGTCCCTCTTGTCGAGTCCTTCGATCTGTCCACAGGTGGTGGCCCTCCTGCTCCTTTTCCTGGAGACAGAGGCGCTCATGGCTGGTGCTGGCTGCATATGGAGTGGGCTTAGGGTAGGTCACACAGGGGGCTTCATAGGCCACACCCGAGAGTCACCTGGACTCAAAGGCCATAGTAAATTTGGGGGTGCTGTTCTCCTTCCTTTTGGTGGTGAGGCTCTCCCTATGGTAGTGAGAACCACTTCCTATGTGTAGCTTTGCTGTCCAGGAGTCCCTGGACAGCAGGCGGAGTGGACCCCAGACTCCCCCGACCTGGTGAACCTGGCGAACCTGGCGTTCATAGCCTTGCGCCCCTTGAGTGCTCTACCCCATCTTCCTCATCTCCCACCCTGCCTGTGTATACAGAAGCCCTCTGTTCAGTCACTTCAGTCTCCAAGCTAACTGGCAGGTTTCTGGAAGTAATAGGATGTTCCTCTAAACTGTCCCTGGCTACCCCATCCTCAAAGCCCAACAAGATATGCCTTTTGCTGCTCCTCTAAGTTGATCTGTTGACCTCCACTGGCCTGTCTTGCATCATTATGTACACAGCCATCTTGAGTACAAGTTATGCTACAGATTAATATGCAGCATTAAGTCACATCTTTCTTGTGTAGGAGACTACTTATCTTTTTATTATCTGCTAATTTTTACAGCCATCAACTCAAACTTTTCAAATTGTATTTTACTCTTCTAAGGAAGCGTTCTAGTTTGACAGGAACAAAGTGAGTGTCGAAAGGCCCCTCCAGCATCTGGCCAGCATGTCCCCACCTGCGGAGGCTGGACCACTGAGCTGTAACCTGGACCCCCACCTGCCTGTTGCAAGCTCACTTCAAGAGCAGGCAAGTTCTTAGGAGGAAATCAATAACCTCATGGGCGCTCATCTTTTAAGCCCAGTGCTCTTAAGTGGCAGCAAGCTCTACCAGGAACAAAAGAAGGAAGAAATTAGGTAAAGGAAGAATCAATATTTGTGTTGAGTCTTTAAAGACTTAATAGTCTTTTACTATCCTTGGTTCCGGGAAATAGTAGCTGCTATTGCCAGGCTCCGGGAGTGAGCCTGGGGATAGGAAATCCACGTTTGGAATTTGGTCTTTTACCTTCAGTTCAGTTCAGTCGCTCAGTCGTGTCCGACTCTTTGCAACCCCATGAATCGCAGCANATACTATCTAGGTTGGTCATAACTTTTCTTCCAAGGAGTAAGCGTCTTTTAATTTCATGGCTGCAGTCACCATCTGCAGTGATTTTGGAGCCCAAAAAATCTTTTACCTTGGAGCCTGGAAATACAACAGGTGTGGCATCCTTTGCAATATTTAAGGCAGAGATGAGGAGAGGCAGTCCTGCTGTCTTGACACCCTGTTGTGTCCAGACTGCATCCTCTGGGAGGGAAAACAGGTGATGGGAGTGGGCCTCTCTGTTGCCTGCCCTTCTCCAGTCATGTGTCAGCTTTCACTGGCAAGGCAGGTGGTGGGAAGCGGGGCTCAGGAACAGTGCTGCAGGAGGTCACAGCATCTCTGTGGGGACCGGATGAAGACTGCCTCGCTGGAGAGATGATGCAGGAAAGTGGTGCATCCTGTCCTCTGTTTTCTCGAGAACAGCTGAGAAGATGGCTCAGCTGTGACCTCGTACCCTGGCACTGGACCTTTTTGTGTCTATTTGCCTGCATTTGGCCCTCTTCCGAGTCCTGCTGCAGCTAGGTGCTTCTGCATGAGGTTCCTTCACCCCCTCTTTTAAATCCCCTGATCAGTGGGTTCTGGACCCGGCTGGGCAATCCTTGGGGCAGGAGATGGCTAGCAATGACCCGGGCCCCTGTCCCCAGCTGTCAGGCTGGCTGTTTTCTCCCCTTGAGCCCTTGCTTGTTCACCTTTCCTCAGGTTGTTCAGAGATGTGTGCATACATGCTCCTGTCCTGGAAAGTCCCTGCCACCCTCCTTGTTTCCCTGGCCTTTTCTAAACCTTGTCTCAGGCCCCCACTGACTGCCTTTCTCCTTCTAATTTGTTCTCTTACCCTCCTCCTCCTCCTCCCCCCCCAACCCCTTCCTCTCATGATTCTGTTTCTCTCCAGAGCCACAAGCTCAGAGTGAATAAGAAATGAGTGAACTCAAAGGAGAGAAATTGTTATTCTCTTTCTGAAACCTTTGCCCACTCTTTTCATAAGAACCAAAGCAGCAGGTCGAGGACAGTGTCCCCATGGCTGAGAAAGAGAGGGAGCATTGGAAGGCACACGGAGTGGCTGTGTCAGTGGTTTGTTAATTTCTTCAGGGACGCATGTGTTTTCAGAATACCTCGCTGTCAGTGGGGCTGCTCAGGGGTGCAGGACCCACCAGCTTGTCCTTGAGTAACCCACAGTTATCATCCAGGCCTCTAGACCTGGGGTCCCTGCAGGGGCCTCGGGAAGGTCAGAGACGTGAGATGTTGTGTATAGTTTCATTTTCTGGGAAGAGTTTCTACAGTTTTCCTTGGATTCCTGAAAAGATTCAAGATCTAAGACTTTCCTATTTCTTTGACCATGACCTGTAGTTAAAAAGACCTGTCTAGACTTTGTTTCGCAAATTATGTATGTATGTGTGTGTGTGTGTGTGTGTGTGTGTATGAGAAAGAGAGAGACAGTGTGTTATTTGTGTGGGTGTCTATATTTATTTCTATATCCATATTTATCTATATCATCTCTGAAACAAAAGTTCCCCAAACAGTACTTACCATTCTACATGTACTTCAATGTGGTATTTTCTGTTTTACTCTTCTTGATTCTATAATAAGCTATACTCTTCTATTTCATTAAAAAATACTGACTACAGCCCACAGAACTGATGTCATGACCCAGTAATGAGTCATAACCTGCACTTTAGAGGAAAATGTAGGGATCACTGATGTGGGACTGCTCGTTTATCACGTGGGAGTGTAGGTTGTCTTTTTCTTTTTCTTTTTTTGCTCAGTTGCTCAGTCATGTCTGACCCTTTGCAACCCCATGGACTATGGCCCACCATGCTCCTCTGTCCATGGGTTTTTTCAGGAATTTTCAAGAATTTATTTTCAAGAATACTTGAGTAGTTTGGCATTTTCTTCTCCAGGAGATCTTCCCGACCCAGGGATTGAATTTACATTTCCTGCATTGGCAGGGAGACTCTTTACCACTGAGCCACCTGGGAAGACAGTGAGTGTAAGCTAGCATACCCTTAATAAGGGCCTTTTGGCAGTATCTGTCAGTTTACGAATACATACACCCACTGACCCTGATGTTCATACAGTGATATTCCACTTTTAGGAGTTTCTGGAAATTCCATTTTTAGGAATTTTATTATATAGATATACTTGTGCACAATGATGTTCAAGATCATTCTTTGCTCTGTTGTTTATAATAGCAAAAGATTGGAAACAACTCAAGCGTGCATCATGATGGGACTGGCTGGATAACTAATGGAACATCCACACAATAGAAGAACGCTCTGCAGGTGTTAAGAGAATGGAAGCTCACAATGACCTCAGCTGGAAAGACTGCCGAGATATATTAACTCAGACAACACGATGCAAAACAGTGTGCTTAATATGTTACCTCTTGAGTAAAAAAGGGGTAATTAGAGTCTATATTCATCCCTGTTTATATTGGGTTGAATAGTATGAAATTACCATTTTGAAAGGTCAAAATAACTGAATATTGGAAATTTCACATGAGTCAATATAATGTGTATAAAGGAAGGGTAAGGTAAGAACAGGTGGGAGGAGATTTCTCACTAGGACCTGTTAGAATAAGGAATCCCAGTGATGAATGGGGCTCACTCTGAGCTACGGCAGAACCACGGGCAGCCCCATGCCCAAGTGGAGAACAAGCAGAGGTCACTGGTCCCTGTCTTCATGCCTCACACCCAGACAGCGGGTAGAGACTGGGTCAGAGTATACTAGCAGCTGGAGAATGCCTCTGTCTCCCTTCTTTTTCCTTCCCTCTTTCTAGATATCAAGTGTGAACGGCATGGTTAGAGATTTAACTTTCAAAACTTAAAATTTTGAATGCAATTGCATGTGTCAAAAAAAAGCATCACCCAAGAACTGTCAAATGGTCAATACCCAAATCAGATTGATTATATTCTTTGCTGCTGAAGATGGAGAAGCTCCATACAGTCAGCAAAAATAAGACCTGGAACTGACTGTAGCTCAGATCACCATCCCCTTACTGCAAAATTCAAGCTTAAATTGAAGAAAGCAGGGAAAACCACAGTGGAAACAGTGACAGACTTTATTCTCTTGGGCTCCAAAATCTCTGCAGATGGTGACTGCAGCCATGAAATTAAAAGACGTGCTCCTTGGAAGAAAAGCTATGACAAACCTAGACAGTGTATTAAAAAGCAAAGATATCAGTTTGCCGACAAAGGTTGGTATAGTCAAAGGTATAGTTTTTCCAGTAGTCATGTATGGATGTGAGAGTTGAACCATAAAGAAGGCTGAGTGCTAAATAATTGATGCTTTCGAATTGTGGTGCTGGTGAAGACTCTTGAGAGTCCCTTGGACTGTAAGGAGATCAAACAGTTAGTCATAAAGGAAATCAACTCTGAATATGGGAAGGACTGATGCTGAAGCTGAAGCTCCAGTCCTTTGGCCACCTGAAGAGCCGACTCATTGAAAAAGACCCTGATGCTGGGAAGGAATGAAGGCAAAAGGAGAAGGGTGTAGCAGAAGATGAGATGATTAGATAGCATCACAGACTCAATGGACATGAATCTGAGCAAACTCTGGGAGATAGTGGAGGACAGAGGAGCCTGGTGTGGCACAGTCCATGGGGTCAAAAAGAGTTGGACACGACTTCACTACTGAACAACAGCAACAAGGAATATTGATTGCTGTAGACTGGACCAGGTGGGACTTCTTACTTCTCAGGCCTGGACTGGAGAGGGCCTAGGACTTAGGAGCACTGCCCACAGGCATAGACCACTTTTCCTCTTGCCCAGCACCTGATGCCAAGCTTGAAGGTTCAGCCTTGGTGAGGTTTCTCAGATCCTAGAGTCATCTGGTCAGGTGTCTTGAGGGGTTGGCCACTATTAGGATAGGGGTGGGGATAGAATTGAGGTGGAAGTGGGGTCTGGTCTATTCACTTCACAGCCCATGCTGATTTAATTCAAGTTTCTAGGACCAAGAAGGATCCCTGGGCAGCTGGCAAGGTATTCAGCTAGGATCTCATAGGGCAACATTTGCCTGGCCCTTTGCCACCACCATCTTAGTGCTACAGATGTGGAAGATTGTTTTCATCAGCATGTGGATGTTCTTCAGGCTCCCAGAGACTCATGTGTGGACCCAGCCTGGTGTGTTCATTACCTTGGGAGCAGAACCACCAAGGGAAATGGATACAAAAGCCCTCTGACCAATATACCTTCTCCTTCAGGCAGCTCCAGAAGGGCAGAAAACTGCATCAAAAGGCTTAGGTAGGCAGAAATCCGAGTTACACAGGCCATCCTAGGGTTAGGAGCGCCAGCCCTGATGGATAACCTGGGGGCTGATCCTTCCTATTGAGAATGTGTGACTAGAACCTGGACTGGGGTGGGGGCAGTGCTGGCAGAGCCATGGCTTAACCATCTTTTAGAAGTTTCTTTTTATTCTCTAGGTGCAACCAGTCTCCTTTGTGGGACACATTCCTTCATTAGCCTTATATACCTTTATTCCAAATATAGTTAGTTCTGTCTGGACAGAGATCTTTGGAAAATACCATGTGTGTACATTTATCCAAGTCATATATGTATGTATTTTGGCAGGAGAGGATCTTATGTATGTGTGTATTTTGGCAGGAGAGGATCTTATACTCCCTCTCATTTTCTGCCTACATTTAACCCAACACTCCTATGTTCAGATAACAGAGACAGCCTTGGATAGTGGTGGGTAGAGAGAATAATGGGACTCCAGAGGGGCTTTCTGAAATGAACCAGGAAGTACCAGATAGATAGAGTGATCAGGAGCTGGGCAGGGCTAGGTATGAAGCTGCTGCAGGAACTCCAACGAGCAGCCGAGGGCATGGGCTGGGAGGAGCAGGCAAGTGAGTGGTGTTATCTGTCTTGGGAAGGAGGAAATGATAGGGCTCAGAAACTGACTCAGTATCAGAGGTAAGAAGGCAGACATGACATGAGTCTGCTTCAAGCCTGGTGGTGGGAAGTGTGATGGAGAGGAGTCTTGACGGGGAAAGATGCTTAATTAGTTTAAGATTGGACTTTTCAGGTGATGGTGATGGAGAGTCCCATCTTCCTTTGCCTTGATTCCCTGGTAGTTAATCTCAAGCTTGAGACTGAGTTCAAGATTTTGACTTAAACTTCGTAGAAGCCAAAGGTGGTGACTCACTCACATGAAGGGATGAATGAAATCATTTAGCAGGTAATACAGAGGAAATCGGTGGCCAAAGGGGACTGCTCCTTTGGGGAGCATTGTATTGTGTTGCTTCTTATTTGGTTCTGGGCTAAGAGTGATGGGGTGGGGAGAGGAGGTTGGTCTCCCGGGGCTTCTGAGGGAAATACTATGGGATTCATGTGTTAGAGGCCCCTTCCTATGGGCTCTGTCCCCTGTAATCCCTTCAGCCTGCAGTGGAAACGGAGCTGGGGGCATTGGGGGAGAACTGGAACCAGCAAAGGGTGTACCCTGAGGACATTAAGTAAAGACTGTCTCTAAATATGAAATGCAGGGAGATTTGAAGGAAGGATTCTGCTTTGGCCAGGGGAGAAGACTAGGGTTAGACGAGTCGTTGATTGATGAGTTAAGGTTTAATGAAAAGATACTAAATTGTACTTAAGTGCTTATCTTTCTTTTCCTCTTGTTCTTAAATTATGTATCAGATTTTTAAATGTGGACATGATTAATGCTATTAGGATCTCCGGTTTGGCTGTTTTAACAAAGACTTCTATTTTAACTTAAAAAGCATGACTTAGTGGAGACTCTGGCCATTTTTCATCAATTAATCACCCGCATGTGAAACTCAGCTGTTTGGACCCTCAGGCCCTGTGCAAAGGCAGCCGTGCCCACTGCGTGGTGTCACCCTCATTATGGGCAGAGTAGTTTGGTGAAAGGAAACTGCCTCCTGAGTGTGGCAGCTGTAATGTGTGATGAAGGTCACGAGGAATGCAGAGATTCTGTGTTGTGCCAGGAAGGGAAATGGATGTAGAGGACATGGGGAGAGCACAGTGCTGGCGCCCAGGGCAGGGGTGATTTTATCTCCAGACACACCAGGCAAAGTCCACGGAGACTTCGTCCTTGAAAGAGAAGGTAGGATGCAGGACTTGGAAAGTGAAATACCCAGGATAGGCCTGACTTGCGCAGTTTAGTTCACTAGACATTTATTGAGCACATACTGTATGTCAGGTTCTGGGGAATAAGATATGTCCCTGGCTTTAAGTTGTTTACCAGGTAGTAAGGAAAATGGACTGCTAAACATTGGGTGTGATGTACCTGTGGCTTGTTCAATAATAGACGTTTGTGTTATACTTCCTGATGGGAAAATAATGAATCTACAGACAGGTCGGTTCTCACGCTGTGCCCTCAGCCGTCATGTGCCACTGGGCGGTCACTTGGTGCAACGGAGGCCATGGGCCTCCAGGGTTTAAGGAACTCTCATTGGAGGGATGATTAGGTGGGTTCAGGTCTTGCCTCTTACAAGTTGCATAGCCTTGAGGGAGTCATTGAGCACCCACGTGCCTGGGTTTCCTCACATGGGTACTCACTTCACAGGATTACTGGAAGGACCAGGTGTGTTATATAGAGGTTTAATGATGGAGAAGAAGGGGAAGTGGAGGTCTGGAAAGCAGAACTAGATGGGTGTTGTCAAAGAGAAAAAGCTAGGTAGGTGACTGAGAGCCCGGCCCAACCTGGCTTAAGCGAATGATAAATTTACTGACTTTCTCAATGGACCAGGAAGGTCAGTCAGCACCATGGACCTGGCTTCTCTCTCCCCTCTTTAGCCACTTCCGCTGGACTGATAACTATTCTCACAGACTCTCGGAACAACCTCACCAAGATGGCTGCAGGCAGCTGCTGGGACCGTAGCTTTCCAGGATGAACTCAGTGGGGAGTAATAGCAAGAGTTTTTGTTCCTGCATTTCTAGGAAGAGCCCTTGAGTGGACTTGGGCTGGTTAAACCTGTCCTAACCTTGAACGAGTCACTGAGGTTGGCTGAGTGCTCAGAGACCATTCCACTCTGACCATCTAAGACACATCATCTACAATGTCCACTCTCCAGCTTCCTATAATGGAATAAGGTCTTTTATTTTTTATTTCATTTTATTTTTTTTAATTTTAATTTTATTTTACTTTACAATACTGTATTGGTTTTGCCATACCTTGACATGAGTCTTTAAGAGCCTAAGGCATGTTGACTGCAAATTTTGTTTCTGATCTTTTAGCTTTGTTTTACCCTGTCCAAAAAGTGAACTTTTTTTTTTTTTTAGCAGCTTGTTGTGTCTTAACCTAAAGCATTCAACTTAGTGCTATAGAGGCAACAGCTCTTCTTCTTCACAGTTATACTTCATCGTGCTCACGCTCAGTTGCTCAGTTGTGTCCGACTGTTTGTGACCCCATGGACTATAGCCTGCCAGGTTCCTCTGTCCATGGAATTCTCCAGGCAAGAATACTGGAGTAGTTGCCATTCCATTCTCCAGGGGAACTTCCCAACCCAGGGACTGAACTTGCATCTCCTGCATGGGCAGGTGGATTCTTTTATACTTCATAGGTCTATTAATATTTGATTAAATTAAATATTTATAATCACAGATACAACTGGCGAACAGGTATGGGGACAACACAGTAGACCTTGGGCAAGCATTCTAATTATCTTGTAGGCACAAGTCCACGGGTCTCCTTGAGCTGTCACGGTACTGTGGACATCAAGTCCATGCCTTTGACAGATCGAACAGAAAGAGTAGGTAAGGCAGGCAGATCAGATAGTCATTAAAGAGAGTTTCCAATGCCCAGGTTTGCTCCTGGATCACTGGCATGTTGGGGCCAGTTGCAGAGGATGTTGAGAAAGTAAGCTGGGCCATATGGAATGAATGAGAGAGGAGGGCAGCTCTGGCCTGCCTAAGAAGAGCCAATAGTCCAGAGAGAGACACAGTGACTTTATTCACCTTCGGACCTGATGTCCAGAGTCTGTGGGCATCTGATCTGAGCAAGGAAGATACCCAGGGCAGAGTTGGCAGGGGTGGGGTTGGGGGTGTTCAGAGAGCATCCTGCCCACTTTGAGTGCATCCCTTCAGAGTGGTCCCAATTGGCAGAGCAAAGCAGGCTCACAATCAGAAGTGGTCCCTTGGGTCACTTGAGGAGTATTCAGAAGGGGCTGCCTGCCCAGAAAGGCACTGACCCCTTGGCTCAGGGACCCAGGTAGTCACAAAAATGTTGAGTCCCACTGGATTCCAGATCTTGGCAGAGATTGGCAGCATTTAATGTTGCCCCAGACAGCCTGACATCAGCTGCATTGTGCCCCAGAAAACCCCAGCCATACACAGAGCTGGTCTCAGGAGCCTTATCAATAAGATGAGGACACGGATATGGGCCTCACAGACTGTTGTGAGGACTGAATAATTTTAGAATCACTAAGTTCCCATTACAGAGTAAGTACTTAGTAAGTCTCAGCTTCCTCTTAGCCACGTCTCCCCGTTTTCCACTGTTTTCATGGAAGTTAACTTGCTGTGTTTATTATGATACAAGAGGGGCTGAGCAGAGTCCCGGAAGCTCCCTCTTCCCCACCTCCCCCTTGCAGCTGTCTGCAGTCCATATTACCAGGCAGGACGCTGCCTCTCTTACAGCTCAGACCCGTTGTTGCCCTGGGATGGGTGGCCTGTGACTGTTTACCATGGGTTCCACATGGTGAGGAGGGCCTCAGTTTAATAATGTAGGAGAGATTAGAAAAAACATGGGCCAGAGGGAGACCTTGGAAATACCTGGTTACTAAAGCCATTTCAAATAACGACCTTTTAAACCAGCTGCAACTCAGGGAATGAATGGAGCTGGGTAATGATTACAGCTCGGGGCCTAACAAGGAGCCCATCACTTATTTATAATGCTGCCGCTTTCTGGCTGTTACTGCGTGCATGCCCCTGGGTCTAGGCAGGTAGGTCCCTTTCATAATTTGAGCAACAAGTGAGTCACTTTGGCCAATTCTCTGGGTGAGGGGTTGGCCGGGCTGAGGGGTGAGGAATTCAGCAGGTGAGGTCCTTACACCCTGGTACTGGGGTGAGGGGCAGAGTGCAGAGCTCTGCAGTTCTGAGTCTTTTGTTCAAAGTAGATGCAGTTGTCAGTGAAAAATCAAGTATCAATAGATGTGGGGTTTGGGGTCTGCCACCTAGCTGTATTCATTATTTATGATCATCATTATTATTGCCTTTATTGCATGCAGGGATCCCTAGGTGAGCTCAGACAAGCCTGGGACTTGAAATACCACCAAGATGCTGATGACCCTCGAATTTACTTCCAGCCCAGTTTCTCTACTCACTGTGAACACATGATTCTCTTCTGTTCCTGCCCTTTATGCTGGGCTATTTCAGCCACAGTGAGTCCAAAATGGAACTGCCCCTCTGCCAGCCTTTACACTCCAGTGAATGGTGCTCTGATCTGTCTGGTTGTCACAGTCCCAAAGCAGGGGTCCTCTTCAATCCCTTCTTTCCCTTGTGGCCCTCTTCTAGTTACCCACACACTCTGCTGGCTCTCCTTCCAAAGTACCTCCTGCGTCTGTCTGTTTCTCTCCACCTGGTCCTAGCCCCCAGCATCTTTTGCCTCCAGGGTTCTCCCTCCTTGCCCTTCTGAGTCAGGTGATTCCCATCTCCACCTCAAACATCCTGCTGTCACATGTAAAATAAGACCCCAACTCGGTGCCATGGCCTTTAGGTCCCCATGTGCTCTGACCCTTGCTTACCTCTGCAACTCCGCCTCTTGCATGCATGCATGCTCAGTCACATCTGACTCTTTGCGACCCTGTGGACGGTAGCCACCAAGTTCCTCTCTCCATGGGGATTCTCCAGGCCAGAATGCTGGAGTGGATTGCCATGCCCTCCTCCAGGGGATCTTCCTGACCTGGGGATTGAACCCATGTCTCCTATGTCTCCTGCACTGGCAGGCAGGTTCTTTACCACTGGCACCCCTGGGAAGCTGCAACCCTGCCACCTCTTACTCTGCAGTGTTCTTCAGACTGCACTGACCTCTCTGGCCCTTTAACAGAGCAGGCTTGTTTCCATCTTGGGGTCTTTGCATTTGCTGTTTCCTCAGGGATACCTCAGAGAAGGCAATGGCACCCCACTCCAGTACTCTTGCCTGGAAAATCCCATGGATGGAGGAGCCTGGTGGGCTGCAGTCCATGGGGTCGCTGAGAGTTGTATACGACTCAGTGACTTCACTTTCACTTTCTCTCTCGTGCATTGGAGAAGGAAATGGCAACCCACTCCAGTGTTCTTGCCTGGAGAATCCCAGGGATGGCGGAGCCTGGTGGGCTGCCGTCTATGGGGTCGCACAGAGTCGGACACGACTGAAGTGACTTAGCAGCAGCATCAGGGATACCTAGACTGGTTCTTTCTCATCGGCAGGTTTCCAGAGAGGCCTTCCCAGCTCATCTTGGTTTAAATATTGATGATAACCCCCCCTTATCATAGCATCCTGCTTCAGTGTATATGTAGCACTTGTAATTACCTGAAATTATCTTCCTCCTCTGTTTCCCGATGTACAGTCTGCATGCGCTGGAGTCTGTGTGCACTGGAGCAGGAACCATTAATGGACAGGTTCCGCTCTGAACAGGGCCTACTGCAGTGCCTGGGACATTGTAGGTGCTCAATAAGTACTTATTGATTGAATCCATGAACAATGTTTTTTGATTTCCGTAACAACCTAGCAAAGTAGGTTTCCTTTGTTCAGTTTTTAAGGAAGATGCAGTTCAAAGAACTCATAGCTTGCCTAAAGTCATCCAAGCTTGTAAGTGGCAGAGATGAAGTTCAAATCCAGTTATGTCTGTTCCAACAGTCTTCTCTAAAACCTTGCTACCTTGCCAAGACAAATCTGCTTGGATGCTGCTCCTAAAAGAGAAAGTTTGAGATACCTCCTGGGAAGATGTTCCTTAGTGGACTCACGGTCACTCCTGGGGTCTTTGCAATACCATCTTCATCATCCTAGAAGCTGCAGGTAGGGAGCAAGTGTGAGTGTGTGTGTATGTGGGGAGGGGGCATGGAATGCGTAGTGGCTGCTCTAAGTCTCTGGGTTATAACCACAGGGACCTAAATGGTGTGGCCTGTGACGGCTGGTGATCAGCCTGCTAAGGGGACTTAATATAGTTTATGGTATCAATCTATTAATGCCACCAAGGGTAGTATCAGCAGAAAGTCCAGACCAGAGTGAAGCCACGTGGGTGGAGCTATTTGACAGCAAGCCCCAGATGCTGTGTCACCGTGGGGTGACACGGGGCTGCCGGATTGCCCTTGAATCACCTCTGATGCCTGCGTCTGCTCTCATGCCCACGTGGCAGGGACCCCGTCTGCTATAAAATCTTTGACTTTCTGGTCCTCTCCCTCTGCTCTGTTTGCCCTTGGGGACATTCTGTTTGTTCTGGGCCTCGCCTGGTCCCTTAGAATAAAGAAAACTTCTTACAACAAATAGACAAAGGATGGCTAGATTCGGGGTAACAACTCTGTCTCTCTAGGAGGGAACTGATGACTCCCCCACTGAGGGGTCTCTAGGACCCCTCACAGAGGAGCCTTGATGTGGTTTGCCTGGGCCTTTACAAGCACATTGGAAAAGAATTCCCACTCAAGGGAAAGGCCCTGTGCTCATGGACTTAGTTCTCCCTCCCATCGCCTCTTCTATTCCTTATAATTTGGATCATATGTAATTAATCAGGGGCTTCCCAGGCATCTCAGTTGTAAAAAAAAAAAAATTATCTACTTGCCAACACAGCACACATGGTTCGATCCCTGGCTCGGGAAGATCCCCTGCAGGAAGAAAGGACAACCTGCTCCCTTATTCTTGCCTGGGAAATCCCATGGAGGGAGGAGCCTGGTGGGCTACAGTCCATGGGGTCACCGAAGAGTTGGGCACAACTTAGCAACTAAACAGCAACAAACAACAACAGCAGTTAATCAGATTGGAAAAGAGTCCGGGAACATTAAGCCGAATTTGCCGTTTTCATGCAAAGCTGAGAGACATGGCTATTTCACACGTACTGATTAGACATTTTTATGACCAACCTATCACATTACACACCACAGATTTCCAATAAATAAAGGGGAGCTAGAATGGGGCCTGCCAGTTGTATTACAATCCAGCGAACAATATCGTGGGCAGAGTGGTTTTTTCTTGACAGCTAATTTACTCAATTACATGAGTGATCATGTAATTTCCTGCTTAAGCTCCTTCAGTGAATTCCCATAAATTAGGATGATGGTGAATGCCACACAGCTCCCCTCCATCCTGGCATCAGAGCACCGTATGAGACCATTCCATGGGCCTCTGCTACCAGACTGGGTTCCCTTGAGACAGAGACCATGCTATTTTCTATGTCCCTTGACCAGCACAAAACCTGGCATCCAGAGAGTGCTGCAGAGGCTAACTAAGGGGATGGATGACCAAATGATCAACTTGAGATCCTGGGGACCTTGGCTGTTGGGGATGGATGCGGGAAGGCCTTCTGGATGTGACGTGGCTCGTGTTTCAGCCGTAATTCACAGTGCCATTTCTGGATATTTGACACATCACCTGAAATTTTCTGTCTCAGCCTACCCTGAACCACTAAATTAGAATCCTGCTGACTTAACTTGGAGAAGGCAGTGGCAACCCGCTCCAGTACTCTTGCCTGGAAAATCCCATGGGTGGAGGAGCCTGGAAGGCTGCAGTCCATGGGGTCGCTAAGAGTCAGACATGACTGAGCGACTTCTCTTTCACTTTTCACTTTCATGCATCGGAGAAGGAAATGGCAACCCACTCCAGTGTTCTTGCCTGGAGAATCCCGGGGACGGGGGAGCCTGGTGGGCTGCCGTCTATGGGGTCGCACAGAGTCGGACACGACTGAAGCGACTTAGCAGCAGCAGCAGCAGCAGCAACTTAACTACCCATGCTGTGACAAAGATGGGGAGAACACAAGCCAGTTCATGCCCTCACGAGCAGAGACAGAGAGGCCCAGGAGAGGGAGAGAGATGAGAGCAGGCCCCAGAGCGATGGTGGGCCAGGCAGGGGTTTCTCCTGGTTCCCTTGTGCTCTGTGTGACTTGGACATCCTGCTGCTCTGAGCGTGAGAAAGGATTTCGCCTTTATTCAGGCCACCCTTATCCCACATCAGAGAACATTTTTCTGGGGTGTATTTGCCAGATCTGAGCCACCCAGATGGCTTTGAGATTCATAATGAATTTATCTGTATTCTAGAAATCAGCCACAGTAATTATTTTCCCTCTAGTCTGCATGTCAGCCATAGGAGTGTATATGCGTATCGAGAAACGGCAGTGGGGACTGTGGCTGTCAGTTCACAAGATTCTGTTCAGAGCCGCCTATCCTGAAACCAGGAGGTGGTTCTGCCCTACCCCACCTTCTGCTCTTCTGGAGAAACCGGACTGGCACCGATGGCCATTAAATGACAACCCCTTCATGCATCTGGGCCAGTGGGTGGTGGCAGACTGTGACCCTCGATTCCCCGAGGAGGGACGGTTGAGGTGAGCTTATGGGCAACGGAAGAGCCTCCAGTGTGGACTGAAGAACAGAGATAAACAAGATCAAGGAGGCGATCTCGGTCAACCTCAGGCTCCAGTTTGGGCAGAGTGGCCTTTCCTGGGAAGCCTATGGACAGGGGTCTGTCACTCAGCTGAGAGGTTTCCCAGAGAGGCTGAGTGAGGAGGCTGGGGAGCCCTCTTCTCTAGAGAAACTTTGATAACAGCAGAAATCCGGCAGCTTCCGCGGGCTGTTTCTGGATAGAAACTTGAACTCAGCAGGCTTTGGCAGACAATGCTGGCAGACGGGCATGCGGCCTGTGGGCTCAGGCTGATGGCCTCAGCCCTGCCCTCGCCTCCAACAGGAGCAGGCACTGCTTGGTCTTCACATGTTCCTTAACACAGTCCAGGTATTTCTGTGTGAAATCTCCACTCTTTAAACATTAACAACAGATTTTAAAAATATTATGCACCGTTCCCTACCCCCACCTCCCCAGAAAGTCTGTGAGCAGCTTAGAATTATGGGGGTTGACCTCTGACGGCAGCAGGCTGGCCAGGATGGCCTGGCGGGGTCTTTGGGTTGAATATGTGGTGGGCGTGTGGTCCATTCCCCATCTGAAAAGCACAGGCAGAAATGACTCCTAATGATGAGACACATTCCTCTTCTTTCTTTCTTGCTAGAGAGTTTTCAGGAGGCCCCCCAGTGTGGGGGCTGTGTTCATTATACGTTTACCTGTACCTGTGTTAATTATGGAGGAGGGAATGGCAAGTCACTCCAGTATTCTTGCCTAGAGAATCTCATGGATGGAGGAGCCTGGCAGACTATAGTCCATGGGTTCACAAAGAGTCAGACACTACTGAAATGACTTAGCACAAACATACATGCACGTGTTCTGTATAGAATTTGTGGCGCGTAGGCCCCACTCTACCATCACTGGAGCCCCTTCCCTGCTCTGTAGCATCTGAGCCTGCATCACTGTGCCTTCCTGAGAACTTGGGGTGGGCCCTGTCTGAGGGAATCAGTCCGCCTCCCTCCCCTTCCTGTATGACCTGGGAGGCCAGTGGGCCAGGCTTTTGCATCCCTTCTGGGGTCCAGCCCAGAGTTTGGCTGATGACCTTAGGAACTCATCTCCCAAGGGATCGGCCTGCCATGGGGCTTGTGGCACCTGGACAGTCTTCGGGGTGGGGACCATGCACAGTGACACCAGGTGGGGGAAGGGGCAGCCCAGTTCATCCTCCAGTGGGTGGCTCTCCCGGCTCCTGGGGAGATGCCGGGCCTTGTCCTGATCCTTTTCCATTTGAATCAGCCAGGAACAGCTGACCTGCCCGCCTGGTCCCTCACTAGGGCTTGTGTTGGCAGGCAGAGGGGAGCAGAAGGCCAGCTGGGAGGGAGATTGTGGGCAGATGGAGGCGCTGCTGGCACTGGGGAGGGTGTGCATGTGGGCAGTGTGGAGAGGTCTTGGCCTGGTTCTCACGTGCAGAGCTCCAGGGAACAGGGGGACTAGTGGCCTTTGTGGTACCCTGGGAGGCCTGGGCACATGGCCTGGCAGACCTATTCTTCCCTGAGCTCCTGTGCGGATGCTGCCATGGTCACAGGAAGTTCCTCAGCACCTCTGAGCTCTCATTTCCACATCTTATAAGATGTGGATAATAACCACCTCTCAACATGGTGATGAGCTCATGTTGCTGAGAGGGCTTGAAACACCATAGATCGCTACACCTAAGTGAGAAGATTATTACGTTTACTTATTTTTATTCCACTTCTCAAGTACTTATTTTTCATTCAGGTCTTTAATGCAATTTTTTTTTAAAGACTTCTAAATGGAACAGGTCAGGCAAGTGACCACAGGGCTTCTTTTGAGTCTTTGTCGTCTCCTGCTGCAGAGACCATTGCCTGCCCTCTCGCCTCCCAGCACCAGGCCTGGCTGCTTCTGTGCCGTCGTCCTCCACACAGCCCCTGGAGGGAGCATTGGGAAATGGCTCCTGTGGTCTCGTCTTTCTGCTCCAAACCTTTCAGGTCATAACTCACATAAGGTATGTAGACTGAGTTCTGTACAAGGCAAGGAGCTAGGTGGGAGAAGGATGGGGCACAGTCCTGTCCCCGGGCTCACAGTCTGGGGCTGCTCTGCCACTGAGGGAAAGGATCCTGGCTCCCAAGTCTTCTCGTGCTGACCCCTGCCCACTTGTCCTGCCCATCCTCCTCACCCCCCTGCCTCCCCACGCTCCAGGTGAAACTCCCAGCAGCTGCAGTTCTCAGACACATCCAGGCTGGTGCTGGGTTCCCTGCCCTTTCTTCTTTCTCCCTTCCTCTTCATTTGCCAGTTTCCTGCCCAGCCTTCACGACTCAGCCTTTGGAAGCTTGCAAGAGATAGAAATGCCACTCAAAATAGCTTCAAGGAAAAGGAAGTGTATTGATTCACAGAACTGAAGAGCTTTGTGCAGGTGCTCAGACAGCACCAGGACCTGATCTCTCCCATCTTATGGCTCTCCTCTCTTCCCTGGAAGCTTCATTCTTAGGCCCCCAAGTGGCGGCAAAGATAGCCGGTCACCAGTTCGGGCTTAAAATACAGACAGCGATGCATCTCCGTAGTGGTGGCACACAAAGCCTTAGGCAGGGGCTTTGTCGGCTGTTTTGACTCATGTGATTGACCCTCCGTTGTGGCTGGGGGTGATGGGCTAGGATGGGGCGGATGGTCGGGGCGGGACGGGGAGTTCTTTGACTCTCCTGGACCAAGAGTGGGAGGGACTGGTTTATTGGAGCAGAATTGGGTGCTCTTAAAAGAAAAGTGTGTAAATGCTGGCTGGCAGGCACAGAAGGTTCCAGCACACTCCCTGACTATTCTGCCACCTCAGGGGTTGTGTGCTGCCCAAGTGCCTTGCTACTCTCTATACAAGGGGAGGAATTTTTGCTCATGCACCTGTCTCTCCCACTACACTGTGAGCTGCCTGAGGACAGGTGGGTGTTGCCTTCAGCACTGACTGCTCGCTGCCTGACCCCAGGCCTGCACCCCATGGGGGCTCGGTACCTGTGAACCCATTGCACTCCATCCTTAGCTCATGCACAAGCAGAGCCCCACTAAGAAGTCTGGAGTCAGATGGCAGAACTGGGGTCATGGTTCTGGGCGATGCTAATGGTAGTGGGTGTGGACCCTTGCCGAGTGCAGCAGTCCAGATCCTGCAGGTCTTGTGGTCTGATAAGATCCATCACTGGGGCTGCTCCATTGTGGGCTGAGATGTCCTGTCACAGACAGGATACCTGGAGAACCTTAGATTCCAATGGGGATGCTGCCCCACAAGGATGGGGTTGGGTGGTACATTGTCACAGGAGCTGGTCCTTTCCATATTGGGGAGGAATCCATGCAGCTGCCAGCACCTCAGCCCCCAGGAGCAGGGCTGGCCCTGGAACTCTGTCCCTTCCTTGTTGAACACCTCTCCTTGTCCTCTGCTGTCTCTCAGGCTCCCACGTTCCACTAGCCACTTTGATGGTTCCCTGAGCACACCCAGGACACTATCTTCCCCGAGGCACCAACTGCAGAAACGAGGTCTCCATCAGTCAGGATAGACCATGAGGAAATTGTAATTGATGACAAAAAAATTCCAAGTTTGTGAATAATCTACTTGCTTCTTTAACAAATTGTTGGGATTCAGATTATTCCCTATGACAACGTGCCTGTCACTCACATGTGCTTTCCTGTGTGGCAGAGGAGGTGCGGCTCTATTGTAGGGGGCCATCAGCCTCGCCCTCACCTGGGGACCCTGGGGAGGCTGTGCCCAGCCTGACAGTATCACTCAACCAGGCAGGGGTTCAGGCAGGACCCAGCGCTCTAGGCCTTTCTCCCTCCCTTCAGCAGTAGGAGTGCCCCCTCACCCATGCCTCAGCTCTCAGTGCTGCCAGGGTGCAATTGAGTCAGGGGGTGGGGTGGCAGCTGGGGGAAGGCCAGCCCCCCGGCTCCTGCTCTTGCGTGGATGTGAGCACAGGTCCTCGCAGCACAGGTGAGGGCTGCGTTGGGTGTGTCAGCTGCTCACACCCCAGCTGAGGGTGCCCTTGGGCAGGCTGGGGCTTCCCGGAGGAGAACCTTCTGTCTCCATTGATCTTTCTGAGAGATATTTGTATATCATGAGTTAAGAACAATTTTCAGGCTGCTCTTCAAGCAGTTTCTTAAGACAATGGCCCAGGTGAAATTAGCTGTTCTGAATAATTCATTTTCCTTCTTCCAAATTTAAATTTGCTCTTCTCTTAATGGAGAATCAGCCAGATAGTGGGGTAGGCATAGTTCGTAGCTGGTAGTAAATTTATTAAAGAACAAATAGAGGCTGGAAACCTTAGGAATTAAAAACCACTGTGTCAGTGGAGGTAACTAACCCCCGGAGTTGGCATTGTCATCACTGGCCATCAGGGGGCGATCTGCTTGCCATGCACCAGGTGAGCCCACTGCGGGCTGGGGCTAGGGGCCTGGGGGCTAGAGGCTGGGGAGTGAGTGCTGGAGACAGGGCTCTCTCTCTACTGTGACTTTCGCCGGTTTCCAAAGAGCTGGTGGAAAGGGAGGATCTTATGCCCTTGTGATAGCTGTGATTATGATTATTAGCTGTGATGGTTAGGATCGGTTTTCTTAGCCTGGAGTCCAGATGCAGAGGGCCACAGAGCCCAGCATCTCCTCCATTTCTGTCGTTCACATTCCAACCGCCGTGATGAATTTTTGCCGGGAGTTTACTATTGTCGGTTCACCACTGTATCATTGTTGATTCACCTTTTAAAAGCCTAAGTGCACTCATTTGTAAAAGAAAGTTTAAATCAATCTAGTACATGGAAAATATGCAGTCAATGGAAGGCAACTGTTAAAATGAATCGAATGAAAAAAAAACATTAAGCTTTAGCTAAAATCTAAAGCTAGTTTTCTTGTTTTTGAGTATCAAGGTTTAAGGAGGTGTTATTGAAACGCCAGACTCAAACTAAGACTTTCTTCTTTAAGGTAGTCAAAAGGATGGAAAGGAGGTTAGAAAGAGCTGCATTTCTTCCTAAGTCATTCGGTATGAATTAGTGTGTCTGGTGCTACCCTAAAATTTCTTCTAATGTCACAGTGGTGCCTGCTCACCTGGAAAACCCTGCTCCTTTCAATCCTCTCTCCCATTTTCCAGAAAACTTAACTGAGGCTCATAAATAGAGTAATATATCCAAGGTGCCTAGAGCTGGCCAGAAAGCAGAGCCCACGTTTTAAGACTTTTTGGGAAACTGGTATCTTTGGATCACTTCTCAGCCTGGAAAACCAACATCTGATCCCAGTGCCAAGCCAAAAGCATTTACCAATGATTCCATCAAGAAATATAAAGGATGGAGATTCAGTATGGGGAGATTGGTTCCATTTCCTGAGCTTTAGGGGAAGGGAGCCTAGTTTGGACAAAATTGTGGAAGAGAAAAGACAGGTCTGCAGAACTGTTGTACAATGATTTATATCCAAATCTAGACTGATGCCACAGTAACAGGCAAAATCCAGTCCAAAATGGGTATTGGTAGGATCCATTTGGGGCTTCCCAGATGGCACTAGTGGTAAAGAACCCGCTTGCCAATGCAGGAAACATGAGACCTTGGTTTGATCCCGGGGTTGGGAAGATCCCCTGGAGGAGGGCATGACAACTGACTCCAGTACTCTTGCCTGGAGAATCCCGTGGACAGAGGAGCCTGGAGGGTTACAGTCCATAGGGTTACAAAGAGTCAGACACGACTGAAGTGACAGCACACACACACAGAGGATCCAGTTGGTGGGGAAGTGATATAAATGAGGATGGAAAAAGTCCGCATACCCCAAAGGACATCTCTGAGCATCCTGGGATCCTGTCCCTTTATATCCACCCCAAACACTGAGCCTTCCCAGACACCGTGCTCCATGCTTTGTTCTCAGCTTTTTGCAACTGTGCGTTTTGCTCCAGGGCTGGAAGAGGCCTTGTGGGAGGAAACATTTTGCTTTGGTCTGAACTGGCCCCTTTGCAGCTGGCCAGACAGTAAACACAGAAGCAGAGATGACAAGGACGTTGCTGCCCTGCAGCCGCTGAAGGACTGACTGGGGAAAGTTCGGGGGCAGGGAGCGGAGTGTGCGGACAGACCCGGCTGCTTTGCTCCAGCCTTCTGTGGTAGCGTGTTTCTTCAGGACACCTCAGTGACGTTTTAGCATCATGAACAGTCTCTTAGGCCTACAGAGGGGCTTTGGTGAGAAGGCCAGCAGGGCTGGTTTGTCTGCTCAGCAGCGGTGCTGGCCAGGTGCAGCCCATGGGCGGTAAAGGCTGGTTCTGCTTTCTTCTTTGTTCATTCCTCTCGCCACTGGCCGGAAAGGTTCCCGGCAGGGCTGCTCAGGGCGGGGCAGCATGCTGTCCACCCCACCAGAGGTTCCTCCTGGAGGCCACAGTTGCCCTTCACACAGCCAAGTCTCTATCACTTCGGAGGACACGGCATTGAGGGCCCATCACCAGGGCCCACAAGGCCAGACAGCAAGGTTCATGTCGCTGCTCAGCCCAGATCCATCTTCCTGGGCCTTCGGAGCACCAGCCGGCGCTCGCAGGCCGAGATTGCAGCGATGAGCATCCGGGCTGCAGGATCGAGTGGTGAGGCTCACAGTGCCATGGAGAGTCCCTGCGGTGTCCTCATAGGAAGGTTAGGCAGGTTGGAATTGGGCTTCTGGGTCCTGCTTTCAAGAAGGAAGAGATGTTATTGCTTTATCTGTGAGAGGAAGGGGTGGTGTGAGAATTCCATAGCCAAGGGTTCTGGACTTGGGGTGCAGTTAAGGGGTGTAGAGTTGTTCATCACTGGAACAGCACCATTTCTGCACTCACCTTGGCAGGTCAAGGGTTGCACAGGGACCCTGGTCAAAACAGTTTGAGAGTAGCCAAGCCTTTGCTGGCTGTGGGAGAGTCTTTTGTTAACAGTCGCCCAGAGCCCTTGTGCCAACATCCCTAATGCAGAAAATAGCATCTCCCAGGAAGGCAGAGGTCCCACAGCTTCATGGGAAGAGGCAGTGGATGTGTTTCACAGGTACATGGGCATACTGGGTGTGTAGCGTGTACATAGTAGAATGTTGTATATAGTTTGCATGTGGTGGGAGGGGCATGTAGAGGTGTGCAGGCAGATAGGGGCAATGAATTGTCAGAAAAGAGAGCCTACCAAGAAGCAAATTACAGACCCTAGTCTGTAAATAGGCTGACTTGAGATAAGATGTCTTGGTGGATGATGATGAGAGGTACCTCATTCCAGAGCAGCTTCACCTGGGGCCCCACCTGCCTCAGACTAATGGGGCCACTGGAGAGACCTACTGGCAGAGACTGAGCGCCAGTCATCTGTAGAGCCAGGTCAGAAGGGATCTGTCATCATGAACCAGGAGAGACATACAGGCCAGGAGACCTGGCAAAGGATAGTGATGGGTTCTTGCCCATCAGCAGAGCTACCTCAACAGATGTCCACACCAGAATAGTAAATAAATAAATAATTGAAATTGGCCCTTCAACACAGGCATAGATCTTATTTTTAATCCCTAGAATTCTGACTTAAAAAAGAGCTTGACTTGGCAGACAGCAGCAGAGAATGTGGGAGTGACTGCCTTAACACTCGGCCATAGCCTGGTGTGACTTCCCATCAGAAATGACTGAGCAAATGAAAAGGAGGGTTCACGGAGAGTTAATAAAGCTTTATTGCAAAAACAAAACAAAGAATTCATGGAATGAAATGATAATGGGGAGCTGTCCAACAATATTCTTTGGGATGCGTCCAAGACTGTAATCAGAGGCAAGCTAATTCAGTACTAATTTCAGGGAAAAAGATGGAGGAAAATGGATAATTAGAAAAGAAAATGGAAACACTAGAGGAATCGTATAAACATAAATTATGTCCCAAAGTGCGAACACAATTAATCACAGCCAGGGGAGAATCAAACCTCATCCTATCAAGAAGAACTGAATATTTCATAAAGTATATAAAAGAGGGATGAACCAAGAGGCATACAACCAGCCATAACTGAAAAA
Source organism: Redunca redunca (assembly GCA_006410935.1). Classification (NCBI taxonomy): domain Eukaryota; kingdom Metazoa; phylum Chordata; class Mammalia; order Artiodactyla; family Bovidae; genus Redunca; species Redunca redunca. The sequence goes on from SJYQ01001680.1 coordinate 131,071, forward strand.
CACACTTGTCAGAAATTAGCAACCAAAATGCAAGAGAGAAATAACATCTTCATTAACCAGTGGGGATGAAAAATGGACTCAGAAAATACAACAAATGCTCATATTCCTCAAAGCCCAATCTCTTTCCATTGAAATTAGAGCTATAACTTTCAAAAATCTTTTTATTTTTCCTCTCTCAGGAGCAGAATGATTCATTGTATATAAAAAAGAAAAGAGAACAGAGGAAATAATTAAAGCTATAAAAAAAAATTCCTAATTACGAAGCATCAGAGTCCAGATGGCTATAACAGAGACTCACTTTGAAGAATCAGCTTGTGTGTGTGTGTGTGTGTGTGTGTGTGTGTGTGTGTGTGAGGGGGTATCTCGAACATGATGGAGTTGGAGACCTGGAGAATAGTGTAAGAAGTCTTCATTCCTCCTGCATTAGGACTTCTTGGGACTGGAAGGAAATATTCCACCCTGTTGGCACTCCACTCAGGAGGAGGGGAAACAAGCCGCAGTCTGTTCTGAAGAATAGGCTCTGGAATCCTGTCCTAAGAAGAACCACTGAAGCAATGAGGGCAGGCTGGCAAGGGAAAAATCTCAAAGGCAGATGTGAGAGGCACTGCAAGGAAAAGGGCCACTAATACATAGTTGACATCGAGTCTCTGATTTGGGCCCTGGCTGTCTTAGAAAGAAATGCCCAGCCTTGGGGGACAGTGAGCCCTCCATCCCATGCAGAAGTTGTACAACCCCCTGCCAAAAATGTGGAGGGGGATTTGAGTTCTGAGTTTGAAATGGCCTTTTTAATCCTTATGCTGTAAAATTCTGAGATTGCAAGCGGGACCAACTTTAAACTCTCCTAGAAAGGATAAGTGATAGATTTTAGATTTGGAGAGGAAGAGAGGGTTCCTTGGCTAGCTTTTAATGAACACTGAGTTGTTGTTGTTCAGTCGCTGAGTTGTGTCCGACTCTTTGCAACCCTGTCAACTGGAGCACGCCAGGCTTCCCTGTTCTTCACTACCTCCAGGAGTCTGCTCAAACTCATATCCATTGATGCTATCCAACCATCTCGTCCTCTGTTTGGCGTTAGCCATGAATAAATAAAGAGTGTTGCTTCTCTCATGGAGAGAAATGGGTGTGCGTGGGGAGGCAGACAAGGAGATCACTGCTTGTTCTGAGACTGGACCTTCCTGAGTAATCCTCTGATTACCATGGAGCCTCCATAGCAGCTCCGAGCAGGGCTGAGGTGCTCAGAGGGCAGATGTTGCCCTGCTTTGGAGGATGAGGGCAGTGGTCAGGGAGAGTAAGGTCTTTTATGGACCTTCCCTGTGCTGGGCACTGTGCTGAATGCATTTTATGTATCATCTCATGGCAACTGTATGAATCACAAACTGCTTCCCCTGGTTTAAGAGGTAGAGAAATGTAGTCACTGTGAATTTAAGGGTCACACTGCTGGTAGGTGGGTGAAGGATGGGATTTGAGCCCAGGTCCATCCATCCATTGTAGAGCTAGGAGCACTGCCCTGTGCTGCCTTTCATTCTGATCTCTATGTGTCAGGCCCTATGACTGTGGTCGGACTTCTGGGACATAATATCTGAATGTCCGAGCAGTGTTCCATTGGCTGAACCCCATGTGTTAGAGGCTGTGGTCCCCCACAACATATTGGAGAACAGTGGTGGTGTGGGGAAGCTGGGATGTACAAATTTCTTGTTGGGCAGGGCACAGATGGAAGAATTCTGAGTCCATGAGCATCACAATTCTATCACTTTCTGAAGGCTCATAGAAGCCTTTTGTATGCATATGCTTATTATAAATAAATGAGTGTAAGCGTTCTTTTAACTCTAAAATACATGCTGGAAGCCAAAGCTGCTCAGATGCTGTTCCTGGGGATTCAGAAGTTTTGATCAGGAGGTGGTCTGTTCTTGCCAGAGTGTATGGTGGGTTCTAATTAGCTGGGGTTCAAAGACTGAGTGAGCACTGGCCGCTGTTCTGTTAGTTAAATAAAATATCAAAAATCAGCATAAACAAGCAATAGGATGCAAGTTAACAACACTTTTTTCTTTCAAAAGACCTGAATTACCCAGACCATATTTCTTTTGGCTAATTTGAATCTTTGCATTTTAAGAAGCCAAGGTACTGGGGCACTGGGATAGTATAAGTGAGAAAACCTCTCAGTTTTCTCCACTGTGTGGGTTGAGCTGTGCAGTACCCACACCTGACACGTGTGGGCACAAGGGAGGCACTTGTGGGCCAATGAACAGAAATCAAGCAATCCAGCTATTTAGGCCTGATCTTTGGAACTGTAGTCAATCAACCAGCATGCATTTATTGAACACATACAAATAAAGGCATGCTGGAATTGACATCAACCCTTTGAGGAAACACAAGGAGTGGATGCAGGGATTCTCAGGCTGCAGGTCCGAAAGGATGGCTTTGTTTGGAATTCCCTCAAGTAATTGAAGAGAAAGTTTGGATTCTAATGGTGCAGAGTCATCCCGGCTTTGTGAGAAGGTAGAGAGCCTGGTCGGCTGCCGTCTATGGGGTCGCACAGAGTCGGAGACGACTGAAGCAACTTAGCAGCAGCAGAGGAATGTATGAACATGAGAAGGAGAGGCAAACGAGATGTTAAAAAAAAAAAAGTCCAGGTTAAACATCTAGAGATGAACATCTGAGATGCGAAATACACTGGATAGAACTGAAGGATGATGAGGCACTGCAGGAAAGATGAGTGAACTTGAAGACCTAATCCAAGATGAGGGATAAATGACTGAAGAATAATGAACAGAGCATCAGTGAACTGGTATTTAAAACAAGTATTACCTGACTTCCCTGGTGGTATTGTAGATAAGGATCTGCCTGCCAGTGCAGGAGACATGGGTTTGATCTCTGGTCCAGGAAGATTCCACATGCTGTGGAGCAATTAAGCCCATCACCAAAACTACTGAAGCCCATGTTCCTAGAGGCTATGCTCTAGCAAAAGAAGCCACGACAATGAGAAGCCTTTATGCCACAACAAAGAGGAACTCCCTCTCACTACAACTAGGGGAAGCCTGAGCAGCAACTGAGAAGATCCAGTGCAGTCAAAAAAGAGTAGTATAGTGTAAGATATGTTAGGAAATATAAACAGCAGAGAAAGTACAGAATGAAAGTGATAGCTTCTTTCCCCAATCTATACCCCCATGTCTTTCCCCATTGATTATCACTAATAACAGTTTCTTGCGATTCCTTCAGAAAAATAAATATGCCATTAATCATCTATTTGTATCTATAATCTGATAAGCAGTCCCAGATTTGAAGACAGTTAACTTTATGACCAACCTAGATAGCATATTCAAAAGCAGAGACATTACTTTGCCAACAAAGGTCCATCTAGTCAAGGCTCTGGTTTTTCCCGTGGTCGTGTATGGATGTGAGAGTTGGACTGTGAAGAAAGCTGAGTGCTGAACAGTTGATGCTTTTGAACTGTGGTGTTGGAGAAGACTCTTGAGAGTCCCTTGGACTGCAAGGAGATCCAGCCAGTCCATCCTAAAGGAGATCAGTCCTGAGTGTTCATTGAAAGGGCTGATGCTGAAGCTGAAACTCCAATACTTTGGCCACCTCATGCGAAGAGTTGACTCACTGGAAAAGACCCTGATGCTGGGAGAGATTGGGGGCAGGAGGAGAAGGGGACGACAGGATGGGATGGCTGGATGGCATCACTGACTCAATGGACATGAGTTTGGGTAAACTTTGGGAGTTGGTGATGGACAGGGAGGCCTGGTGTGCTGCGGTTCATGGGGTCGCAAAGAGTCGGACACGACTGAGTGACTGAACTGAATTGAACTAGCCAGGATGAGATGGTTGGATGGCATCACTGACTCAACGGACATGGGTTTGGGTAGATTCCGGGAGTTGGTGATGGACAGGGATGCCTGGTGTGCTGCGATTCATGGGGTCGCAAAGAGTCGGACATGAGTGACTGAACTGAAACTAGCCAGCAACAGGCAGATTGCCTTCTCCAGCTCTATTCCTCTAGGAGTCCCTGACCAAACTTCCTTACATTCTTTCAGGGAATTTTGTGGGACATAATTGATGTTGTGAGAAAGGAGGGTTTATGGCTTAGAAAGTTTGGGAAGCCTTGGACACAGCAAAGTCAAATGAGCAGACCTAGATGTTGCCAACNAACTTTAGAATTAGCTCAACTACATGCAAATGAACATATAAATAAACAGCTTCATTGAATGAAATTTATAGATTAATTCATGGATAATTAACATTTTATGATGTTTAGAATTCTTATCCAAGAATATGGACTTATCTATTTTTCATACTAAGTACATTTCCAGGTATTTTGTCATTTTTGTACTATTATAAATGAGAATTTTCTCTTCCATTGTGTCTTCCAGTTGGGTGATGGTAAATTAAAAAAAAATTGCTTTCCAGATATTACTTTTATAACCTGTCTTTTTACCATTTAGAGTAGGTTGCGAGTTGATTGTCTTGGGTTTGCCAGGCATACAATCATGTTATCTACCAACGTTGACTTTGTTTGTCTCTTCCTTTCCAATTTATATACCTGATTTCCTGTACAAATTGTTTTGCCCACTGCCCCACAACACTGCTCAGTATGATAAATCTAGACATTTTGCCTTGTTTCTAATTTTGATGGCGAAAAATCTGTTTTTCCATTAAGCATTCTGTGTTGAGAAAAGCATGTATCATTGTGGCAGAAATACAGCCATCTATCTTGATATTATTTTGAGTTTTCAAAAAATTAAGAATGACTTGTTTTATTTATTGTCTCTTTAAGTGTCTATTGAGATGCTTAGACAATGTTTGTATCTAGTAATCTGGTTTTTGTTGTTGTTTATTATTCACTCACTCAGTTGTGTCTGACTCTGAGACCCCATGGACTGCAGCACACCAGGCTTCCCTGTCCTTCACTATCTCCCTGAGTTTGCTGAAACTCATGTCCGTTGAGTTGGTGATACCATCCAACCATCTCATCCTCTGTTGTCCCCTTCTCCTCATGACCTCAATCTTTCCCAGCATCAGGGTCTTTTCAGATGAGTTGGCTCTTCGAATCAGGTGGCCAAAGTGTTGGAGCTTCAGCTTCAGCACCAGTCCTTCCAATAAGTATTCAAGGTTGATTTCCTTTAGGATTGATTGATTTGATCTCCATTCTGTCCAAGGGACTCTCACGAGTCTTCTCCAGCACCACAGTTTGAAAGCATCAATCCTTCAGCACTCAGCCTTCTTTATGGTCCACCTCTCACATTCTGTACATGACTACTGTAAAAACCATAACTTTGACTATATGGACCTTTGTCAGCAAAGTTATGTCTCTGCTTTTTAATATTCTGTCTAGGTTTTTCATAGCTTTTCTTCCAAGGAGCAAGTGTCTTTTAATTTTGTGAGTGTAGGCACTGTCCGCTGTGCTTCAGTAGCTCGTGAACTGAGAACTTCCAGATGCACAAGATGGGTTTAGAAAAGGCAGGAGAACCAGAGATATAATTGCCAACATCCAATGGATCATAGCAAAAGCAAGAGAATTCCAAAAAAATATCTACTTCTGCTTCATTGACTATGCGAAAGCCTCAGACTGTGTGGATCACAACAAACTGTGGAAAATTCTTAGGGATGGCAATACCAGACCACCTTACCTGTCTCCTGAGAAGTCTGGTTAAATTATGTTATTGAAGCATTCTTGCTTTGCAGTCAATCCAACTTGGGGTCCTTCATGGTGTTACTGGATTTTTGGCTAATTATTTAAGACTTGTGCACAGATATTCATAAGAAAGATTTGATTTCAAAAGCTTGCCTGGGTGGTAGTGAAGCACCAACCCTGTGGGATTTGGGTGTTAGAGTCCCCCTTACAGCCTCAAGGTTTATACTAAGAGCCAGTTAGTTCTCATGATTATCTGGTCCCCAAATATCCACAGGCCTTCAGCCTTCTAGAGGTGGTCTCCTTCATAATCTTGTCACAGAAAAGGATGGCCCCTCAAACAGGAGGGGCCTGTCAGATTCCTTGGAAGTTGGACCACAGCCTCCTATAATAGCTTATACTTTTCTCTCTCTAGTTGGGTTTTTTCCCATAGAAGTGCATTTTGGAGTACAAGATATAACTCATTGTCTAAGCAGATTTCCCAACCTCTTGTCTGCTCTGTTTATTGCTTCAGTGGAAGCACTTCGCAGCTTTCCAAGCAGGTTCTTTTTTCAGAGCTGAATTTGTAAAGGAGACATGTGGATCTAGGAGTTTATTTTCCCAGAAAAAAAGATGTTTTAAGTCGTAGTCGAACTAACACTTCTTCCTGGCCTTGAAGCCCATTTACTGCTTCATGTCCTCCCCGCACCCCAGGAGTTTGGGGTGGCATTCCCAGCCATTCCTCCCCCACTGTCACACTCTGGTTTTCGGAACCTGGGCGAAGTTCCCTCCCCAGAAGCCCATCCTTTCTAACCTCGGCCCGCGAGAGTGTCTTCATCTCCAGAAGGCAGTGGCTTCTGGAGGATACTTAGGCTCGGCTTTGTGCTTGCAGCAGGGGCACCAGGGACAGGCTAACTCTATTTTAAGAAGAGGCCCCTTCTATTTGCATGAGAAAAGAGAACTCAGCGCCCTTGTTCCAGCTGCCCATCAATCACTCCCTAGGTGACCCCTTGGGAGAACAAAGGGCAATTGTTTTTTTAAGTCAAGGGTTTGTAAGTTGGGGGTAACCAGCAAATGGGATCTCTCTTGGTGGATGCTTTTCTTTTTCGTTTTCTTCCAGATAGACAAATTAGGCTCCATTTTTTATGTCTTTCAGACTCCAGGCATCCCTGTAGGTCCCTATTCCCTGGCTTTCCCTTCCCCCTCCCTCTGCTTTTTTTCACTTTTTCCAATTGGCTACTGCTCTCCTCTGCCCTCCCTTTCTCTCTCCTTCCTATCTCTTGGTGTGTAATTTGTTTGCAGTCAGGTTGTCTCTTTGATTTACTGGGCCTCTTCTCAGCAGAATTATAATAAATGGATTGCTTTGCTGCATCCTGGCTAGCTCACCACCCTTGTGTAGCCTGGGTCAAGCCCCTTGCAAACAGGATGCCTGCAGCCTGCACAAAGGCACGTGCTCACATGCGCTTATCAGCCCTCTACATCTTTCCCTAGCCAAGTATAATGAAAAATCTCCAGTCATCCATCTGAGACCCAATTAAGTTGTGAGAATGTAGGAAGAGATGTCCCTGACTTGTCTACCCTCCCCATCATGTGGTTCTGGGTGCCAGTGGTCTCAGGAGCCTAGAGATTGTCCTGATTACAGACCTAATTAGTTGTGTCATTAGCAAGTGTAGGCCTGTAACACCTTTGTGGTTTGCATCCAGAATACACATAAAGAGTGTAAACCTAAACTGTGGTAACTGAAAGGAGGAGTGAAAGAATCCATTCATGGGCTGCTCGGCCTCAGACACACTTCAGCAGTATCCCCGGACGCTGAGAATACAGCAGGAAAACAAGCAAACAAACCATAAATTCAAGCAAAGAACATCTTAATGTGCCCCAGGAGGGCCTGCCTGCCTGTCTCCTCCCCACTTGCTCAAGTCCAAGTGCATGCTCCCCCGCCCCTGACATGCACAACACACTTGCAGATGCCCATGGGAACCTTTCACTTGCTCAGAAGTGCCGGCTCTGGACCAGCCTGGCTCTCCCTGCTGCTTCCTACCTGGCAGCAGCCCTGCCTCCTTCAGCAGGTCCCTCTACCCATCCCTCTGTCTCAGTCCCAAAGCTGCTGCTTCCAGGAAACGTTCACACCCCCCAGGCCCCTGTGTTGAGCGAGCTCCCCTTATCTGTCCACCCACTGGCATCCTCCCCTACGTGTCGCTTAGTGCAGGGGTCATGATGTAAGTATTTGGTCCATTCCTTGTGGGATATCTGTTCTCTCCAGACCATAGGCTCCCCCGGGGGTTGGGCTCCTGCCTGTTGTGTTCTGGGCTTTAGCTGCAGACTGGGCACTGCTCCATAAGAACCTGTGGGCTGAACTGAGGAAGAAAGGATGGAAGGAAGGAAGGAAAGAAAGAAGCAGGGAGGGAGAGGAGGAGAGGGAGAGGAGGGGAGAAAAGAATTCCAAGAACAACAGCATTTTTCTTCCCTCTGCTGTTGGGAGATGTTGGCATTGGAATGTGCATTTTCTCCTCTATTTGCTTCCCACCCTCCTTTATTCCTGTTTATTTTTCACTTGACTCCATGCTGGTTTCTCCCCTCTGAAAGCCAGAGCCTCAGGGAGGAGGGGCCAAGCTTCCTCCCGTGCGGGACTCCCGTAGCCCATGCACGTGAGGCTTACTCTGTATACCTTGGACTGACTGGTGATTTCATCCCGAGGTGTCCCTGCCCAGGGCACCCCTTGTCACCACGTCTGAGCTGAGCAACATGCGGCTGGTGGAGGGAGGGGTGGACTGGCAGCAAGTTCTCGGCTCCGGGAGGACTTGACTCAACGTGCTATCTTGAGGCTGTTCCCCCTGTCTCAGTTCCCGCTCTTGAGCCTCAGTTTCCTCATCTGAGGACCCTTCTGTTAATACACTTTGAACTCTTTGAAGCAGGAAGGCAAAGACTAAAGCTTCTCAGCTCAGAAGCCTTTCAGGAGGTTGTCTAAGCCACTGCCAGCTTCCGGGAAAGATAACATTTCCTCTCTGAGAGTCGGTTTTTCTGTATTGTCCATTTTATTGTCTGCCCACTGTTTCTGAAGCCCAGTATTTTTGGTTTGGATATTTCCTTGGGTTCTGGCAAATGAAATAAGGTTCTGGAAGTATGGTGAAGAGTACTGTTTGGAACAAGGGCTCTGGTGGCAGACCAGCCAGCCTTAGCCCCCAGACTCTCTGCCTTGGACTCCTGGAGACTCACTCCTTTGTTCAGCATTTGAGGATACAAACATTCATAGAAAGGACTTCCCTTGTGGCTCAGCTGGTAAAGAATCCCTGGGTTGGGAAGATCCCCTGGAGAAGGGAAAGGCTGCCCACTCCAGTATTCTGGCCTGGAAGATTCCATGGACTGTATAGTCCATGGGGTTGCCAAGAGTCGGACACGACTGAGTGACTTTCACTTTCACTCATAGAAAGGGCACTTCCTCCACCTTCTCCTGTGGTCACCTCCCATCTGCAGAGGTAGGTTGACAAGCCAAGTGCTTTGTTCCTGGAAGACATCCCATTCTGATGGTTTTTTCCCCATAACTGGTGTTTTTCTCTCTTAGTTTTTCATTTTCTCTTTGTCTCTGGAAATGAGGAACTGTTATGCGAGGGCCTGTCTTTCTTGCTGGAGTTCAGTAAATCTTCAGCATCTGAAGGGAATGACAGCCTCCAGCCTTGGGCACGGAAACAAGCTTTCCACTCTTTAATGTGTGGCCAGATCTTCTGCTTTAACAACCATTCCCTTTCTTCTGGAGATTTGCAGCTTAAAAGGTATCATTTAAAAGAAATTATTACAAAATAGGAGTCTGTGCTGGGAAAGCTCTAAAGCCCTCTGCTTGCCCTGCTCCTCCCCTGTGGCCCTGTGGGGCAACCTTGCTTTTTCCTGCCAAGCTTGCCCACCCCCAGGAATTGACATCCACAGAGATCAAAACCACTTCTATCTTGTCTTCTCATTCTGCATTTGATGGCCCGCTGGGTGGCTGGTGAATTAAACGTTTTGCCCAGTGACAGAGAATCTGGGTCCAAGTGGACACAGGTGTGGCTGTGGTGCCCAGCACAGAAGGGGCATGTTGGTGAGTGGAAACTGTGACCATGTGTGGCAGAGGCTGAGCTTGGAGCGACTCATCTCTGACTGTTACCAATGCATTTTTTCCACAAAGGAAATAAGAAAGTTGCGGCTTTGAAGTGGAAATTTTCTAGGCTTGGAAGAAGCTGAAAAGAAAGCTATGGTGCCAGGACCTTTTGTGTGCAGATACGGAATCTGAAAACATGCACGTTTCCTATTGTACATGCTCAAATATCTTTCTAGCACTCTTGTAAGCAAAAGTGAACTCGCTGTTTGTAAGCTCTAAGAGGAAAAGCCACCGAATGTTAAGAGGGCAGCTGAAGTTTCTATTGAGATTTAAACTACTGGAGAAGATGTGTAATAATAGGAAAGCACACCAGGTTTATCTTTTGCACTGTGAACAGATGGGCTGGCCTGGGGACGTGGGTACCGTTTCGACCCCAGATGAAAGGTGCATGGATCCCTCCATAAAGTTGCCCTCTACCTTTCTTTTTGACCCCAGATTCTTCAGTGTTTGGTTTTTTTTTTTTAATTAATTAAATTTTGGCTGCACTGGGTCTTTGTTGTTTTACAGGAGCTTTCTCTAGTTGCAACGAGCAGGGTCTACTCGTCATTGTGGTGCACAGGCTTCTCACTGTGGTGGCTTCGCATTATGGGGCACAGGCTCTAGGCTTCAGTAGTACTGGCACGAGGGCTTGATAGTTGCAGCTTGAGGGCCTTAGAGCCTAGGCTCAGTAGTTGCAGCACACGAGTTTAGATGCCCCATGGCATGTGGAATCTTCCCAGACCAGGGATCGAACCTATGTCCCTTGCATTGGCAAGCAGATTCTTATCCACTGTGCCCCCAAGGAAGTCCCAAATTCTGCAGCCTTTGTCAGGCATCTTCAGGATGGGCATACAGGGCTTAAAAATGGTGGGCGGGGGGGCAACAGGTTAGGAAGAAACAAGGAACTGGAATCTTCTCTTTGACCCCTGTGTTCCATGTAGCCAGTAACAGGGAGTTGTAGGCTTTCTGGGCTCTTTCTGGGACCACTGAGGAGATGTGGAAAGAGCCGCATCTGAGTGGCTCACCAGGTCAGGTATGTGGTGTGTTGAGGCCAGGGAAGAAGCACTGAGATGCCATGCACAGCAACCAGACCTCAGAGGGGTCCCCTGTGCCCGCCTGTGCCCCACAGAAGTCATCTCAGAGATGCTGGGTCTGGGTTTGGTTAGCATCTGCCAGTTCTCTTCAGCTCTCCCCGCCATGACCTGGTCCACTGGATGTGAGTTGTTCTGTCAGTAAAGGAAGACAATCATGGAGCCTCCTTCAGAGCCACTGAGGATCAACACAGGTGCTAGGACCACACCTGATACATCGCAAGTGCCCAGTAACAGTTGACGTTGTTGTGGTGGCTGTTATGATGATAATGGTGATGTTCAGTTCAGTTCAGTTGCTCAGTTGCTCATGTCTGACTCTGCGACCCCATGAACCTCAGCACCTGTCTATCACCAACTCCTGGAATTTACCCAAACTCATGTCCATTGAGTTGTTGATGCCATCCAACCATTTCATCCTCTGTTGTCCCCTTTTCCTCCCGCCCTCAATCTTTCCCAGCGTCAGGGTCTTTTTAAATGAGTTAGCTGTTCGCATCAGGTGGCCAAAGTATTGGAGTTTCAGCTTCAACATCAGTCCTTCCAGTGAACACCCAGGACTGATCTCCTTTAGGGTGGACTGGCTGGATCTCCTGATGGCAGCCATTGTTACAGTCTCCATTGGCATGACACCAGCCATCTTTCTTCTTGCCAGTTGACTTGCTGGTTTCCTTCCGTCGCAGCCCATGCAGCCTGGTCTCTACTGCAGATCTCTGGGGAGTCAACCTCCTCCACCCCATACCCTCTGCCCTCATTGCTTTGCTCGTTGAGAGCAGTTCCATTGGGTGTCAGGCTCAGAAAGCAGCCCCACTAAGGCAGATTTGTTAGAAAGCACCACGGTTTTGGTGTTGATGGAGGTGGTGATCTGAATGCAGGCCCCACCAGAGCCCCTGCTTTCTTGATTCAGTGACAGGGAGGATGGTGAAGGCTCAGCCTTGGTGGGAAGGTCTCTCTGGTGAATGTCACCCTCCTCACGTGGTACCTGTCCCATCACCTGGGACACATCTGGGCTGTGCAGGTGGGGTCATGAGGCCACCCAGGGTGGCAGGAGGCAGGCTGCAGTTCTTGGCTAGGAGACTGTATCCCAGAGAACTTCCCTGAATGAGTGAGGGAAGAGAGGTTCTCCCTGATCCTTTCTCACAACCAGCTTGGAATTGACAGACTCAGGGCACACCCAGTCCCTTCATCAGATTTATTCCTAAAGAAGAGTTTTCTTCTTGGTCAGCTTTGTCCCTGATCCTTAGGAGCCTGGAAGATTCCCACCTCTCTTTGGTCTGGGGAGTGGTGAGCGCAGCATCTTGAAGGGATAGTGCCCCAATCCCAGTCACTCTCTGAATCCCTGGGACTTAGTCCAGGGGCAAAGAAAGGGAGGACGCTGGAGCAGCAGCAGCCCCACGGGAGAGGGTGGCCACCCTGGGAGTGCAGGCCCACAAAGCAGTGTGTCCCGAATGGTTTTTGTTCACAGGGCTGCCAGACTTGGGCACTGTCTGTTTCCTTTGCCCGGAATGCCTTCCTTGCTGGTCTCTTCAGGGCTGCAACTCATCCAGAACTCAGAGGGACATCCTCTGGGTGGCCTCCCCTGACCAGCAGCTCTCAAATTTCCAGCCCCTGTCCTTCCATTGCACTGGTGACTGACACACCAGAGAGGTGATGAATGAATGGTTGGCTGTGACAGCCCGGGGTTGGGTTGGGCCCAGCACAAGTGTGTGTGTTGCTCATC
>SJYQ01001680.1:143675-223772 GCA_006410935.1 Redunca redunca
CTGGCTCTCAATGCCTTGAGGAAGGGAGGTGTTTTAGAGCCCCTTCCACCGGCAGCTTCTCTTCTTATAGAACCCAAACTGCTTGGGGACTGTGGCCTGAGGCTGTGACACTCATGTATGTCACCATTAAACATCCCTCAGGGATTCCTGGCTTAAGGCTTTGCTGATTTAGTCCCAAGCAGGCAGATCGATGTTGTCTTGTGTTCCAGCTGGCATGGCATGGGGCATCTCTGGGTGGGCTAGGGTGAGAAAGACAGTGACCTGGTGGATGGGCATCCTGGGTCTCTGGCCATATGTGTTGTGGGCAGGGGGAGAGGTGTAGCTGCACTCGGGCTGTGCGTTTGTCATCCCAGCTTCTTGATGGCATGTCCGGCTCCTCTCAGTTACATTTTCATAGTTACCATCTCACAGCTCCAAGTGTCATCCTGTAAATGGGCTTCACTAACAGCCCCGTTTTCAGATGGAAAAAAAATGACTTGCTCATGTGGCAGGAGTGCTGATGGCAGGGCTGGGGGAGAAGCTGGGAGGGTGGGATTTGCAGGCTCATCTCCACAGGTCCCTCCTTCCCCCTGACCCCAGCATCTAGGCGTCAGCCTCACTTCGTGGCACTGATCTGACTTCTCTCTGTACTTGGTGGCAGGCCAGCCCTGATGTTCCAACTCCCAGGAGACTCCAGGCAAGTGGCAGTGGAGTCTGCATGTAGCAGGTGATCCGGGGCTTCGGCGCAATCTGTAGTCTGGAAGCGACTCTGTGTTTCCCGGGCGCCCATCTGTGGAGGAGAGCGGGGTCTGTGCGGGGTGTGCTTGCTTGTTGCGGAAACAACTGCTGCTCAGGACTGGAAACGCCCGCTCCCTTGCGTGTGCCATTTTGTTTCCCAACTGAGAAGCCCCAGAGAGGGTTCCGACCCTCGGGAGCGCTGCCTCCAGGCCTGGGAGCACCTTGATGATTCCTTTCCTGGCTGGAATGAATCCGTGCAGTGCTGTGTATGCAGCACACAGGCTGGGAGCTCAGGTCTAGCAATGCACAGAATTCTGATTTGGGCTGGTCCCCCAAGGGAGTGGGACAGAGGGGCCACTGCACAGGGCAGAGGTTTTCTTAATTCCCAGGGTGCTGGTCAGTAGAGTGGACAGAGGTGGGCCACGGGTGCTTCACATCACCTGGGGTGCATCCAGGACGCTTCCCAGGAGTTAGTAGGGAGGGGTGCATCACTGTGGACCCCTGGTACCTGAGTGTCAGCAGCATCATTTTTATCAGCATCCTCAGCCATGGGGGCCCAGGGACTATGGAACTCTCTTTTTTTTTAATTGAAGTATAGTTGATTTACAATGCTGTGTTAGTTTCAGACACACAGCAAAGTGATTCAATTACATATACACACACACATATTTTTCGGATTCTTTTTATGCAATATTTTTGCTGGGTGTTCTAGGCAGAGAGCAAGGCTGCTCCTGAGGTTTGCCTGGCAATCTTTCACTCTTGTCCATCCATCTGAGATTCTGCACTAGGCAGCTTGCTGGTCTCCCCCGCCTCCCAAAGCACTTCACCCTTGCATGTTTCAGTGCCTTTTCCCTTGCTCTTCTCTTTGCTGAGAGTGTCCTTCCACCCTTCTTGGACTAGCACACTCCTGCTCATGTGCTAAGCCTCAGCTTAAGCCCCTCTTCTGTCAGACAGAATAAATATCTTTCAAAGGATAGTGTTTATCACATGCTAAAATTGATCTTATCCCCATTGTTTGACCATCCAAAACACACACTAGACTTTGAGCTTATTGAGGGGAAGGGCTTTCTAGGGAGCGGCACAGTGAGACAATGGCAGGACTCACAACCACGCCTGGTGCATTTGCGAGGTGGTGGGGAGACTAGTGGACCCAGAGCTTGATGTCCCCAGGGCAGGAGTGGCAGGACATAGGCTAGATGGGTCATAGAGATCTAAGCTGATAAAACCATCAAGGTGAATGGACAGGGCAGTAAGACAGGACCTTGGTTGGGATAAGATTTGGGGGTGCAGTGTATTATGAGGTTTCATCTTCTTTGAGCCTCAGTTTCTCTTTCTGTAGACATGTGATAATAGAGCCTGTTGCATAAGCTGCTGTGAGAATCGTGTGAGGTGATGCAGGTACGTGTGAAGCAGGTGCTCAGATGCGGTGGACATAACTGAGCTCATCTGGGCTGAGAAGCTGAGGCCTTTGGGAGCAGGCATCATACCTCTTGCATCTTTAGGTCTGCCAGTTGGCCTCACATAGTGCCTGTGCTTCCTGGCTGCTCACTTTTTAAACTAGAGTGAAGATAATACCCTAAGCCTATTATACAGAGTGAAGTAAGTCAGAAAGAAAAACACCAATACAATATACTGACGCATATATATGGAATTTAGAAAGATGGTAATGATAATCCTGTATGCGAGATAGCAAAAGAGACACAGATGTATAGAACAGTCTTTTGGACTCTGTGGGAGACGGCAAGGGTGGGATGATTTGAGAGAAGAGCATTGAAACATGTATATTATCATATGTGAAACAGATCGCCAGTCCAGGTTTGATGCATGAGACAGAGTGCTCAGGGCTGGTGCACTGGGATGACCCAGAAGGATGGGATGGGGAGAAGGGTGGGAGGGGGGTTCAGGATGGGGAACACATGTACACCCATGGCTGCTTCATGTCAGTGTATGGCAAAAACCATTACAATATTGTAAAGTAAAAAATATATACATAAATAAGAAAAAAAATCTAAAAATACATAGAATTAGGGGGGGAAAAAGATAATACCCTAAGAAGAATTTTGAGCTGGAAGAATCAGGGTGAAAGTGGCAGTTAAGGAATAAGGCTTTGGCTGGGGTGTGTGTTGTGTGGTGGGTTATAGGAAGCAGGAGTATTTGGAGGGGAACCTGAGAAATCAGGACATTTCAAGCACACTCTGACGTGACCTGGACTGGAGGCCACCAGGGCATCCTGGAGCCTCTGGGGGAAGGGCCTCGGCTCATGGGGCCTGAGAGGTGGGGGCAGACTTGGGCAGGCATGGGAGAGCAGATGTGTTTCTGTGTAGGTAGAGGTACTTGCCAGTGTGTGTAGGTTTGAGGTATAGTTGATTTACAATGTTGTGTAGGTGCTGGGGGGATGTGTCTGGCCAACACTGGCCAAAAGATACTTTTCTACCTTCACAGAGCTCGAGACTGTAATGACATGGGGAAGAAGGACTGTAATGACTTAATGCAATCATTCCTTGAATGTATGATGATTAGTCTGATGGGCAATTTCCAGAATTCTTTGCAAGTTCATACAAGTACCTCATTCATCAGTGTGGGCTTGGAAGACAATCTGCTCTTTAAAAAGCTTTCATCTTTTCATCTTATTTATCATAATTTTAATATAAACATAATTTACATTTTTACATAAATATGTGCATGTGTTCATTCCGTAGCATAGCCATAACACCATTATCACCCCTAAAAAAATCAGCACTGATTCCTTAGTGTTACTGAATGGCCAGTGTTCAGAGTACCTGTGTGTCTCATAAACGATTTTACAGCTGGCTTATTCAAATCAGGATCTAAACAAGATCCACATGTTATGTCTGGTTGACTCATCTCTCAGGTCTCTTCTAATCCTTTTCATTGTCCCATGAATTATTTGTTGAATGAACCAGATTACATGTCCTATAGAGTTCTGCAGAGTCTGGATTTTGCTGATCAAACCCCCATGGTGTCGCTTAGCATGTCGCTTGGTCCCCTGGCCATCTTGTAAACAAACTGAGAGTCAGACCTATTGGTCTGGACAGGCTCAGGTTTAATTTGGTTTCTGCACAGGCTTTTCCAGGCTGGTTTGGCAGCTGTTGGTGGCTGTGGCCTCCCTGGGGAGGACATGTCATTGATTGCAGCATGTGAGCTAAAACCAACTGGGTCAGAAGAGTCACCCAGGGAAGGGAGGGGCAGGGGAGGGGATCATGAATTGAAGCTTGGGCGTCAGAGAGGACATGTTAGAACTGAGCAGCTCTGAGAGGCTGCGATGTGAGTGGCAAGGTCAGCACATGGTAAAAGAGGACTGGGCTGGAAGCAGAGGCAGAGCAGAGCTGTGGGAACTTGAGTGGTCTCTCAGCCCCTTTAAGCCTAATCTGTAGAGTGGAGATTAAAAGAGACAGTGGATGAAAAACCTTTAGCACCAGCACCTGGCAGGTAGAAAGGAATCGATCAGTGCTATTGGTGATCATGATGGTGATGATGACAATGTGGAGGAGGAGGGAAGGGAGCTTGGACATTTCCAACTGAGATCTATGGGAACCGATTGAAAGCTTCAAGGATCAAAGTAATATGATCAGATTTGCATTTTAGAAAGCCTGACTTGTCTTGCAAGATGGAGAATGAAATTGGGAGGTGCAAGAAAATGTGCAAGATAGCAGTTGTAGTAGGCTGATGGTGTCATCCAGAAGAGAAAGGGTTGGCCTGGGTGGGGTCATGGCAGTGGGGACTAATTGGGAACTATTCAGAGAATAAGCAGAGACAAGATGATAGTGCGGGAGATACAGGGGAGCCGGGGAGCCAGAGATCCAGGAGGAGGTCAGGGGTTGAGATTGAGTCTGGCAGGAGGGTGGTCCCACCCTTGGAGATGGGGCAGGTGTGTCTCCAAAATTCCAAAATCCTAGACCAAGTCCCCACCCCAGTACTTGTATACTCATGTATTTAGTGAACACGTGTGCTACCATACTAATATATTTTGTGCACATTTAATAGACACAATAAAATAAAAATTATTAAAAATCAGATAAAGATGAAATAAGCAATATTTTAAGCTAACTTGCTATGATTAAAATGGCTTCTTAATCTCATTAGCTGGTGCAGCAAGGCAAAATATACAGTCTGGGAGAGGTTCATCATTCATGGTGGTAGATGCATATCCATATTTCAAATAGTCTTCCCGATTATTTGATGTTTATGGCCGATTTCTTGTCGGATCCAATTAGACTGTCATAGCTTTTAGCTCTTGGTGTGGCCGATCAAGAGTTCTTCCTAGGAACAGGGCAAGCGTCAGCACTCTTAGGCTCATGGACTTACGTCCCTTATGATGCTGGAAGGGTTCAACTTGTGTATTCTTTGCAGGAATCTTTTAAAGGCACTTATTCCACCTTTGTTGGGGTTGATTTAGTCTAAATCAGATCACATAAGCTTTAAGTGCTCTTTGCCAGTACATCACCCTGAAAATACAGAGAGTTGGGGTGCCTGGGACCCCTCCCATGTGCTGCCCTCCCGTGAGGCTCCTGGGACACCTCAGAAGCTGCACCCACCATGGGACCCTGACCATGACCCAAGCATCAGGGTCTGTCTGTATATTCCATATGACTAAAACTTAATTTTTTTCTTTCATCTTCTTTTATGTATTAAAAAGGAATAGAAGTACAGTCACGCCACCTGAGTTCTGGGCTGCTCTGTGCCAAGGTGAGGTAACAACATGCTTTGTGGGAGTGGTTAAGGCAGGTGAGGCACTGAGCAGCTGGTTCAGGGCTACAGTCTGGGGTCCTGAATCCCAGGTACCCCTGCAGCTCATGGGTCTGGTTGTCGAGGTGGGTCCTATTGGCACTGGGAGGGGAGGGGAGAGGGCAGGGGCTTCTGGTACCCCACTCTGGCCTCTACAGCAGTCTGGCCAGAGAGAAACCACAGCTTGCCCCAGGGCTTGGTGTGCATCAGCCTGCAGGTGAATACTGGCACGTTTAGCAGGATCCCTTGTGATTAAAAGTGAATTTGCCTGGGACCATGGCTGCCCTTTCTGAGAATCCCCTTCTCAGAAGGTCCTGGGGGCTGGAGGCCAGGGTCCCCCAGTTGCCCGCTCCTGGGCACTGCCCTCCCACCCAGCCTAGGCAGCACGCACTTTTACCAGGTTTGTTTCTAGGGAGTGGGTGGATGAAATCTGTAAAGGGAGGGCCCGGGCACGCACCAGAGATGGGAAAATCAGATGATAGATTAACCAGATAGAGTTGACAGAAAAGAGATTTGTGGGGTTGTTTAAAACTGTTCCATGTTCTGAAGCTAGTTATCATTGTGTTGCTGCTCACTGCGGGTCCTGAAGAATCCCCAGGAGACCGATGGGCTTGCCTGTTACTCCTGTGCTGAGCAGTTCTACCTCCACCCCGGCGCGGCCAGACATGCCGGAGGAGAAAAGGACGGGAGAACCAGGGCCCTAATTGGTTGCTGCTGGACCATTTTGGATGGAGTGCAGAAGCAGTGTTCCCGCTCGGGAGCCTGCACAGTTCTCCAAGGAGGGGCAGTCAGCGGGGCCATTTTCAGGAGGCTGTGTCCACCTGAGATGGACCAACTGCAGCTGGAAGGAGCCTCACAGACCTCCCAGCTCCACCTTGGAGAGGAAGCATCCCAACGCAGGAAGAAGGACGGCCTGGCTCCAGACTGGTCAGGAGCCCTTCTGCCTGCCTGGCCTCCTCCCCTGACTGTCACCGCCTCTGCAGCCTGATTCTGCCCCCTGATTATTGCGATGCGTCGCCTGTTTGGTTTTTCTCTGTTTAACACCCACACTCATTTTGTGCATGAATGAGTACAATGAAACCAATTTAATTTGCTGTTAATTCTCTGTTCAAAATATTCTGTTTGAGGGAAGCAGTCCTTTTCATCTTACTGAAGTAGTTTGTGCAAGAAGGCAGCTGCAGGGTGCAAAGGCGGGGGCTTCAGGAAGTGCGTGAGGGGTAACATCCCCCCAGAAATTGTCCGGAGGAGAGTCCAGGTGGTCAGGCCTTTACACTTGCTAGGGGTTGTTTCAGACTCTCTTTGCAGGAGGCGGGAGGGGATTTCATGGTTGGAGAAGTCCCTCCAGATGGAGGGGCTGTGGCAGAGAGATTTGAGGATACAGACTGAAGCTAGCATCTGTGGGTCCCAAGTGTGGGAGGGAGGAAATGAATTTTGTGGCTGATCACCATTGTGAGGTAGTCAGGGACGACACTGGATGTGACTTAGGGAACATAGACTTGAAAAATTGCCTTAAAGTATCTAAATATAGTGTTTGTGTAAGTTGCTCAAGCTTTGCTAGCCTGAAGGAGATTTATTTTTGATAAAAAGTTGCTTGTTTTGGTCAGCTGAGCCTCTCTCTGGCTCCTCTCTGTTTTAACCTGGGACTTTGGGGCAGGCGGGAGGCTTTGTACCTGGTGGCAGGTACTGGATCGCCTGTCACAGAGCTGCACTTTGAGAGACAAATGATCTCCACAGCAGCTGAATCTGCAAGGGTAACGGAGGGTGGTGGGGAGCAGCTATGTATTTTGATCACCAGGCAGTTCCTCAGCCCACGTGAAGGTGGGTGGTGGTGGGCCTGTGGGCTGGTCCATCAGAAGGGTCTGCCTTGCCCTCAGCTAGCTACAGAAAGGTGCCTCCCTCAGGAGGGCACCTTTTCAGATCCTCTGGTACGTTGAGACGGAGGAGGTTGAGAAGCCACCAGGGATCAACCTCCTCTTTGTAGCAGTGGATAGAGGGGGTCATGAGCCTCTCCTGCAAGCTAACACTTCATCTGCACATTTGCACCATCTGTGGGCTTCCCACAGTGGTTGTGCCCACCACGGGCACCACCCTACTTCCCCTTCCACATGGTTTTCTAGTCACCCTCCACCCTCCATGACATCTAACATTCCTTCTGTCACCCTGCGTATTCCTGACCGCCTAGCCACTGCAGACCCAGGTGGGAGGGTGAAGTTCTGCTTTGGGAAGCACACAAGCTTCATCTGTCAGCTCAGATGCTTCCCAGGTGGCTCAGTGGTAAAGAATCTGCCTGCAGTGCCAGAGATCCAGGTTTGATGCCTGGGTTGGAAAGATCCCCTGAAGAAGGGAATGGCAACCCACTCTAGTATTCTTGCCTGGAGGATTCCGTGGGCAGAGGAGTCACAAAGAGTCAGACTTCACTGAGTGACTAACACTTTCACTTTCTTTCAGCCTGGCTATAGAGACTGCTGCTGGATAAAGATGCCTCAGTTCAGTTCAGTCGCTCAGTCATGTCCAACTCTTTGTGACCCCATGGACTGCAGCACACCAGGCTTCCCTATCCATCACCAACTCCCGGAGCTTACTCAAACTCATGTCCATTGAATCAGTGATGCTATCCAACTATCTCATCCTCTGTCATCCCCTTCTCCTCCCACCTTCAATCTTTCCCAGCATCAAGGTCTTTTCCAGCGGGTCAGTTCTTCTCATCAGGTGGCCAAAGTATTGGAGTTTCAGCTTCAACATCAGTCCTTCCAAGGAATATTCAGGACTGATTTCCTTTAGGATGGACTGGTTGGACCTCCTTGTAGTTCAAGGGACTCTCAGGAGTCTTCTCCAATACCACAGTTCAAAAGCATCAATTCGTCTGCACTCAGCTTTCTTTATAGTCCAACTCTCACACCCATACATGACTACTGGAAAAAACAAAGCTTTGACTAGACCGACCTTTGTAGGCAAAGTAATATCTCTGCTTTTTAATATGCTGTCTAGGTTGGTCATAAGTGGCTGCAAAAAGGATGCAAAGCGTGTGGTGGGTGGATTTACAGGACCAGTTAGAATGGCCTGGGGGCCACATTGAGCTGTGTGCTCCCGGGTCGGGGTGGGCTCAGGGGTAATGAGGGGGTGCCTCCGGCAGAGGCTGCTTCCCTCCCTCTCCCCTTCTGCTGCTCCTTCTTGAAATGAGCACAGTTTGGGGAGCTGGGGCAGGAATTCCACCCAGGAGTGAGCTGTGAATGAACCAAATCAGGATCAGTGTGCTCTTCAGGGGAATGGTAGTTGTACCTAAGTGAAACATTGTCATTAAGCTCATCGTAAAGGATATAAAATGAAGATAAACACAGTCTGTGCTGGTTATCTTGCCTTCTTTCCTAATTAGGAAGTTTTCCTCCTGACTAGAAAAGATGGAGTTGCTTGTGTTCATTTGGGAGGGGTCCTTTGCTATCCCAGGGTCTTATTAGAGATGCCTCTACCCCAGACCTGGGCTCCCCTCACCTCCGGCATCATGCCCAGCTCCTGAGTGATGTGGGAGGAAGGCCGAGGATGAAGAGGGTGGTCCTGCCAGACAGTACCAGCCTGGCCCTGACATGGCCACACTCGCATATCCATTTACTGTCCCTCACCTAGGCGGCCAGAGTGCTTGTCCAGGGGCAGCTTTGAGGATTGTTTTTGTCCCTGGGGCCCCCTTCTCAGCTCACCCCTTCACGCTCACTCTGAAGAGTTTTGCAGTAACAATGCTGGCTGCTTCACTAACTTCCCTGATTTGACCACACTAGCTCTTTCCTCCTGGAATATGTATTGTGTTTCCCCAGTTCCAAACATGCCCCTTTGGGAAACAGCTCCAAACCCTCCACCCTCTCATGTCTCTTCCCATCCAAATCCTTTGCATGAACCAAGCTGCCTGTCATCCGCCTCTTGCAGGAAGCTTTCCTGACCACCCAGGGCTCTTTTCTCCTGCCCAAAGCCCAACAGACCCTTGACCCTCTGCCACGTTTCCTCCACTGCCCCAGCACCCTTGAGCTCAGGACCTCCCAAGCCTAGGCAGAGAAAACTCACAGTCTTCAGGCCTTCATCTTGGCTGGCTGACCACTCACTCCTTGTCTCACCTTCAGGCCTAGGGATCACCTGTCAGCCAACTCAAGGCCTCAGTGGTCCTGACCATCCAAGCCCAGAGCAGGCAGTGTATTTACAGTGAGCCTGGGGCTGAGGACAGAGGGCAGACAAGACAGACCATACCCCTGGGATCATGGAGGGACATACCATTCCCAGCTGAATTAGCTTCCTAGAAACTGCTATGAAAGAAAACACACACACACACACACACACACACACACACACAAATAAACAAACTAGAAAATTCTTAAAGGGATGAGAATACCAAACCACCTTACCTGCCTCTTGAAAAACCTGTATGCAGGTCAAGAAGCAGCAATTAGAACTGGACATAGAACCAAAGACTGGTTCCAAATTGGGAAAGGAGTTCGTCAAGGCTGTATATTGTCACCCTGCTTATTCAACTTATATGTAGAGTACATCATGTGAAATGCCAAGCTTGATGAAGTTCAAACTGGAATCAAGATTGCATGGAGAAATATCAATAATCTCAATATGCAGATGACATCACCCTATGGCAGAAAGCCAAGAGAAACTAAGAACCTCTTGATGAAGGTCAAAAAGGAGAATGACAAAGCTGGCTTAAAATTCAACATTCAAAAAACAAAGATCATGGCATCTGGTCCCATCACTTCATGGCAAATAGATGGGGGAAAAGTGAAAACAATGACTTACTTTATTTTCTTGGGCTCCAAAATCACTGAAGATGGTGACTGCAGTTGTGAAATTAAAAGATACTTGCTCCTTGGAAGGAAAGCTATGACCGACCTAGATAATACATTAAAAAGCAGAGACATTACTTTGCTCACAAAGGTCCGTCTAGTCAAAGCTATGGTTTCTCCAGTAGTCATGTATGGATGTGAGAGTTGGACTGTAAGGAAGGCTGAGCACTGAAGAACTGATGCTTTCAGACTGTGGTGTTGGAGAAGACTCTTAAGAGTCCCTTGGACACTAAAGTGGTCAAACCAGTCAAGCGTAAAGGAAATCAACTGTGAATATTCATTGGAAGGACTGATACTGACACTGAAACTTCAATAGTTGGGCCACCTGATTCGAAGAGCCGACTCATTGGAAAAGACACTGATGCTGGGAAAGATTGAAAGCAGGAGGAGAAAAGGGTGACAGAGGATGAGATAGTTGGATGGCATCATTGACTCAATAGACATGAATTTGAGCAAACTCTGGGAGATAGTGAGGGACAGTAAGCCTGGGGTGCTACATCCATGGGGTCGCAAAGAGTCGGACACAACTGAGCAACTGAACCTCGACAACAAATGAACTGCTTTGAAAGAAAAAGTAAGCAACAGAAGAAAAAAGAAAAGCAAACGCACAAAACCAAAAACTGAGGGGACTTAAAACAATAGAAATTTATTTTCTCACTGTTATGGAGACCAGAAGTCCGAAACTACAGTGTCTGTGGGGTGCTTCCTTCTGGAGGTTCTGAGGGAGAAGCTGATTCAAGACTCTCCCAGCTTCTGTCGGTGCCGATCCTCTGTGTCCCTTAGTTACAGCTGCAGAAATTCAGGGTCTGCATCTGTCCTCACATGTATCTCTGTGTGTCAGGCTCTTTCTTTTCTAAGAACACAAGTCTCTGGATTTAAGGCCTACCCTAAATCCAGAATGATCTCAGCTCAAGATCCTTAATTACATCTGTAAGTAGGGTCCCATTCACAGGTACTGTGGGATAGGACTTGGATGTATCTTTCAGGGAACGCAGCTCAATGCACTATGCTGATCCTTGCTCCTCCCCACTGGAGGTGTGGTTGGGGGTCCAGCCTTCTCACCCTGGAGCCCCTGCCATCATGCATTACAGCCATTCACAATGACGTGAGCCAGGTGTGGAGAGGGCACAGTCTCGGCCTTAGCATCTCGGTGGCTATTATCTGACTTTGTGGACTCCCCAGTTTCCCTTCACTGTGGGAGGAGTTTGGAGGTAGCCCTGGGAAACTGCCATCACAACTGTGTCTTACACTGGAGGCTCTGAGGGGTGACCCTGATGATCCCAGTACTCCTTTGCTTGTAAGGTCTGGCCAAACCTTCCTCAGTGATATTTCTGCTGGGTGGTGACCGGGGCCTTGCTGTGTCCATTTCCTCCCAGCTGCCCTCAAGGCTTTGGAGCCCTGCCACCCTTCCGTCATTCCTGAGCAGGTAGATCTTGGCCTCTTTTGAGAGAGCATCTTGCTGTGTCTTCCCTTTGGAAGTCCCTGTTGACCACCTGCTGGCTTCTCTGTACCCACCACCTGGTTGACCTGTGATGCATTTTCTCCCCTCTCCTTCATCATTCCTCTGATTGTGGCCCCGTCAGACCAGGGGAGACTCTTCCCTGAGCTCAGGGCCCTTAAGAGTGCTCCTGGGATGACAAATTTTCATTGTGTGCCAGGTCCACAGACTCCCCACCGACAAACACATTCCTCTGCAAATTCATTAGTGGTGAATAGACTTATGCTGCTCATGTTTCTCCAGTTTTCCTTCAGATCTTCTAGGAAGGACTCAATGTACCTGCATGCTCAGTCACTTCAGTCATATCTGACTCTTTGCGACTCTATGGACTGTAGTCTACCAGGCATCTTTGTCCGTGGGATTCTCCAGGCAGGAATACTGGAGTAGGTTGCCATGCTCTCCTCCAGGGGATCTTCCTGACCTAGGGATCGAACCTGCGTTTCTCATGTCTCTTGCATTGGCAGATGAACTCTTTACCACTGCTGCTACCTGGGAAGCCCAGGAAGGACTCAAATGCCTTCCCAAATCTGGTAGAAACCAGTTAGCTCAAGAGGATAGCATCACAAGCCAGAAGTGGGCCAGTCATCTTCCACAGGTACACTTTGCTAAAATTACCCATGAATATAAAGCTTATTTATTTTGTTTTCATTTACAAACATTCTCAGGGCCCCAGCCGGTGTCTTTCCTGTGTTCTGAATGGGGAAGTTTGTAGGTATACCAATGGCTGGAAGGATATGCTATTATTATATGCTAAATAATGAATTTGTTGATGAAAATTACAAGAAAAATTTAAATATCACTAAACAAGTGTTGTCAGCACATTTGTCCATGCCAGAACCCTTGCCTGTCTAGCTAGACAAGCAGTGGGCAAACAATAGCCTGTAGCCTATTTTCAGGCAAAGTTGAACAGCTATAACAGAGACCTTGTAGGCCATGAAGCCAAATATAGTTACTATCTGGGCTTTTATAGAAAGTTTGCCAACTGCCAGTGTAGGCTATGCAATGCACATCCTGGCAGCCCCACTCCAGAGGGCCAGTGATAAACTAAGGCCCACCGGGAGGAGGTGCTCCTGGGCTGGGCGGGAAGACTGTTCCTTGAGCTGTGCTTCTCCTAACAAAGATGTGTATTGTCTGTATAGGTCTAGGAGAATGCAAGCCAAGACTCATTTGACTGCTGATATTATGTCCAGTTTGTGTAATAAGATCTCAAGCTGGGGCTCAGAGAGTTTATGTAGGTTTAATGTTTCTCTTGTAATGGTCTTCTGAAATGTGATGATATCTGTGAAAACTTTTATATAGACTTTTAAGTGGTGTTAGAGAAGACTCTTGAGAGTCCCTTGGACTGCAAGGAGATCAAACCAGTGAATCCTAGAGGAAACCAATCCTGAATATTCATTGGAAGGACTGATGCTGGACCTGAAGCTCCAATATTTTGGCCACCTGATGTGAAGAGCCAGCTCATTAGGAAACAGCCTGATGCTGGGAAAGATTGAAGGCAGGAGGAGATGAGGACAACAGAGGATCAGATGGTTGGATGGCATCACCGACTCAATGGACATGAGTTTGAGCAAGCTCCATGAGATGGTGTAGCCCACATGCCACTCGTACCCCAGCTCTGTGGGGCCTGCGTTCTAGGCTCCTTCTCAGCAAGTCCCTGACCCATGTCCTATAGGCTTTCTGAGTGATGTCAGCCTCATCTGTGGACCTTCTGTGCCGGACCCATGTGCCAGCCCTGCTCTGTGAATCAGGCCCCAAGTTCACAGGCTGCAGGCTGCAAGGTGGAGGCCCCATCATGCTTCCTACAGGAACCTCCCTGGTGATTGAAGCCCGCATTCTACCCCACCTCTCCCCTTGCACCCTCAGGGCAGCTCAGTCACTCTCTGCCTTTTGTCATTTCCCCTGTTTTATTGGGTGGGTTTTGAATTCTTGTGATGGTCTGTCTGTCCTGGGCTCTGAACCCGCCCTCCTGTACTGCATGACCACCGTCATTTGTGAGGTGGTGATCGGAGCACCAGCAGCAGACCCAGGGAGGAGCCTGCCAGGGGAATGGCTCCCTCTGGTCTGTGAGATCATAATTCTGGCCTCTTCTAGCTGAGTGGGTGTTGTGGTCGGTGGGGTGATGCCCACAGCCCCTCTGGTTTTGCCCTTGTAACTCCACAATGCCTCCTGGCATTGGGAATTGACCTTTTGCCATTGTGCCTCTCCTTGTCAGGGAGCCCGTCCTGCCCTGCCTGTCAGTCTTTCTCCTAAGAACCCTCNTGTGCTACAGTCCATAAGGTCACAAAGAGTCAGACACGACTGAGTGACTGAACAACAACAACAAGGGCTAGCCAAGGACTATTAATAAATACATACATTGGCACTCCCCAAAATGCGGTGCTGCTGCTGCTGCTAAGTCGCTTCAGTTGTGTCCGACTCTGTGGGACCAGATAGATGGCAGCCCACCAGGCTTCCCCATCCCTGGGATTCTCCAGGAAAGAGCACTGGAGCAGGTTGCCATTTCCTTCTCCAATGCATGAAAGTAAAAAGTGAAAGTGAGGTCACTCAGTCATGTCTGACTCTTTGCGACCCCATGGACTATAGCCCACCAGGCTCCTCTGTCCATGGGATTTTCCAGGCAAGAGTACTGGAATGGGGTGCCATTACCTTCTCCCCAAAATGCAGTAGTTATCATAAATCCAACAAAATATGTATAAGATCTTTAGAAGGAAAACTATAAGACTAATGAATCAGTTCAAGGAAGGACTAAGAACTAAATAAAAGGGGAGATATTCCATGTTCATGGATAGGAAGACTATATTTCTGAGATGTCAGTTCTTTACAACTTGATCATAGAGTCAATGTAATCACAATCAAACTCTCAGCAAAGGTTTTGTGGATATTGACAAACTGATTCTAAAGTTTACAGGGAGAGCAAAATCCTCAGAATAGCCAACACAATATTGAAGAACAAAATTGGAGGACTGACTTTACCTAACTTCAAGACTTACTGTGAAGCTACAGTAATCAAGACAGTGTGATGTTTACAAAAAGAATAGAGAGCCTAGAAGTAGACTCACATAACACTGGTCAACTGATTTTTGATAAAGAGTGAAAATAATTTTGTTGTTCAGTTGCTCAGTCATGTCCAATTCTTTGCAACCCCAACATCTCATCCTCTGCTGTCCCCTTCTCATCCCACCTTCAATCTTTCCCAACATAGGGGTCTTTTCCAATGAGTCAGCTCTGCATCAGGTGGCCAAAGTATTGGAGCTTCAGCATCAGCATCAATCCTTCCAATGAATATTCAGTGTTGATTTCCTTTAGGATTGACTGGTTGGATCTCCTTTCTGTCTAAAGGACTCTCAAGAGTCTCCACCAGCATCACAGTCTGAAAGCATCAGTTCTTCAGCACTTAGCCTTCTTTATGGTCCAAATGTCACATCTGTACATGACTATTGGAAAAACCATAGCTTTGACTAGATGGACCTTTGTGAGTAAAGTGATGGCTCTGCTTTTTAATATGCTGTCTAGGTTGGTCATAGCTTTTCTTTCAAGGAGCAAACATCATTTATTTCATGGCTGCAGTCACCATCTTCAGTGATTTTAGAGCCCAAGAAAATAAAGTCTGTCACTGTTTCCATTGTTTTCCCATCTGTTTGCCATGAAGTGATGGGACCAGATGCCATGATCTTTGTTCTTTGAATGTTGAGTTTTAAGCCAGCTTTTTCACTCTCCTCTTTCACTTTCATCAAGAGGCTCTTTTAGTTCCTCTTCACTTTCTGCCATTAGGGTGGTATCATCTATACGTCTGAGGTTATTGATATTTCTCCCAGCAATCTTGATTCCACCTTGAGCTTCATCCAGCCCAGCATTTCTCATGATGTGCTCTGCATATAAGTTGAATAAGTTGACAATATACAGTCTTGACATACTCCTTTCCTAATTTTGAACCAGTCAGTTTTTCCATGTTTGGTTCTATTGCTCTTGACCTGCATACAGGTTTCTCAGGAGGCAAGTAAGGTGGTCTGGTATTCCCATCTCTTTAAGAATTCTCCACAGTTTGTTGTGATCCACAGAGTCAAAGGCTTTCGTGTAGTCAGTGAAGTAAAAGTAGCTGTTTTTCTGGAATTCTCGATTTTTCTGTG
Organism: Redunca redunca; assembly: GCA_006410935.1. NCBI lineage: Eukaryota > Metazoa > Chordata > Mammalia > Artiodactyla > Bovidae > Redunca > Redunca redunca. The sequence goes on from SJYQ01001680.1 coordinate 159,593, forward strand.
ATCCAGCAGATGTTGGTAATTTGATTTCTGGTTCCTCTGTCTTTTCTAAATCCAGCTTGAGACATCTGGAAGTTCTCAGTTCACATATTGTCGAAGCCCAACTTCCAACGGTTTTGAGCTAGCATGTGAAATAGGTGCAATTGTGCTGTAGTTTGAACATTCTTTGGGACTGGAATGAATTGAACATTCTTTGGGATTAATGAAAACTGACCTTTTCCAGTCTTGTGGCCACTGCTGAGCTTTCCAAGTTTGCTGTCATTTTGAGTGCATCACTTTAACAGCATCATCTTTTAGGATTTGTAAGTAAGGAGTGAAAGTAATACAATGGAACAAAACATAGTGTCTTCCACAAATGGTGCTAAAATAACCAACCAGCCATCCACATGCTGAAAAAAGAAAAGAAGTCTTGACTTATATCCTTCATAAAAAGCATACTTTTTATCCAACTGTTTAGAAATAATAATAGGTAATATCAATGAGTGATTATTATAGATTAGGTACAATAATAGACACTCTACAAATCACATTTCATTTGATCTTCCTATTTCCTTGAGAAACAGGTATTTGCACCCATGTTCCCTGTGAGAAATATAGGGCTCAGAATTTGTGGGTTGCCCAGGCCACACTGGTCTTATGTACACAGCCTGGGTTAGAACCCATGCCTTGTGACTTCAACTCCAGTGATCTCCTCGCTACAGCATGGCTGACAAGGTAAGGGGCCTCTGAAGGAGGTAGGTGTGTGTTTTCCACTGCTGGTAAATAACGCTGGGCATCATTTCTCTAGTTTGGGGAGGCAAGCCCAAGGATCTTAGTGAAGCATAAAGAAAACATGGCTCATTATCTCTAGCCATTCCCAAAGTTAACACAGATTGTGACTCTTGTAGAGTGAAGTTCCAGGTCATTTTGCTGAGATGTGAATTTGAATCACAGCACCAGTGGGGGTGCCAAAGGGACACACAGTTGCTTGCTAGTTGCCATGTATCATCATTATGTTATGTTATGTTATGTTATGTCATGTCATGTTCATTAGACTGACCCTTACGAAGCAGGGAGAAGGTGGCTCCTGCCTCCTTCCCATGAAAGCCAGCCAGTAGTACTGATGATGGATATCAAGAGAAGGCAAAGAGAATGGGCATTTTACAATAAAGATTGTATCCTTGGTTGCATTACTCAACTTAAAAATTAAGAGAGGTCTTGGAATCGGTCCACATTTCACCAATCCAGTGTACATGGGAGGCGAGGGGTAGTCGTCCATGTGCAAATCTGCCTCACCTGTTCTCTTCCCTCCCACATGCCAGGATTTGCATGTTGCTGCCCTTAAAGTTAGGGTCTCCTGGTGCAGAGTTAGGGACCAGTGTGTTCCAGGTAAGCTTCCTCCCCGAGATGCTGGAGGCCAGAGCTGGCATCCCCACTAGGGCCTCATCCCCTCACAGACTCAGTCGCTAACCCATTCGCCTGTCCTCACAGCAGAGGCGTAGGGGCCAGTGTTCCACGTCTGCCTCTCCAGGCACATTGCCCACCCTCAGGGAGCCTGGAGTGCAGGGAGCTTCATGTCCTGTCTTCCTTTCCACAGCCCTCGTCTCTCAGAAACACAGGCTATGGGCCCTTCTGTATGTGCACCCAGGGGCCCCAGCGTGTCAGCGCTGGAGGCGCTGGTACTCCCAGTGACCGCATGAGGTGGGGACTATGCCAAGCCCCTGGGAATCTGCAGCTCTGTGAATTCCAACCCTTCATGTTGGCTCTCTCTCGGGGCCAGAGCCCAAGAGCTGCAGCCTCTCTGCTCAGGGGCCCCTAGCCCCCCAGCATCCCATGTGGGCGGCATGCAGGCAGGGGTTTGTTCTCTGTGCCTGTTGCTCTGCTACGTGGAGGGAAATGGGGCTTTTGTGAGTTCTCAAGTGAGTCTGCTGGCCCATTGTCTGGGCCCAGCTCTCCTTAGACTTTCACCAGCTCTATGAGGACAGGGGCGGGGCTGGGAAAGGCCGGATGTATTCCCAGCCGAGCTGAAAACACTATTTATCCCAGAAACACCCTATTAAGCAGCAACAACAGCACAAAAAGGGAGTGGGTAGAGGGAATAGGAGGAGGGAGGTGAGGGCCAGGAAGAAGAGACTCGAAAGGGCCACTGGCAATGGATTTAGAGCTCCGAGGAGCCTTGGTTCTCCTAAGGAGACCCTGGCGTGCTTGGTTGGGGAGGGGGGGGATCTACATCCCCATGCTTGGTAAAGGGATCTGCAGGGAGATAAAGAGAGAAATAGGATGTGCCCAGCAATATGTGACAGCCCCCTTCCCTCTCATGTGATGTTCAGATCTGTCAGAGGTGGTGGGGGCTGGAAGAAGAGCTGATGGAGCCAAGAGCTTGGGACTGGGAGAGAGAAAACTCGGAAGGGCTGCCATGGAGAAAGGGGAGCAATTGGTTCTGTGGGGGCCCTTTTAGGGCACAGCAAGTGTTGAAGAAAGGAAATCCTAGAAGGCAGACTTCTGACAAGAAAATGGCCCAGCTGGACAGGTAGTGAGTGCCTCATCTTGGGTGGTATGCAAGCAAAGATTGAGTGACCAACTGGTGAGAGTGCTGGATCAGAGCCCAAAGCTGGGGAGGAGGAGTGCACCAAGTCTCTGGAGCTTTTTAGACCGTGTGTGTGTGTGTGTGTGTGTGTGTGTGTGTGTTAGTTGCTCAGTCATGTCCAACTCTTTGAGACCACATGGACTGTAGCCTGCCAGGCTTTTCTGTCTATGGAATTCTCCAGGCAAGAATCCTGGAATGTGTAGCCATTTCCTTCTGCAGGGGATCTTCCTGATCCAGGGGTCAAACTTTGGTCTCCTGCATTGCAGGCAGATTCTTTACCATCTGAACCATCAGGGAAGCCCTCTTTGAGAGGTACTGAATTGAGCGTGGCACCCAGATTTGAGCCTAGTCTCCAGTTGCCTTTGGGTAGGCAAGAAGTGAAGTGAGTGGGCAGGTGAATTCTGGACTGGTCATCGGGTACAGGCTGGAGGACAGGGAACAGAGCTCCAGATCTTGTGTCACTGAACTTAATCTCTTTTCAGGTCAAAGGAGGAGAAATGCAGACTTGATTTTTCAGTCTGTTCTTTTGTCCAAAAAACCCCAGTGGAGAGTCACAGTACTTTTGCCTCACGCCATCATGGAGAGTGCAAGGCCAAGTCCATGAACAGCCTTCCCTGTAAGCTTCTGGCCCTGAGGAGGAGGCAGCGATTTCCAGGGGCCCCCATGGCCCTCGGTCAGGAGACAGGGGCTGTGCTTCCTCTCAGGCAGAGCCTCTGAGACAGAGTCTGTCCTCCTCACACCGACCCTCCACCCTACCACATCTGTCCATTTCTCTTAGGCTTGGCCACAGTCCCTAGCACCCTCTGTGGAAGCCTGCCTGACCACCCAGCCATGCTCTCCTCCCACCCTGAGGGTGTAGCCCACATGCCACTGGTACCCCAGCTCTGTGGGGCCTGCGTTCTGGGCTCCTTCTCAGCAAGTCCCTGACCCATGTCCTATAGGCTTTGTGAGTGATGTCAGCCTCATCTGTGGACCTTCTGTGCCGGACCCATGTGCCAGCCCTGCTCTGTGAATCAGGCCCCAAGTTCACAGGCTGCAGGCTACAAGTGGAGGCCCCATCATGCTTCCTGCAGGAACCTCCCTGGTGATTGAAGCCCGCATTCTACCCCACCTCTCCCCTTGCACCCTCAGGGCAGCTCAGTCACTCTCTGCCTTTTGTCATTTCCCCTGTTTTATTGGATGGGTTTTGAATGCTTGTGATGGTCTGTCTGTCCTGGGCTCTGAACCCGCCCTCCTGTACTGCATGACCACCGTCATTTGTGAGGTGGTGATCGGAGCACCAGCAGCAGACCCAGGGAGGAGCCTGCCAGGGGAATGGCTCCCTCTGGTCTGTGAGATCATAATTCTGGCCTCTTCTAGCTGAGTGGGTGTTGTGGTCGGTGGGGTGATGCCCACAGCCCCTCTGGTTTTGCCCTTGTAACTCCACAATGCCTCCTGGCATTGGGAATTGACCTTTTGCCATTGTGCCTCTCCTTGTCAGGGAGCCCGTCCTGCCCTGCCTGTCAGTCTTTCTCCTAAGAACCCTCTATCATCGCCAAGACAGCTGAGGAGCACCCCAGGAATGCTTCTATTGTATCTGTGTTTTCCAATCAATAGACTTGACTGGTCCCCGGCAACCAGCGTTTCCTGAGACCCCAAACAGTCTCGACACCATCAGTGTCCTCCCCACAGTGAATGCCTTTGTGCAGAAATATCTCCAGAGAATTTGAGGCGCCCTTGTTAGCCTCAGAGGGCTCCTGCTGGCTTGCCCCAGCTGGGGCTGGCAGGCCTGGTAGCCAGAGTCCCACTCCGCACCTGCTCTGGCCAGGAATGCCTGAGCTGCCCTCTGCCCCAGAAAGGGAGGGTAGGGGGGAGTTTGGGGCCTGGAACCTCTCAGGGCCAGAGCTGTCACCCTCTGAGAGCCGTCAGGCTTTGGAGCCTGGACACATGCCACACCACAACCCAGATGCCCTCCCACACACTCCCAGGCCTTAGGACAGCGCCCTTAGCTGCAGAGGAGACATTTTATGCAGTTGTTCCCATGTAACAGGCAACTAACGTGAGATGAGCGGAAGGGTGGCCAACGCCCCATCAGTTTGTCAGAGGGGCCAGACCAGGAGACGACAGACCAGCGGAGTAGGCCTGGCCCTGCCGTCAGCATGTGATGAGAGCCTGGACCCTCTCTGCCCACACTCCTGGGGTGGACAACAGTAGGGTGGCCACCTGACCACTCCGGGCCTTTTTCTGGATGGAGTCTGGCTCTCTGGAGAGAGGAAGGTGGGCTGGGCATGAAGGCTGGAGGCCAGGAGAGTGGTGCCGTGGGGCAGCACCCCTCTGTGGCCATGCCAAGGATACAGACCCCTGGAAGAGGATGTCTGTGCATCTGGTGGGAGGCAGTCTGTGAAGAGGCCCCGAGGGGGAGTGTCAGCTCTGGTGGCCCCTTGGGAGTCATCAGCCCCAGGCTGGTCCAGGGCATGTCCAGGAGAAGGCCAGGGCCTGCCTGCCAGCCCCCACTCCTCCCTTCTCTGGCACATCCCCCAAGCTCCTACTAGAGCCCTCCCCCTGGTGCCCCTGGCAGGGGGCAGTGACATCTGAGAGTTACTGTGCCACAGATCAATCCAGGATGCNTCTTGGTGGCCTTGCAAGAGGGGACCCACCCTGGTGGCACATGAGACTGTTAATGAGAGAGAAGACCACTGCCCAGCACCATTGTTCTCAAACCAGTGATTCTTCAGCCATAGTTTTGAAGAATGAAGCCATGCCGCACTGGACCAACAGGATCTGTGCTTTCCGTAGCAGAGGCTGCTGGAGCCACACTCATGAACAAGACAGGCTGTGCGGCATGCGTGTGCATGAGTCCATAACCCTCCCCCACCCCCCATTCCACAGGCCACCATGGGTCCCCATCCCTGACCAGGGCCCTTATACAGACATTTGTTGTTGGTTAACCCAGAATGTCCCTTGGACTGCAAGGAGATCCAACCAGTCCATCCTAAAGGAGATCAGTCCTGGGTGTTCTTTGGAAGGAATGATGCTAAAGCTGAAACTCTAGTACTTTGGCCACCTCATGCGAAGAGTTGACTCATTGGAAAAGACTCTGATGCTGGGAGGGATTAGGGGCAGGAGGAAAAGGGGATGACAGAGGATGAGATGGCTGGATGGCATCACCGACTCGATGGATGTGGGTTTGGGTGAACTCCAGGAGTTGGTGATGGACAGGGAGGCCTGGCATGTTGCAATTCATGGGGTCGCAAAGAGTCGGACACGACTGAGCAACTGAACTGAACACAGAATGTCCCTGTGTCCAGCCCAGCAGAGGTGCTGTGGGCCCCAGGCCTGGCTGCTGGAGGCTGCTGCCCTCTGGTTGCAGAGCCCATGCCCCATGGGATGGGGAGGCATGTGCTGAAGAGGGTAGTACTGGGGTTACTGGGTTTGGGATGTTGCTGTAGAGCTGTGGCTGGTACCCCTGCATGCCAGCTTCACCAGCTTTGCACCAGCACCAGGGCACTGAGAATAACATGGGGCCCGGGAGAGGCCTGGCGTGTTTGTGATCCCCGGGCCTCAGAGTGTAGGTGAGGTCAGGGGAGCCGCTTGGCTATTTGGGCTACATTGTCAGCCCTCCCTTTAGGCCCGAGTGAGACCACACAGGGTGCAGTGTGTCTAAGCGGGCAGCCTGCAGGAGAGGCATTCGGTACACTCCTGCTGAGGCTGCGGCCCCATCCCAGATCCCCCCTGCATGGTGTCCATGGTTGAAGGAGGCTGTGACAAGGTCCTCTGGGGGTTGGACAAGGAGGGCTGAGGAGAAATTAGAGGGTAGCTGGAGGGCCAAGGCTTTTCAGTCAAGACTGCCAGGGCGGGCTGGGGTTGGGAGACCAAAGCCCACCCTTCAGAGTGGGCCTTAGGACCTAGCTGGGACCTTAGGCCCTGAAGACACTCCACTGCCCACACTAGGACCAAGCACAGGGTATGGCAGTGCTTGCTGTTAGGGGACCAACTCTGATTTGTCAAGCACTTGTGCAATGAGTGTCTAGTGACACTTCCTTGTCTCCAAATGATTGCCTAGGTTGATGCCCTAACCTCAGTACCTTATCATATGACCTTATTTGGAATAGGGTCATGTGGATATAATTCATTACCAGGAGGTCATACTAAAGTAAGTTGGACCCCTAACCCAATATGACTGATATCTTCTAAGATGGCCATGTGAAGAAAGAGACACTTGGGGTCACCCATGACCCTGAAGGCAGAGATCAGTTCAGTCACTCAGTCTTTTCCAACTCTTTGCAACCCCATGGACTGCAGCATGCCATGCTTCCCTGTCCATCACCAACTCCCAGAGTTTACCCAAAGTCATGTCCATTGAGTTGGTGATGCCATCCAGCCATCTGATCCTCTGTCATCCCCTTCTCCTCCTGCCTTCAATCTTTCCCAGCATCAGGGTCTTTTCCAGTGAGTCAGCTCTTTGCATCAGGTGGCCAAAGTATTAGAGTTTCAGCTTCAATATCAGTCCTTCCAATGAACACTCAGGATTGATCTCCTTTAGGATAGACTGGTTGGATCTCCTTGCCGTCCAAGGGACTCTCAAGAGTCTTCTCCAACACCACAGTTCAAAAGCGTCAATTCTTTGGTGCTCAGCTTTCTTTATAGTCCAACTCTTACGTTCATACATGACTACTAGAAAAACCATAGGACCTTTGTTGCTAAAGAAATGTCTCTGCTTTTTATCGGAATGATGCAACTTCAAGGCAAAGAACACCAAAGATTGCCAGGAAGACCCTAGCAACTAGAAGAAGCCAAGAAGGATTCTTCCCTGCAGGTTTCAGGGGGAGCATGGCTCTGCTGACACCCTGATTTTGGACTTTTAGCCCCCGGGCCTGTGAGACATTGCATTTCTGTTGTTTGAAGCTACCTAGATTGTGTGCTTTTGTTATAGCAGCTGGAGGAAATTCATACATCTCCTAAATCAGTTTTTACACTTTGTTAGTAAAAAGCATTTGCAAGGTACTGGCATATGCACTGCTAAGTCACCATAAGACCAAGCTAGACCTGGGGATTCAGGAGGCAGAAGGGTCCGTTCAAGCTCCAGAGATTCCTTTTGGTTTCTTTCCATGTTTCTTACAGACTGCTCTAGGGACTGAGGGCCAGAAGTGACCTGCTGAGGCCAGAGAGGAGAGGGACCCTCCCAAGCCAGGTATCAAATCTGAGCTGGGCTGGGCTGGGCAGAGAAGGCAGCCCTTCTGAGGCTTGTCCCCAGCCCTTCTGAGGCCTGTCCCCAGCTGAACAGCCCATGTCAGGCCCCCATGCTCTGATCTGCTTCCCAGGGAGCCTGACTTGGTAGAGCTCTGGGAGGGAGGGAAATCAGAGTTGTGCCTCGGGCTGGTTTACCGGTTCTGCCACATGGAAAACAGGACCAGACCCAGAGCCCCTCCCACCTCCTAGAGGCATATTTCTATGCTCTGACCCATTTAAGCTGTGGCTTCTATTTATGATAATTAATTGCACCTTGAGAAATGAAAGAAACAGAAGGAGAAGGGTGTGGTGGGGAGGACTACACTAATTTGTGTTCTTTAAAAGAGCAACTTTCACAGTTTGTATTTATGGTTTAAGTGCCTGTTCTGACTCATTCATTCAGTCAGTCATTCAGCAGATGGGCTGGACTGGCTCATTCCATTTACTCAGGCTTATTTCTCTTTCTCACCAGCCCCTCTTACATACCAGTCAATGGAGACTTATGTGATAACAGTTCCTCTTCACCTTACATTTTGTACTTGGCAGAGACAGTCAGTCAGTCAGTTCAGTTGCTCAGTTATGTCTGACTCTTTGCGACCCCATGAACCGCAGCATGCCAGGCCTCCCTGTCCATCACCAACTCTCAGAGTTTACCCAAACTCATGTCCATTGAGTCAGTGATGCCAACTAACAGTAAATAAATGTTATTCCAATGAGTGTTGTTAAAAATATACAGAGTATCTTTCTGAACCTGGTCTCACTGGCTCAGAGATGCAAGGGAGATACCTCTTTCTGGAAAATCAGATTTTGATGTTCAGGTGTTGATTTGCTTGTTAGTCTTGGAGCTGGAACTTGAACCCAGGTCTCCAGAGCTGATGGAGAATTTCTGCTACACAAGGCATCTGATTAAAGTCTATGGGGTGTAAGTCACAGCTATGCCTTCTCAAAGTACTTACAGCACACTTGGGCAAGAAAGATTCAGAACAGAATTCAGGTAGAGAAGAGGAAAAAGCCATTCCGGGCAGGAGGCCCTTCCTGAGCACAAGTGGTGGTGTGGGGGATGATAGGTTTCCTTTGGGAAACTGAAGGTCAATTTGGAAAAGCCAGGCTTGGAGCAGAAGCTTCATGGGGGCCAGAAGTTTGTGGTGTGTCTTGTATTAGTGAAGAGACTTTGGAAAGCATAAGTAGGGGAGTGAGATGGGATGAAATAGGGGTTTGTAGAAGGTGGGTTAAATTTCTGTTTCTGAATGTGTGTCTTCTAAAACAGCATAGGAATAAGAAGGATGTGAGTGATAGTAAACTGGTGTCCCTGGCCTATGAGCTCTTGCACCTGGCTTTCTGGTCTTTGTACTCCACCGAAGTGCTGTTTCCTGAGTTGCATCTGTGGGGCAGACACAGTTCTGTGTCTTGCTCTGTGTTTAGTTGCTGACATCCTGATGCTGTGACATTGTAACACTCCGGGAAATGTGAATGTGAGTGTGCCGTCCTACACTCCAGGAGTGTGAATCTGAGTGTGCTGTCCTGCACTCCAGGAGTGTGAATGTGAGTGTGAGTGTGCCGTCCTGCACTTCCTTCCCCTCTGGATAGGCTGGTTCTAGTGTTCTCATGTTCTAAATAATGCTGTAATAGATATCTTCTTGATATAGAGCCTTCTGTTTTCCTTTGGCCAGTGTCTTGGGGGTGACATCACTGGATGATCAGAGGAACCGAGATTCTGTACGCCTTTGCTGAGTGTGGCTGTATTGCCTTTGAACTAGTTACATGGACAGAAGGAGCTAAACTGGGCAGCTTTGTGGAGAAGGGTACAGATGGAGCCCCTGTTGAGATACCAGCTAGGAGGTGGTTGCTGTGGTCCCACTGTGCAGGGCTGATGCTCTAGACTCCTAGTTGCTGATAATTGGAAAGGAACACACAGTTAAGAAGATGCAGGAGTCACTGTGTCATGGTGAGTGATCTGATGATGGACTGAGAAGAACAAGGAATCAAAGCTAAATGCGCCTGAGGTGTCACACAGGGGCTCCAGGGAATGGCAGCGGGATAGTGTGGAGCAGGGTGCGTGTGAAGAACCTTTGCCTGGGTGGACATGTGGGATGGGACATGAAAGGCTTGCTTGGAATACTTTTTCACCAGCTGTGCTGGGCCCAGGGCCCAGTTACGCCAGAACACGAGCCCCTGAGGCTAGCTGGTGCCTTTCCCAGTTTACACTCAACCAGAGCCATCTCCAAACCCAGAGCTGGCACAGCTCTCGCTCCTCTGTCCTGAGGGGCAACCTGAAGCCTGTTCAGAAGGTTGGTGATGAGATTGCCAGGAGGCTGGACTGAGTTGGCAATAGGAAGTCTGGGGAAGTGTGAAGGTGGAGCTGAGCAGCTGTTGGTTGCGGGACCCTGTGTCAGGGGCTGAGGTTTGCGGGAGTGGCAGACAGCTGAGGAATCGTGTGGGCATCATCAGGAGTTCTTTGCCCAGTGAACGGGATGTATGAAGACAGGACACACCCCCAGGGAAGACCTGGAGAAAGAGCCCCACGAGGCCCCTGCAGTGAATCTGGGCTGCATCTTTGGCAGGCCACAGTGATGGACGGAGCAAGGCCATGAGTGGGGGCACCGAGGAGCCTGGGATGGTGGCTGGAGGAGTGAGCTCCAGGAAATGCTCAGGTTCTTGTGATGAGTTCAAGTCTGGAGGGCAACATAGGGGTCCCATAGTGGGGCTGAGGGCCTCACCGTGGTCAGAGCTGCCCAGTGCACTGTGAGTACTGGCACACTCTGCATTTGGGAGTAGGGGAGACTGGCCCTACATGTCTTGTTCCTGCCAGTGTGGACTCAATCCTGAGACAATTGTGTGTGTGTGTGTGTGTGTGTGTGTGTGTGAAGGGGCTGGTCGCTGTGCCTCCATCAGCCAGGGCTGGGAAAGCAAGGAGGAAGTATCAGCTGTGCACCAGGCTTCACACACCTGTCATTTTATTCAGTGTTCACAACTGTCCCTGGGATTCCCCCTTCCTGCCACTCAACGAGGCTGTAATTGCAGATTTAGCTGCGTGGTTATTTGATTAATTTCTGTCTTCTCACTTGTCTGCACCCTCGAGGGCCAGGGTGCCTGTTTTCCTCTGCTCTGTATCTGGTTCCTGCACAGTGCCCATCTGCCTGTGGGAGTGACTCAGACAACCTTTGCTGAATGGGTACCAGCACCCCCTGATGCCACGCATCTCAGCCTGCTTCCAGTGATCCCAGCCCCTCGTGAAGGCTGAGGGAGAGGCTCAGGCTGCAGTGGGCTGACCTCCAACTCCTGGCCTTTACCTGGGAGGACCTGGATTCGTGGAGCGACTCTGGGCTGTGGCTCCTGGGTTTCGGGAGCTCTGTGAGCCACAGAAGGCTGCAGGCAGTGACTGCATGGCCGCGCTGGTTCTTCCCTGCTTGGGAGGTCCTTGAATTTGCCTTATCAAATACACATGAGGCTCTGCTCAGTGGAGGCCCGGAAGCCCCCATTCCATCTGTGTATGTTGTTGTATATTGTTACCACCATGGAAGGACGTTGTAAATATTTTCAGCTGAATGTCTGATTAATGTCTCTCCAGAAAGAGTGGCAGAACTGTAAGGAGAGGGTTTATTTAGCTCTCTTTCACCATGATGGGCATCTAATTCATCCCAAATGTCAATACATCCCAAGGTGCCAATCTAGACAGAAAGGGGAACTGTCTGTAGAGCTGGGTGGCAGCTGCCTTTTCCTCTGTGCAGGGGGCTCAGACCTGCCCCCACCACCCTGACCCTCAGGTGGTGGCCCCCCATGGTTGGAAGGGGGACCCTGAGGGTTTCCCTACCAGAACCACTGAAGGGAAACTGTTCCCTGGGAAAATGGGGTCTCTCTACCAGGCTGCTCATGTGCCCCAGGCTTCTCGGGTTCTGCAGTCTGGCCGGCTTCTGCCAGAGACCCCCTTCTGTCTCCTCCTGTGGCCTCCCCTCCCCTCTGGCTCAGTCCTCCTCACCCCCCTCTTAGGTTTGGGATGGTTCCTAGTTCATCCACATTGGCCTGTCTCTGCTTCTCCTGGTCACTCTGTCGTCTCTCCCACGTGGCAGGTGGCTGTCTCCATTCCTTGCCCCCACCATAGCCTACCCCTGCCCAGGTGGCCAGTGTTGCCCAGAGACAGTGGCATGTGTCTTTGGGGATGGACGGACTTACTCCCTACAGTCCATTCCCTTGAGTTTCTCAGTTTCCTTCTCCTGGTCTCAGCCAGAACAGAATGGAGAGTGAGACTTAGCTTCTTGTCTCTCCCCTGGACCAAGAGTCCCTCCAGGGGACCCACTGCTCTGATTTGCTGCCTTATTCTCCACTTGTGTCACTCCTGGGTCTTTAAAGGAAGGAGGTAGCGGATCAGTAGGTATCTATGATCATGAATTCTTATAGAAATCTTAGAGGTATTTTACAGATGCCAACGTTAGATCCTTTTCATAGCTAAGAAACTGAAGCTTGGAGTGGTTAAGTTATAATAATAAAAGCATTCGTTTTGCTGTACTTTGTGTCACGCAGTCCACTCTTGGCCTTGAGCTCTAACGAGCCCTCCTCTGTTCTGCAGATGAGGAGGAAGGGGAGAGAGATGGTCACTATGTGATGGAAGTGGGGCCTGGACCCCATTTGCCTGCACCAGCGCCCTCTCTGCCCTCCATGTGCCCTCCCCAGCTTTTCTCCCTTGGGCAGTGAGCACGCACACCCAGAGAGCAGAGGCTGGGGGTGGGTGTGGGTCCCAGAGTCATGTCCCCTGTAGGCATGCGATCTGACAGCAACACATGCACCTCCAGCTGGTCTGGTCCCCATGCCACTGTTTGAGAGCAGAAGTGATGGTAAATATTTAATTGTGCTTCCACCATAACTTTCTGCCAGAACTCTCAATATGCTTTATAAATGCAAATGAGCACTCTCTTCTTCTCCAGGGAGATGTAAACCTCCTCAAATCACTTTAATTCAGCCCCCACCAGAGTGTAATGCCATAATCAGGAGCGCTCTGTGCCAGAAAAGAAACTGCCCTTAATCATATCGAGTGGATGGTTTATGGTTTGGTGGCCTTCCGTCTCCGTGGCGGGCAGGATGCAGAGAAATGGATTCTTCTCGTTGCAACTTCTGTCCAAGAAGGTGGATGGAAAACATTATTTAGAAACAGATTCAATTATAGCCCTTGAGTAGGTAACTATGAATATAATGAACTCTTAGATCGTATTCATGGGGTTAGCAGAACCAACCAGTCCTTGGAAGATTTAGGAGTGAAAGCTCTGGACTCCAGTTCCCTCCCTGCCCATGTCCTCTGCTCTTCACTGCACTTCATCGTGATCCTGAAGTTGGGGGAGTGCCTCCATATACATTTTTATTGCAATATGTGCTGTTCTGGGGGGCTTTGATGGCTTCTTAGCTGTATGAGCAAGATCCTCCATTCCAGGGCACTGCCGAGTCTGCAGACACCATTCTGCCCAGTAGGCAGCAGGCTGAGATTTGAGACTATCACCATCAGGATGGGAGGCTGTGTGACTCTGAAGGAGGCACTATGCTATTCTGTACCCTGGTCCCTAACTCTGCCAAGTGGGTTCAGTGACTCCTGCTTCAGGCCCACCTGGCGAAGGCATTTTAATCATGGAGATGAATTTCTCCAGGGCCTCATGGAGTGCCTTTGGAGACATGTATTATGTAAATCTGGTGTGTCATTATGATCATTATTAGTACTGTGAAGTGGAGATGCAGGGGAGAAGGAGGGCTGCTCGGTGCAGGAACCGGCCTCCCCAGCTGTCAGAAGAATCGGAGGAGAAAACAAACTCAAGAGGTCTGTTCCTGTGTTTGCGTTCTTTTAGTTATGCAAGGGGCACTATTCTTGATCCAACTCCAAGTGAGCTTGGATGGGCTAGGAAACCCAACTCACTGTATTTGCTTTACTCCCCTGTTTGCAATGAGAGCCCCCACAATGAGAGCCCCCACTCCACTGGGCGGCAGAAAGGCTGTCACGGTGGGCTATGTAGTGTCAGGTTGTGAGGGGTCCTCCCTGGCCTGTTAGCACCTGTCCATACTGGTGCCCGTTGAGACACCCTGGACCCCATCTGAGCCATGGGGATAGTCCATACAGGTCACCATGGGGTGGTTCTGGGGTCCCTTCATTAGACCTGTTCTGGCCCAAAGATTCTGTCTGCTCCATCTATGCCATGTCCGCCTGGTGGGGTCTGTCCGCCTGGTGGGGTCACTCCAGGCCGGGGTGCTGGGTGTCCAAGGCCCTGTCACCTGGACAGACTCCCACCATCCCTTCTCTGGGATTGAGCACTGAGAGACAAGGGCATAGGACACCCCTTGGCTCAGCACAGCTCCTCGTTTATCACTTTATTTTCATTGCCTCAGTCCTGCCCACAGGGTAGGTCTCTTCCTAATCCTTTGGTTTATGCCAGGAGTTCTTTTGTTTCCTAAGGGGCCCAAATTTCTGCATGCATACTTCCCATCTCAGGCCTGGAATAGAGGACAGAGAATGACTGTTCACAGAGGGTGGAAGGATGCTCAGGAGCAAAGGAACAGAGTAGGGAGAAACCAGACAGCACATCAGTCAAGTCTACGTCCTGTGTCCATGTTTGTTGAGCCGCCTGCTCAGCTAGGGTGTGCTGTGCCTGGTGCTTTGATACATGCCTTGGAAAGTTCAAGTGCATAAGACACCTCCACTAGCCTAAAGAGCACCATCATGTGATTTTGAAAGGTGCCCTTCTGGAACTCTGGACTCCCATGCCAAAACAAACAAACAAACAAACAAACAAAAACCCTCACAATTATGTATTTGACTCATAGCTTCCAACTTAGGCAAAACTTAACTCAAAATAGATCATAGACCTAGGTGGGAGAAAAACCTTTGTAGTCTTGGGTTAGGCAAAGATTTTTTTAGGTAAGATATCAAACCATAAAAGAAAAAAGTTGATAAATTAGACTTCTCCAAAATTTAAAACTTCTGCTCTTTGAAAGATGCTATTAAAGGAATGAAAAGATAAGTCGTAAAGTGGGATAAAATATTTGTAGACCATCTGGTCTGATAAAGGACTTGTATCCAGAATAAAGAAGGTACCAAAGTCAACAATAAGGAAACAATCCAATTTAAAAATGGAAAAATATCAAACAGACACTTCACTGAAAGATATACAGATGACAAGAAATCATGTGAAAAGATGCTTATTATCACTCTTCATTAAGGAAGTAAAAATTCAAACCACAATGAGATACCACTGCACATCTGTTAAAATGGCCAAAATTAAAAATGACTGACAATGCCACGTGCTGGCAAGGATGTGGATGAACTGGAACTCTCATACGCTCTCGTGTAATAGCCCCAAAATGGAAATGACAAGTGAATCGGTAGACAAAATGCAATCTCTCCATACAGTGAAATACTACTCAGCAATGTAAAGGAATGAGCTATTGATACACACAAACATGGTGACTTAATTATGCTGAGCTAAGCCAGATTAAGAAAATGTACTATATGATTTCATTTATATAAATTTCTGGAAAATGCCAGTTAACCTATAGTGACAAAAAACAGATTAGTATTGCCTGGGGACAGTGACAAGGTGGGGCAGGGGCAAGAGGGAAGGAGGGATTACAAAGGGATGGGAAGCTTCTGGGAATGATGGCAATGTTTCTTATCTTGATTGTGGTGATAGTTTTATGGATATAAATATATGTCAAAACTTATTAAATTGTATGCTTTAATTATGTGCAGTTTATTGCATGTCATTTGTACCTCAGTAAAGCTGCTGTTTAAAAAAAACAAAACAAAACGGTTTCTCTGGTGGTCTCGTGGTTGAGACTCTGCTTCCAATGCAGAGGGCACAGGTTGAATCCCTGGTTAGGGAACAAAGATCCCACATGCCGTGTAGTACAGTCAAAACGCACAAACCCCTTCACACAACAAACAAATCCCCTGCAAACAAAAGGGCTTTTGGACTTAATGATCAAAGCTCTAGTCAGGTTTTGGGGAGAAGTTTCCATTGAGAGGTAGGGCTGACAGCAGTCAATAGTAGATTGAAAAGGAAAGAAAGAAAAAAGAAAAAGGTGCCCCGTTTTCAGGACACTTCACTGCTATCTGCCCGAAAACAGTTGTAGTAAATATCAGCTCTGTAATTGCTACATGGTGCCTGGTGATCTTGGTGTATGTACTGTAGCCACCCTGGTGCCCCTGGGGGCTCATAGCCAGGGTGTCTGTCTTTCCATTATTGGCCAGAGGAATTGATGACCAGGAAGCAGGCCCCTGGGCTCTGAGATGTGTGTTTGTGTTTGGGGTGAGGCCTTTGCCAAAGCTGCATGAGCTTTCAGCAGAGTCTTGGGAAGGAGGTGGCCATGTATCTGGGCCCAGAGGCAAAAGGACCTGCAGGAAGACTGAGTGTTGGGGCCAGAGAAGTTGAAGGGAAATCAGCTGAGAGTGTCAACATGGATGCCTAAGGGGAAGTGGAGGAGAGGAGTGGGGAGAAAGGAGTAGGGAGTCACAGGTCAGAAGGAGGTGGCTGAGAAAGACTTGCGGAGGGAATTAGGTTTGGCTCTTGGGTCAGCATGGCCTGTGGAGAACACATAGGTTGAGTGATGTGAGAAGATGCTATGTCTCAGGGTTAAAGTGATGAGTAGGCAGATGACATCACACACAATCCCCCAGGTGGCTTGGGGTCATTCAGTAGAGCCTTAGTATCAGGACACCTGAGATCTGTACCTAACTCTGCCACGAGCTGTGTCCTCCTAGCAGACCTCTTCCCCTCAGCTGTAGGCTTGGCAGAGGAGCCCAGGGTTCCTAGCACTGATATTTACAGTCCTAAGTAACTTCATTGTCCAGTAATTCTTCTGACGCACCATTTTTTTCTTTTTTTTGACCTTCAGAAACTTTAATGGACACCAGGACGGCTACTGCAGAGCTGGGCTGGACCGCCAATCCCGCATCAGGGGTGAGTGTCAGACCGTCTGTCCTCCTGTCCTGATGAGCAGTCATGGGAGCAGGGCCTGACTTGCCCCTCTGGGATGTGGATTACAGGTGTGAATGGCTTTGTCCATGGCCCATCCGCAGAGAGGCAGCAGCAGGTGGCCAAGGCCTGTGTGGGACTGGGGCCAGTGGCTGTCAGTAGTTGGGTGTTCAAGTCAGTGGTTATGGGGAGGACAGAGATCCGGATGCCCGTGGGCCTGAAGAGGGGCCAGCATGAGGAGGAGCTCGAGTTCAGAAAGACTGAGGCGCTCTTTTACCTGGCGCTGCCTTAGGGCAATGTTCTGGATTCATTCGTTCATTGTTCATGCACCTGGTCAGAATCTGTAGCTGCAAAGATGAATACTCTGGAGGAGTTCATGGCCTCCTGTGGGATCCACCACATGCATGAATGAGCTGAAACGTATCCCTCCTGGGTGGCAGTGGGGAGACTGACAGCCAGGTGTGGCACAGAACTGGGAGTGAGACACTTCAGAGGGAGACAAGAAACCTTTACTAAAAAAGTGCATGCAAGCTGGGCTTTGGAGACTGAGTAGGAATTTGACAGGCAGTAAATAGGGAGTCTGGAAAGATATTCCAAGTAGGAGGAATAGCTGGTTAAAAGGGATGGGAGTCATGAAACGACGTAAGAACAAGAGTCTGTGTGTCTGGACCATGGGAGGGTGTGGATAGTGCTGAGGTGGGGCTGGGCTGTGGATTGGGCAGTGCATAGCGTGGGGAACTGGGACTGCCCTGCTGAGTTAGCCATGTGGCTTTATCCTATAGGTAAAGGATGGATCTTGTCACACTTGCTGACATGATTGTAGGGAACAGTTGAGAGAGGGCTCTTGCAGCTGTCTTGGATGGGCCAGAAGCATCAGATTAAAATGGGATACTCAGGACAGTTGGAGCAAAGCTAAGCAGGAGGCTTTGGCAGCATTTGGCAGTGGGTAAAGACATTGGGGTGGGGAGAGGCAGAGGGAGGAGATGGGATGGGATTCACATCTCAGGCTCAAGTGGCTGGCTCTCTGTGAGGCTTAATCACGGAAGGAGGGGACAAGGGGAGTGCATGGACTCTTCATCCCGGCGAGGGGGTGAGGCAGGGGCAGGGTTAGCTGGATCTCCTCATCAACCCTACACCTCCTCTCTCCTCCCTGCCTTTGGTCACCTCCAGCCTGTGCCTCAGGCCCCTCTGCAACCCAGGGTGTGAGTCACAGCCGGTCCTAAGACTCCCGCCTATGTCTTAGGGACATTGGAATTCAGGCCCCAAGGCAGACTGAGGCCTCACCTGCGCTTTCTCCCTGGGTTCTCACTTCTGGGTGCAGGCATGGAGCCTTGCGGTAGCAGGGAAAGGTCTGGGGTGAACTGTGTTTCCCAAAGTGTGACCACGAGCAGGGGCCAATCTTGCCCACACTGACAGGTCCAAATCCTGCTTCGAACACTGTGAGCCACCAGGGAACGCATCCCACTCCCACTGGGGACCTCATGAAAGCTGATGATACAGCAACTCTTCAAGTGGCCCAGACATTAAGGACTTGCCCCTCTTCTACGAGTTACATTGTTAGTGGAAGCTTTGCATGTTTTCTCCCATGACTTAAGTCATTGATGTGACTTTTGGTTCATTTTCTCCTTGATTTTTGTACATACCACCTGTCTTCTTTAAACTTCTGAATTCCTTCCCAAGGCAGATGGTCCTTTTGGGAAATATTCCAAGTTAAGAGATGCCTGGAAGGGGATGAGAAGGAGTGAGAGGCAGGAGAAAGNCAGATGGCCCCTGCAGTCAGGATACCATGCGTACCGAAGATTTTGCATTGTTCTGGTAGCCTGTGGATCTCCAGGGAACTGGTAGGCCTGGTTCAGAAAGGCTACTATGATGCTACCAGGGGGCCCAGCTGGCATCGCAATGAACCCTATCCACGGTACAAGGCCTGTGAGGTAGGCTCCCCAGAGAGAGGCCAGGAGACTTCCTTTTATGGTTTCCCTGGATATCTTCACCCTTGTACTCAAGGACTGCCAGATGCGGGAAGGATTTGGACTGCCCACCCACACATAGCCTGCAAATTGTTTTCAGTTATATCTCTGGAAAATGGATTATAATATTGCGTGTCAAAACCAGAAAGTATTTCTGCTCAAATGGCAAAATGTTGCTTTATAATCTAATTGCAGCTTTAATTTAAAGCCGTTAGGTTTAACCTATATCAGAGACCACTTGGTGAGCAGAGGGAGAAAACAACAAATATATTTATGAAGTAACAGATGCTGGGGGGATGAGGGGCTGAGCTCCCTTCAGAGGGCATCCCAGGACCCTCACCCATGACCCTGTGAACTCCACCCTCCTCCCTTGGGCTGCCTTCAGTTACCTTTCCCTAACCCTTCTTTACAGTCCTGCTCCAAAAGGGTCCTGGCCTTCACATGTTGGTGTGAAGCTCTGGGCAGGAGGGTGCTCTGAGAGGTCTTGTGGTCAACACTCAGGGCGGTGCTCAGCTGCCACGGGGCTCAGTAAGTGCTAGTTCTCATGGTTTTGTGGTCCAGCTTAGCGGTCGTTCCCCTTCCTAGAGGGGTTTCCCGAGTGTCTCAGTGGTAAAGAATCCTCCTGCTAATGCAGGAGATGTAGATTTGATCCCTGGGTCGGGAAGATCCCCTGGAGAAGGAAATGGCAAGTCGCTCCAGATTCTTGCCTGGGAAATCCCATGAACAGAGGAGCCTGGCGGGCTACAGTCAGTGGGATCACAGAGTCAGGCAAGACCAAGTGGCTGAACAACCACCGCTGTTGCTAGATGCTGCCTGGCCCTCTCCCCTCTTTTCCTTTTCCCCTCTCGCCCTTGCATCCCTGTCTGTCCCTCAAGTGTCAGTTCCTTTCCCCTCCCCTCTGGGAGCCCTCCGGGTGCCCCTCCCCACCAGGACTCCACGGTAGGGGCCCTTTCCCTAAAGCAGAAGGCTTGGTGCCAACTCCTAACTGTCCATCACTCTGTGAGCTGAACCTGCGTTGATGTGTGCTTCCTCCCACTGGGCAGAGAAAGGAGTGGCTTCATCTCTGTCCCCGGGCCAGCAGGGGCCAGGCTTCAGTAAATGTTTGTCGGCCACATAAAATGAAGGAGCAGTGCGTTCATGATACTTGTGCATCTTCAACCCGGGGTTCTGAACTCAGGAGATGCTCGGTTTAGGTTTATTGTAGCCCAATAAAATGTTTTTTGTAGAGCTCCCAATACCCAATGGATTGTCAGTATCTTTTAAAGAAACTTAATCAGTGATACAGATGGAGCTACCTCTCCTGTGATGAGCATGATGGAGAAGACCAGGACGCTCTCCGGAAGGTCCAGCTGCTTTCACATACTGGCTGTGGTGGATAAGGAGGGCAAGCTGGGTCCCTCTGATAGTGAGGCTTATTCACCTTCCTTGTTGGAAATCCAAGCAAGGCCTTTTACTTGCGCAGAATATTGCCAGGGCTCCTTGGCTATTTGCATGTGGGCAGCCAACAGCCTCTGTGTGGGAGTCTGTGACTGTGTAACATGTGGCCGCTGTGTGAACATCTACAGATCCTGAGTTACCTTGAAAGAGCAGTTCACGGGCTTCCAGACTCCACCTCCATCTGTGCTACCCTGTGGAACCACCTTCTCACAACCTGTGACATGTTCTGTTTACCACATTAATATCGGCAAATGTTCATCATGGGAAGGTGGGAAGGTTGACAGAGGAAAGATGCATGTCTGGAGCCAAGCCTGATGAGCCTTCAGGTTGAGCAGGCTGGGTGTGTGCGTGCCTGTGCTCCGTGTGCGCATGTCTGTGTGTGTGTGTCTGTGCATCTGTGTATAAATATGTGAAATGTGTGTTTATATGTATGTGCTGTGCTATGCTAAGTCGATTTAGTCATGTCCGACTCTTTGCAACCCTATGGACTGTAGCCCGCCAGGCTCTTCTGTCTGTGGGATTCTCCAGGCAAGAATACTGGAGTGGGTTGCCATGGCCTCCTCCAGGGGATCTTCCTGACCCAGGGACTGAACCCATGTCTCTTGTGTCTCCTGCCTTGACAGGTGGACTCTTGAGCACTAGTGCCTCCTGGGGAGCGCACATCCAATTTTATGTATGTCTATGTGTATGTGCCTGTGTGTATGTGTGCATCTGTTTCTGTGTGATATGTGTCTGTGTATTTCTATGTGATACATGTGTGAGTGTATGTGTTTGTGGGTGTGGGTATATGAAGTTAAATGAGCTGATTTCACCTTATGCCTCTGCAGGCAGTTTCCAAAGTTCTGGAAAGATCTTAAATGATGAGAGTATTATTGGACTAAGTGGAGAGCTTCCAGAGAGGCCAGTGTGTAGGGCACAACCCTCATTTGAGTACCTGGGTATGTGTCTGATAAATTAACTCCTCAAACAGGGTACACGCCCATGAGAGCAGCACACAGGGGCTGTCCTTCCCCACCACCCTCCTGGGGATCCTCCTGGCTGTTCCCTTTCCCCATCTACCAGTTCCAGGCACCCTCACCGGCTGCCACATCCTGGGAGTAAGGACAGCACACTTAGGAGAGAAATCCACTCCAATAGCACCCCATTTGTTCCAAGGCCAAGCAAAATCAATAGAAATTTAGTTGGCCTGATAGGTGTGAAGGTTATGGTGCAGCAATGAAGGCTTCAGGCCCTGGCATCAAATAATCTGGCTCCTGTTCCTGCTCTGCAGTGCCCTGGCTGTGTGATCTTGGCCCGTCACCCAGACTCCTTTAGTCCCAGGGTCTCCTCTGCTCAACAGGGCGAGGATGGGAACGATTCTGTATATGCAACCGTGTCGGCAAAAAGTTTTCCTGGGTAAACACTCAGAAAGTGTTAGTATAGTACTCACCCTCTGGAGGTCTGGATTTTCTCTCTTCTTTTGATGACTCAATCATGCTAATTAAGACAGAAAAGTCTGAGCTAAATTAGGCAAATCCAGGAGACATTTAGCTCTGGGCAAAATGATTTTGTGAATGGAGTTGTATGGTGTTTGAATTTCCGGCCATTGCAGGGGCAGGCGAGCAGAGGGGAACAGAGTTGGGCATCCTTTTTCAGAATGGTACCCCTGCCTGGGACTCGGGAGCATTGGAACTGGTCACTGATTGCTGGGAGCCACACTTCAGGATCAGTCAGGGTTTTCTGGTGGCCAGGGACAGAAAAACACAAGTCAGTCTTAAGGGAGGTATCTTGGCTCATGTGAATAAATGGTCCGGGGACTGATGTGGCTTCCTCTGTGGCTGGGTACAAATCCTTAGATCAATCTGTCTCTCTCCCCACCACCTTTCTCCTCTCTCTGCTCCCCTGGTGTTGGCTCCTTGCTGAGCTTCCTCTTGGTCATAAGAAGTCTGCAGCAGCTCCAGCTCTTACAACCTCATCCATCATCCCCTGGGGAAGAGCCAGTACCTCCTCTGGGATCCCCCAGCAGAAGCTCTGGAATTAGCTCTGAGTGGGCCTGACTATATCAATTTGGCTCCCACACCTGCCCTGATCCAGTCCCTGCATCCAGGAAGCACTGAGTGGTACTCTCAGGTCCTGTGTTCTAACCCCGTGCTGGGCTGAGCCCACCAGAAGCCTTGGGCTGAAGGGCTGGAGGGAGTACCTCTCCAGAAGGAATTGGGATGTGAGTACCAGAAAGCTGAATAGTTGCTGCACACAGAAAGAGGAGATTGAATACTATATCACAAGGCCCCGTGTGCTTTACAGCCAGATGTAAATCAGTCCTCACAACAGCCCCATTTTACAGAAGAGGAAACCGAAGCACTGAACAACTGTTAAATTGCTTCTGCTCACATGGCTGGAGGGTGCCATCTAACCCCCTGCTGCCTGCTCGCCTGCTGAAAACCACGCTGTGCCCTCTCTCCTAGTGAAATGCTGCAGTGTCTCCAGAGAGTGGCTTCCAACGGAATTTCCAGTTTTGAGTTGCTGGAGGTCCGTCGAATTCAGGCTCAGTGTCTAAAAGATTTTCTCACAGTTTAGGACACAGTGGTATCTTTCCCCTGAGCTGTTACAAGGAGTAAGTACTGCTTTCTCCGCTGCGAGGGGCCCTGCCTCCCAGCAGGTGGGCATCCAACTGCCCTGCTCCCTCCCCCTCCCCCGACTCCCCTGCCCTCTTCAGGTAAACCCCTGAGATAAGTCAGAGCTTCCACCCTGCGCCTCCCACCCACTCTTTATCTTTTTCTCTCGCTACCAAAAGGCCTGTAATTAGGAAACATTAGCAGGCTCAAAACAGCTTTCATACCTGAAACATCCTCTGTAATTGCACTCAGCAGTGCTCTTCTCTGGCTATTAATGTCACTTTTATGAAGCAATGAGGAACAAAACACCCCGAGGCACTTAAAACATTTTTTTTTAATATATAATACATGTCTTTTAGGAATGGAAGTTTAAAATCACCTGCTTGACAGAGACAGTGATAGACAAAGGCGGGGGCTCAGGACAGAGCCATGGGCCCAGGGATCCGTGGGGTTCAGACACTGCTCTGGAAAGAGTGACAGCCCTGGGGTAGGTTGGCCAAGGCTGGTGAATCCCCTGGGATGAAAGGTGGGCCAGACAAGGGCACTGTTCTGCCTGACTTCATCATGTGTGGTTGCTGTCACTGGGTTTTTACATGAGCTCTTTTTTGTGGGCATGTGTGTGCCTTTGACAGAGAGGTGACTAGAGTGTTACAGATGAGCAATGTCATTGGGTAGAATATGAATTATTACATTGAGTAGAATATTAATTATTGCACTGGTTGCAGAAATGTTAGGAAACTGTTGACTGAAACTGCTCATCTTGGTCAGGCAAGATGATAACCACTTGCGTGAGTTGTCTTACAACAACAGGTCCTGATAAGGAACAGGATGCTGCCACTGAAAACTAACTGGGATGATTTGGAAGGGGCCCAAAGGAGGAAGGAGACTCCAACCCATAATATGTCCCAACAACCTCCCAGAATCCTTTGCACTGGAGTCCATCTTGGCTGAGAGATGTGAGTGTCACCAGGAAGGACCCAAGTCACATCAAATATGGGCACATGCAAGATGATTGGCCAGAGGCAACCGGGACACTAACCCTGTTACCATAAAGCCTGAGACTAGAGCCACATGGCAGAGCAGTTGTCCTGGTTTTCCTTACCCTGCTGCTCTCCACCCGGGTGCCCCCTCCCGATAACATTTCTTACTTTGTCCGCGTGTATGTCTCCTGAGACAATGCCTTTCTGAGTATTAGATAAGAGTCCACTCTCCAGCCCTGGAAGGGTTTCCTGCAACGGAAGTACATGCAGTATGACTGTGTGTGTGTGTGTGTGTGTGGAGGGAGATACGGGTTAAGGGAGAGATGCTTCTTGACTTGCTGTGTTAAAGAACTCTGGGAGTTGTGGTGGTTGACCAGAACCTGACTATCTGACAGATTTATTTTCTTGCTTTTGAAAATGGCTCACAGACTCATTCATCAGTGGAGCGGGAGATATTTCTGTCCATAGACTCCAGGAGGGAACCCCGTAGGTCACCCATTCCCCCTCCCCCTCTCAGAGGCAGGCTTAAGCCTCATTTGTCCAGACAGACAGATGTCTTTTCTCTAAAATCTTTTCCAGGAAGGCAGACCCCTCTCATGCCCCTTGTCCCAACCCTGGGAACCTTTCTCCCACTGGTATGTGAGGCTGAGGACCAACTGCCTGGTGAAGGTCAGAGTGGCCCTCAGGGCCCTGGAAGGAAACAGGGCTCCTGATGGAGCTGAGGGGGGCCCATAGGGTCTTGTTGCCTTGACAGCCCTGACTCACAGCTCCTCACTGGTCTCCTTGGTGAGAGAAGAAATCTATTACAGGAGAGGACAAAGCATGAGAAGAAAGGTGAGGCAGAGAGTTAAGAGACCCGTAGAAGATGGGCCAGAGTAAAACAGGTGGAGGAGGGAGGCTCAGGGTTGGCAGCAGCCAGATGGGGACTCTCGCCTGGCTCTGGAAGAAGGCGCCTGACCTGTGCAGAAACAGGGCAGCCCTGGGATACACCTTTGACTTGACCCCCAGGTACAGCCAAAAGTGAAAGGATCATTTGGCCTGAATCCCACTGTATTTCTGGTAGCATCAAGGAACAAGCCCAGGATTTGGAGTCTGATGTGCTGGGTCTATTGCCATTTCCCTCTGAGTTCTTTAACTTCAGAGTCCATCTTCTGCCTCTGTCACATGGCTAATGTAAGATCTTATTTACACAGTGGTTGGCAGCATAAATTGTGTTTAGCTTCCTTGTAGACTCTAAGGCTCAGTCAATACCACTTGCCCTGACTAGTGCTAGTGGTCACAGTGATTCTTGTCTGAGGGACTTAACTTGCCTGGGACGAGGGTGGGGACTGATGGGGGTTGGGAGGCCTGAGATGCAAGATCAACTTTCCAGCATTTCTGCTAGGTTGTGGCTCTTGTGAGAATACCATCAGAGGGTCCACCCTGTTATTACTCACAGAGCTATTATTAAGAATAGTGATAACTACTGCTACTACTAGTTACTGTCATTAAGTACCAGCTGTGTCCCGGGCACTGGACATCACTGGTACCACCTCATCGAATTCTCACCAGGACTGTGCATGCCAGGGAGTGTTTCTCCAATTTTGCAGATTTGCAGAGCAGACACTGAGCTTGCGGGCAAGGATCCAAAGTCACGGAACTGCTTAGAGGTTTTGCTGAGACTGACCCCAGGCCTGTCTGACTGTGGAGCTCACTTGTGCTTCTGCCCCTGAATGTGAGTGAGGAAGGGCGAGTCATACATCATCAAGAAATGAGGGAACAGAGGGTGAGGAAAGGTAAAGTCTCTGTTTTCTACAAAGGGAAAGGGTAGGTTTGAAAGCCAAGTGCCAGTGAAACATACACTTATTAAGTACCCATGGATCACTTTTTAAAGCTAGCTGTTTGGAGAGGTGTGGAGCAGGTGCTGTGTAATGTGTGGTCTTTAGAGGCAGAATAGTAGCAAGTCCAGGGGGAGCCTTGAGGGTGCGACCCCGCTCCCAGGGCAGGTGAGGCCTGGCCAGGAAGCTGGAGGAGGATGCAGGTGGTCCCTGGAGATGGGTGGCTCCAAGTGATGATGAAGGAGCGTGTGGTTAGCTCCCGCCCCCAGGTCTTGGCGAATGCTGAGGAAGTGAGGACTCCCGGGAAGGGCGAGAGGTGAGCTGTGGTTTTCTATCCAGTGACGCTGTGTCAGTTGGGCTGAACCGGCCCCTCTTGTATTCGAGGTGCTCCTCTGCTGGTAGAAGGGGTGGTCTAGTTGTGGCGCACCCTCCTCTCTGTACGTACCATCCCACTCACCTCTCTTCCTGCTGAAGACAGGGATGCCCCACGTGTTTCCCAGTGTCACAGAGGACAACAAACATGAACGACTTTGGAGTCAAGATTCAGACTTATCTTGCCGAGTGAGAGCTCTGCCTTCAAAATGTCATGGTCAGTGTTAAAGGTCCATACTTTCATTTAGGTGCAAACGAATCACTGGGAGCTAGGTGGGCAGTGGCTCAGGTGAGGTCTTGTGAGTGGCTGGTTGCCTATTCCTGGGCACCAACTACACGATGCAGGTACAGGAAGGGCAGATGCAAGTCACAGATGACGGTGGCCTCATTGCATGCTGTTCCAGCCTGAGCATGTCTGCAGAAATGGGCTTATTCTGGGAGCTCTGTTTTGAAAAGGACAATGGAAGACCTGGAGTGATGCCTGGTGGGGGTGGTGCCTGGTGGAGGGTGACCAGTGATTGTGTCTTTCAGAGAATGTTGGTTAGACATGGGAACCTCAGCCCGGAAACAATCAGAAGCAGAGTCCAGGAGGCAAAGGCATGAGATCAAAGCCCTCCCCAGGCTTATCTAACCAAGCTCCAGCAGCCATGGTTTCTGAAGTGGATCACACACAGTGGCCACATTCCCACCATTGGGGAGGGGGAAGGGTTGGGGGAGTGTGTCCCCTTTTAAGGCCAGATTTGAGTTTTCTGCACCCTGAGAATGGGCATGACGCCAAGAGCTCCTCTAGGAAGGGCAGTCTTTTCCTCCCCCCGTGCCTTGCTCCC
The DNA here is from genome assembly GCA_006410935.1 of Redunca redunca. Classification (NCBI taxonomy): domain Eukaryota; kingdom Metazoa; phylum Chordata; class Mammalia; order Artiodactyla; family Bovidae; genus Redunca; species Redunca redunca. The sequence goes on from SJYQ01001680.1 coordinate 186,303, forward strand.
TTGTTTCCAGGATGCTTCCCACTGGCCACGGCCAGCCTGACCCACTCTCAAAACTCTGTACCCATGGAATGGAGAGCCTATCTCCTTGGCCTGTAACCTAGTGTGCTGGCCTCGGCTCTGTGTTCTGAGTGGAAATCCATCCAAGCTGAAGGGAAATGCCATTGGTCTCTCTCAGGGGTAACTGCTCCTCAGTGATGATGGAGAGCAGGCCTCGGCAGAGCAGCACCAGGTTTGTGGGGCCCGGGGCCGGCAGCTCCCGCCCCTGCCTTGTTCAACAAGGCCTTGTTGGGCAGCGGTGAGGACCGCATTCAATCGACAGCTTAAGATAATCACATGTGTGAGGCGCTGGGATAATGACAGCTGAATACCCTGCCGCTGTTGCCATAGTGACCAGCCAAGCACTGATTCCCTCCTTTTTTTTTCTTTCTTGTTTTCTGGGCCTCCTTGTTACAGGGCTGGCTGGTGGGGTGGGGGTAGGGGGACGGGTGAGTTTGGGAAATGGGAAAGAGGAGGAAAAGGGGGAGGGGAGACCCAAGAGGGGTAGCCCATTATATGCTCTTTAAATACCCCAGCTGGAGGTGTTTTAAATCTCAACAGAGACAGAGAGAAACAGTGTCTTAATCCCCAGCTCCCTGTGAATTATTTAAAGGGATCTTGTCAGAAGGATGAATTTGTCACTGTTTCAGTGTCAACAGCAGCAGCAGCTGTCATAATGGCTGAGGACCCCACTCCAGGCAGGGCCTGGTACCAAATGCTGCTGCCCGGTGGAAGTTACAGCAACCCGGGTCCTGTGGACAAGGAGCCTCCTCCCGAGGCACAAGCCTGCAGTGTTTGTCCTGGTGCACTGGCAGAGACCAGGGTGTGAAAGTGCCCAGATGCCGAGATGCAAACCATCTGGACCTTGGGCTGGCTGGCCTTGCCTTCTATGAATGTGGCTCCTTTGGCCCATAGCCATGGCGTCTCTGAGCAGTGCCGGGCACTCACTGGCTGGGAGTGGTCTGAGCTGACCAGGGTTCCTATGGCCTTTGATGGGTGGGCGTATACCCAAGGGAGGGCACACAGGCCCTGCTTAGGCCATAGACAGTGTCCCCAACTTCATACAGTACCCACAGGCATGCATATACACACAAGCGTGCATGCACACACATGCAAGTGTGCACACGACTAGAGGGACAGGAGAGAATCGTAGTTCATTCACATCATGGAGGGACAGCAGTGTTTCTAAGCAAAGTGCCAGGAGCTCAGAGAGAGGCTAAGCCTAAGGCTGTGGCTGATAGCCACAACTCACAGGTGGGCGTCTCAGATCAGGTTGAGGTCTTTCACGTGCATTTTCCATTTAATCCTCACAGCCATCTGGGGAAGTAGTTCCATACTCTGAGTATCCCTGTGTCCGAGGTGGAGACTGAGGCTCAGGGAGGTTTAGGGGTGTGCCATGGTCACAGGGCTGGGTCTCACTGACTCCAGAGCCTGTGCCTTGAACTCCTGAGGGTCAGGGTTTGGCAGGGTAACAGCAGGGCTGCTTTATCCCAACCCACACTGTTGGTCGACACAAACACTTCCAGGCAGTCTGGATAGATCATGTTTGGGCTCATGTCTCTCACTCTTACCTCAGCACAGTATTTCTTGCATTTTTCCACCATCCAAACTTCCAGAAGAATCTTGCTTAGACTGCCTTGGGAAACAGTGAATATGTTTTCCAGACTCTAAGTCTTTCCGTATGCTAATTGTGTTCTTTGCCCCGACTCTGTGCTCTTCTGCCCCTTTAGGAAATTCATTGCTTTGTGCCCTTTCAAAGCTCTAGGCTCTCAGAAGCAGTACCTGCCCCAAGCCAGGTGCCCAGTTCCTTGGCACATTACATAGGGCCATGGTAATGAATAGGGGCCATCCATGTCCCCCCACCAGCCCAGCACATCTGGGAGGTAAATGGAGCATGTTGGGAGGTGAGGAGGTGCTCACAGTCCTCGGGGGAGCCCCTGAGTAAATGGCTGCCTTGCTTGGTTGGTGCGCTAAATGGTAGATCCCTCTGGGCTTGTAGGAGTTTATGCCCCACGGACTACATTTTACATTTTAATTAGCCCTCGAGCTTGTCTAATATCCAAGCTCTTTCAGGCTTAGTTTACTGTCTACACAGGACCTGTGTCCTTGGGATCCAGGGCAATCGGTGATGCTGGCTCCGGTCCTGCCGGAGCAATCTGCAGCCCTCGGGAGTCTCTGGCCTGTATCTTCTGTGAGAACACGTGCTTCCCGGGCCTCAGTGGGCTTCTCTTCCTGTTCAGAGGCCAGCCATCTTTTACTGGGAACCTAAAAGCAGAACTCTGAATTTTCCCTGATCGTGATACTGTGTAACTCAGACTGGGACTTGAATCCACAGTCTTTTCACTGAGGTCACACACCTAGTCTCAGGTCTTAATGAGGTTCAGGTTTTTGATGTCTCACTGTAGAAAGAATTCAGTGAGAGACAAAGTGATAGGTAAGAAGTGGATTTATTTAGAGAAACCCACTCCACAGACAAGAGTGTGGGCCATCTCAGAAGGTGAGAGCAGTCCCCCAAAATGATGTGGTTAGTTTTTATAGGCTGGGTAATTTCACAGGCTAATGAATGGGAGGATTAGTCCAGTAGTTTTGGGAAAAGGGCAGAGATTTCCAGGAACTGGGGCACTGCCTACTTTTTGATCTTTGATAGTCAGCCTTGGAACTGTCATGGCTCTGGCAGGTGTGTCATTTAGCTTGCTGGTGTATTACAGTGAGTGTAGACCGAGGCTCAAGATCTAGTGGAAGTCGACTTGCAGTCACCTTAAACCTATTTGGTTCTAATCGAGGTCCCAGGTAGCTCAGTGGTAAATAATCTACCTGCCAATGCAGGAGACTCAGGAGATGTGGGGAGATCCCTGTGTGGGGAGATCTCCTGGAGAAGGAAATGGCAACTCATTCTAGTATTCTTACCTGGGAAATCCCATGGACAGAGGAGCCTGGTGGGCTATAGTCCTTGGTACTGCGGAAGGTCAGACACGACTGAATGACTGAGAACACGTGCAGGGCCTATGTCATTCTTTCAAAGATTGTGCCCTGCCTCCTTCCTTTGTTTCAATTGGGCAGTGCCTGGGGAGTTAGGATCCTATGGGGCATAGTGATGGCAACCATTTGCAAAATAGCAGATTCCTTCAAACACAAGTTTGTGCCAAATGCAGACATGGGACCAAAGTCTATGAGTTGTGTCGAATTTTGTCTCCTTGTGGTCTGAACTGGTGGCTGACAGTGACCTAGGGATTGCCTGATGAGAGAAGGGGACCCATGCTGAAACCTGGCCAGAGGCAGTCCTGGAGGTTCTGGGAGAGGTGGAGAGAAGGCTCCTGGCTGTCCCTCTGGGTCTGCACAGTGACTGAGTTCAGCTTTTTAGTCTTGGCGTTTCCTGCTGACTGAGTGGCAGGATTATTTATCTAAGATGGAGGAGACGATTTTTACACCTTCATGCGTGAGTCAGAAGCGGATGCTGAGGTTAACATAACAGCCGTGCTGCTGCTGATAGTAAAGATGATAGTTGGTACTTAGTGAGTGGTAGTTACGTGCAAGCTCAGTGCTACGTGGTTTTCTATCTAGGTGATGATCTTTCAATCTTCCTGACACCCTGCAGGACAAAGAGTATTTTGCAGTTGAGGAAACTGAAGCTCAGAAAATTGTGTGTGGTCACAGAGCTGTAACTGGCAAAAGTGGGGTTCACCTGTCCCCACCAACCTCTCCCGCCTTCCCCCCTCCCACCTTCCCCCTACCCTGTGCCACTTGGCAGCCACTCTGGCATCCTGGCTTTCTCGGCTATGTGCCAGGAACACTCTTGCTCCGGAGAGTCTATTCTTACTCCCTGAGCCTGGAATGCTCCTCCCTCATCTCCTCTCGAAGCTGGGGGCTCCTGAGAGTCGTTCAAACCTCTACCCAAAAGGAGGCTTCTGACAACCCCACTTGCCAGCTGTTGCTTGCTAGCCCCTTCCTGCTCCTCAATAGTATTTAACACTGTTCAACTGTATGTTACTAATTCATTTGCCATTCATCCTCTGGTTTGCTCCATTAGATTATCAGGCCCATGGGGCAGGACTTTGTCTCTTAGTCCCTGCTATGTCACACTAACACCTAGGTCACTACTTGGGGATGTGTTAGGCGTTCAATTCTTTACTGTAAAAATGAGTTAAATGAGCGGGGTTGGAAATACATCAGAATAGCCTCCCTGGAAAATCCCATGGACAGAGGAGCCTGGTGGGCTGCAGTCCATGGGGTCGCTAACAGTCGGACACGACTGAGCAACTTCACTTTCACGCATTGGAGAAGGAAATGGCAACCCACTCCAGTGTTCTTGCCTGGAGAATCCCAGGGACAGGGGAGCCTGGTGGGCTGCTGCCGTCTATGGGGTTGCACAGAGTCAGACACAACTGAAGCGACTTAGCAGCAGCAGCAGACTGAGAGAGCCCCAAAAGCCAGTTTCAGTGATTTCTGTGTCTAGAAGAGCCTGTGTCTAGGATAGGCCCTGTAGAAATGGCTTATTCTTAACGATTGCTTCAATACAACACCCTGGCAGACACTGGGCATTCTAGGAGGGGCCGGGTTGGCCCAGAAAGATACAGCAGTCCAAGGAAGGGCTATCAATCATAGATCTTTCCAGAACTCCATGCCTGGAACTGTCTTCAGAAGCATAAGTAGAATCAGAACTGCTTAACTTCATTTTATAGTGGTTCTTAACTTTTGATCAAGATGTAGTATTTCCTAGCTTGCTCATCCATCTGACTCATCAGAGTGGGCTCCAGATGACCTTTGTCTGTTTCTGAAATCCAACTCCATTCTTAGAGGATGAAGAATGTATTAGAAGGATGCCCTAGAAGGTGGTGTTGAAGGACCAGTAGATAGGGTTCATGGCAGTGGTTTTGAAGGAGGACAGTGTATTTTACACGCATGCAATTGCCCAAACAGCAAATGTCAATAGTCACTCCAGCCTCCTCCAGACCAACAGACCTGCAGGTTCTGATTCCAACAAGCCAGTCAGTCTGAGAAGCTGAGATCTTGGAGGAACCTAGAGGCATCTTTATCATACATCAAAGTCCTGATCTGAAAGCCTCAACAAGTGCTTTCTAAGGGGTGCATTGTTTTCTTTATTAGGTTTATCTCAAGGACAGATGGTCTATTGGCATCAATAATAATGCCCTTTCAAAGGCTATTAGTATTCTGCTGGTTGTGCAAGGCTGCTTTGTTTCTTCTTCTCCAAGGGACAAGTTAGCCTGGTGACACCTGCTCTAAGCCCCCAGCCAAGGACCAGGGGCTGAGGAATAGACCAGGACCTCACTCATCCCCTCAGTTTGTCTGTATTTATTGAGGGCTAGGCACTAATACCAGGAAGTCTCTGATGCAGTCAACCTTCCAAGGGGCAAGTCCGCAGCAGGAACAGGTGGTGTTGGGGTGGGGGTGAATTTCTGAGACTGCAGCAGGACTAGAGAGAGCAAGGTGGTGACTTCCAGGAGATTACCTGGAGATGTCCAGGTGGCAGCTGGATAAATAACTCTGGACACTGGGAGGAGGTCAGTGATGGTCCCCATTGTGGTTATAGCTTTCTGTGTGGCTGAGATCACCCAGGATGAAAAGTGAGAGGAGAAGGGAGTAAGGGTCGAGGCCTGAGAAACCTGTGGATTCCACTGGTCCCAGATATCCTAGATAAAAACGTTGTCATGTAATACCAGTCTTGCAAGGCTAAATGCACAGAATTACTTCACTGTCAACAGGAACTAATAAATTAGTCAAAACATAATTCCCTGTCCTCAAGGAGCTCACAGCCTGGAAGCAGAAACCAAAGCAATTAATGAATCGTTCAAAACACTGTATTACCCAATGCTAAATTGTGTGGAATAAGCTCAATCATACTTTAAGCATTTGGGAACATGGTAGCTGAATAAAAGCTGGAAAGACATCATGGGGGAAATAAGACCTGTGTTCAGTAGCTCAGTCATGTTGACTCTTTGCAACCCCATGGACTGTGTAGCCCGCCAGCCTCCTCTGTCCATGGGATTCTCCAGGCAAGAATACTGGAGTGGGTAGCCATTCCCTTCTCCAGGGGTCTTCCCAACCCAGGGATCAAACTGGAGTCTCCTGAATTGGCAAGCAGTTTCTTTACCACTGCATCACTTAGGAAGCCCTATGTAAGACCTGAGGCCACTCAAAGCAATGTCTGCAGAGAGAGCTCAGCTCTGCCACCCATCGGTGGCCTGACTCCTGGCTACTGTTGAGTGTCTCTGAGAGTCAGTGTGCCCATTTGTCAACAAAAGGTCTTGGTCAACATGACCTATCATGGCTTCCTATCAGGCTGTTATTCTCTGGTTCTGTGTCTTGGAGGAGTTGAGATGGGATAAGGATGGTGCAGAAGAAGGGTGCCAGAACATCAGCAACAACATCAGGGGCAGAAATAGGCACTGGCTCTGAGTGATGGGAGAGGATGTGGGCCTGGCTCGAGCCTTGGCTATCTCTTGCCTGGTCTGCTATCATTACTCTCTGACCAAACAGCAAGCCAGGGCATGAGTCCAGGAGTGAGGTAATGCCAGCCCTAGTGCACGGCAGTGGAAAGCAACAGAGAGGCCGGATAGGAGGAACATTGTTCTGGAAGAACTGGCGAATTGTGGTGACAAATTGGGCATGAAGTTGCCAGGGGCATACTGTTTGTGGATGATAGAGACCAGGCCATCATTGTTGGGTGTTGAGGTACAGGCTGTACCCAATAACCAAGAGTGTTTTTCAGAAAAAGCTGTGTTGAGGTATTAGTTACATATCATGAAATTTACTCATTTTAAGTGTACGATCCAATGATTGTCAGTTTACAGAGTTGTGTAATCACCACCGCAATCCCATTTTAGACCATTTCCATCAGCTCCAAAAAAGACTCTTCATGTCTGTCTGTAGTCACTCTCCTTTCCCATCCACGGTCTCAGTCAGGGGAATACTAGTGTTTTTATGTCTATAGATTTGCCTTTTCTGGACTCCTCATGTAAATAGAGAACCATACAATATGTGGTTTTTTGTGTCTGGCTTCTTTCACTGGGCAGTTGTGGTTTAGAGGTTGCATGTACCAGCATTTCCTTCTTTTTTATTTCCAAATGGTACTCCATCATATAGCTATATCCCATTTCATATGTTTAGTCGTTTATGTGCTTACTAATTATGTGTTTAGTAGTCTATGTGTTCACTTTGCACATTAACATGGGGAAGACTCAGTCTCAGGTGTCATATTGAAGTCCAGTGGAGAGCTCCAAGGAGCGAGGACTACAGTGAGATTGGCATCAAACTCAGGGTTGATCCTAGAAGTAGAATTGCTGGGTCAAATGATGTATGCATTTCTAATTTTGATAAATAAAACCAAAATTTTCATAGAGATTGTACCACTTCACCCTTCATCCAGCTATTTATTAGAATGCTTATCTCTGACACCCTCTCCAACATGGGGTGTTATCCAACTTTTGTCTGACCAAAAAGAAAAAAGTGTCAAAAGTATCCCACTGTGGCTAATTACCATTTTGGTTATATTGAATGAGGTTTAGCACCTTTTCATATGTTTATGAGCTGTATCTGTTGTTCTTTTAGTAAACAGTGTTAGAATGCTTTGCCCATTTTTCTGTGTTTTTTTTTTTTTGGATGTTTAGATTTTTAAAATAATCTATTAGGGGAAATTAACACTTTATCTGTGATAAATTGCAATAAGTCTTTTCCCAGCGTGTTTTCTTTTCTCTTCCTTTTGATTTTACCATGGCTATTTCCATCATGTTAATTAAAAAAAAAAAAATTGTATGGTGCTGACTTGATCAGTCTCTTCATTTATGGCTTCTGAGTTTCACGTCATCATTACTATAGATACAGTGTTTCTATGGTTTACTTTAGTATTTTTATGGTTTCATTTTTAATGTTTACATCTTTTATTCACTGAACATTTTTTCTGGAGTAAGGTAAGAAGTATGGATGTAGAATTATGTGTTTTTTCCAGATGGATACCCAGCTATTACAACACTTTTAAAAAATGGTTCACCTTTTCCCCACTGATTTGAGTTGTGGCCAACCTTCCAAATGGTGAGACCTATTGATTTGATATTTAGAACATCCCATCAGTTACTCTGCCACATATAGGCTCAGGAGTGGCCTTTTCTCTATATTCTTACAAAGACTTGATATTTTATCATTTTAATTTTTTGCCAATCTGATAAGCAAATGGAGGTGTTTTGTTGTTTTAATGGGAGGAGATAATTACAGAAAGGAACACAGGAGACAGCATGTCAAATGCCTAGAAGTGGAGGCTGAGAAACCTTTAGCAGGAGATTGGCTTTGGGAAGGGCAGTGAGAGCGCCCTCCAGAGGCTGGAACCAGCACAGGTCTTAGGTCTGAATACCAATGGGGCTGTGTATCCAACACTGGTGAAACCCATTTTTTAAGGATTTGTGAAGCTGTGCACCTAGAGACACAGAGTCCCTCAAAGCTTGGTTAGGGAGGCAGACCTGATGCATGAAAGAGTATTAAGGGGACACATGGGTCTGGTCAAAGCACCCTCTCTCTGTCCCTCACCCCATCACCCCACCTCAACATGATGAGAACCTAGAATTTCTGCACCAAGATACACTTTCAGTTTCCACCAGTCTGGTCCAGCCCTCTGTCATCTCTCACTTGAAGCAGGAAAATGAAGGCCAGTTGTCCTGCTCATTTACTCATCCAACCCAGTCTCTACTTTGCATCAGAGAACTCTAAAAACTCAGCTCTGGTCACCTATATTTTCCTCCCTAAAACTTATCAATGCCTTCTACTCTCAGGGTGAAATTCCAAGTTCTCCATCAAACTCACCCTCTCTGTGGTCTTCTTCCTGCTCCCTCTAGTTTTTTTTAATGATTCTTCCTTCCTCAGTGGTGCCAGGACGTTTTTCTCCACCACAGGGCCTTTGTACTTGCTGTTCTTGGGCCTCACTGCTCTGTCCCTTCTCTGCCCCTCTCTGCTGGCAGCAGACGCACATTTCTCCTGGCTGACTTCTATCCACCTATCCCTCTCAGCTTGGAGGGTCATCTCTGCCAGGCCTCTTGGCATCCTGAAATTTTCCCTCACAGCAGTTAGCACAATTGTAATAATTTAGTTATTTTAATAACCATTTGTCTAATTTCTGTTTCTCTCGCTAGATTATTAAGCTTCATATTTCTGCATCCCCAGTGGCTAATGGAATGCCTGGCATTAAGCTGGCCTTCAGTAAATATTTTTTTTCACAGATGGATGCATGAAGTAGAACTATAAAGCAATGACACTGATTCCAAGTATCACAAATGAATAATCATGTCTTTCCTCCCTGCTGGGAATGCTGTTCCACCCTCATCTTGACTTACTCAAATCTTCTCTTTCAAGGCCTACAATCCTAATTGCCCCTTGCTCAGAAAGTATTTGTGTTTCTTCCAGCCTGCTCTGATTGCTGTGTTTCTAACTCCTGTAGCTCTAGCAGGCAGAAGAATAAAAAAGGGAAAGAGACTCCATCACAGCCTTTCCCCAAACAACAAGGAATTATTTTTCTTTCTCTCAATTTCTTTCTCTGCTCTTTCCCTTTGAACATACAGCTGTATTCCCCCTAATTTGCTTTGATCACTCCCTTAGGAGCTGTCATGGAATCAATTAGATCTGTAGACTTTTATGACTCCAGGTCACCCAGTATGATTCCTCATTTTACAGATGAGAAGACTGAGGCCCAGAGAGGTTAATGATGGAAACAATTACCTCTATTGGGTCATATAATACCAATCAATGTCATTTTCTGAGATAAATGTTCTCAATATCCCAGCTCCACAAGAGTGTAAATCCTCATTCTGTCTATTTTGAGACATGCTAGTGGTGACAGCCTTAGTGTTAAGATGAGCCCCAGATTGTGGACTTCCTGTCCTGCTCTCACATAGGAGAGCTGTGTTAGTCTTGGGTGGCTCCAGGTCCCCACCCTAAGTGGGCCTCAAGCTTCACCTGTGCATTGACAAAGGAGCCCCATGTTCGTGTTGAAACCTCATACAGCCCACTGAAATGATGTATCGTGAGACCTGCTGTGTTTAAACAATTGCAGAACAGCAAAAAAAAAGTCCTGTCCTTCCATCTAAAGTCATGTAGGGTCAACTGGGAAAATGTAATTTCAAAACAGCCATGAAAGGGAGGGAGGTCTGAAAAGTTGAACTAAAAAAACTGCTAGCAAGGACTTCTCCCTAATGTATTTACTTTCTGGTTGTAAAAAACCAGGCAAGCAGAATGTAACTTTAACAAACACATTTAAATAGAATATAACACCAAAAAAAAAAAAAATCTAAAGAAGGAATAAAAAGTGTACCTTAACATCTAGAGATTGGATAAGAAATTAAACAAAATGCAGGTGAGGCTGACTGTGTACGAGGATCCTGGAAGGAGCCCACTAAAACTCCAGACTGGGGAGGGAACTGAGAGTGCTGGAAGGGGTCTGGGGAGGAGTGTCACTGGGGGTCGCTGTGCAGGCCTGAGTGGGCAGGGCCAGGTCTCCAGGTGCTCTTTCCTTTGCTCCATACCTGGTGTTCAGAAGCCCTGGTACAGTTTTGAAGGACAGCCTCACCTCTGCCTTGCCTCTTGCTCCTACAGAGAATTAATTCTGTACAGGAAGAAATCCTAGTGTATTTCCCATGTAACACTTGATTAGTTTTTGGCTCTTTTAATGAAGAATTCTCATTTATATATTTCAGCTGTACACTGTGAATAATAAGCAACTAACATAATATTTAAAGAAATGGTACTGTTTGATTTCTTTTGTCATTACTGCTAATTAGTCAAGGATCTTTATCTATTTTCTCTTTTCACTTTAGGAAGTGGAATTTCTTCTGCCCCTTATTTTAGCAAACACATTGGAACCTCCTGGGAAGACCCCCAGTTCTTGAGGGCAGGGTTCTGAGGACTCCCCAACATGGGCAGCTGCTTCCTCTCTCAGAACAAGGAAGAGAGAATGATCCAGCAATTTTTCTTTGGCCCCCTGGGTGGCTCATGAAGGGAGCCATGTCTTTACAGATTGACCCTCTTCCCATATTGCCTATTATTAAAATAAGTTACTAGGTGAATTTCTTCAGCCATTCAAAGCACTTGTTTCTGTCTCCTCTCTTCCCCGTATCCTTTATGGCAATGTGAGCATGGGTGAGTTGAATTGAATGATGAATTGCACCTATAAATTGGTAATGGTAAGCTAGTTCTTTGGGGGAATTGTTGGTATGATTGAGAGACATAATTTTCCTTCTGATCCACAGGACTGCTGATTATAAGAGAACTCTTTTCCAACAAGAGTCACAATTGTATTTCCCTTATTCAGAAGCTTTCTTTACTCCCTAACACTTTCCAACATTCTCTTCCATCACATCTTTGTTCAAAGTATGCACACAAGGAAGCTTACTTTGCTTCATTTAGGATCTCTCAGCAATTCTGCTCTTCCCCATTTCACAGTCTAGCTCTTTCAAAGAGATTGATGTTATAAAACAAGTTTTTGTGAATCTATGTTTGTTGAAAAATTCTGAAAAGTTTTATATTCATATGATTTTTGGAGTTATACCACAATAAAGAAATTAGGTTCAGAAATGAGGATTTCCCGGGTGGATGGCAGTGACGTGTGGTCAGATCCCCAGAGAGACTATAAGAGTAGAGGCTTGGCATTGAGGATGAAAGTCCCTGCCATCGTATGGGACTCGAAGCTGCAGGTGGACATAATGTTCCTTGTGGACATAATGAGTCACTGTCACAGCATGAGAGTTGTGGCTTAGGTCAAATGGGAAGCTTAACACAGTGAAGTCTGTTATATTTTGGGATGGACTACGTAGGAATCTCCTGAAATGTGCTCATAAGGAGATCTTTAAATGCAAGTTAGGGTTAAGCGTGTTCCTTTCTCAAGTCACGCTGTTACACTGGTGAGCTCATAAGGCCCCCTCAGTGCCAGACTTCTCCTCTGCTTGCCTCTCCTTGTCTTCTTACTCTCTATTTTGTGTTTTCCATGTGTGTGCCTGGCCTGCTTGGTACAGTGGGAAGAAGTCAGTGGCTACGATGAAAATCTGAACACCATCCGCACCTACCAGGTGTGCAATGTCTTCGAGCCCAATCAGAACAACTGGCTGCTCACCACCTTCATCAACCGGCGTGGGGCCCATCGCATCTACACGGAGATGCGCTTCACTGTGAGGGACTGCAGCAGCCTCCCCAACGTCCCAGGCTCCTGCAAGGAGACCTTCAACTTGTACTACTATGAGACCGACTCCGTCATTGCCACCAAGAAGTCGGCCTTCTGGTCCGAGGCCCCCTACCTCAAAGTGGACACCATTGCGGCAGATGAGAGCTTCTCCCAGGTGGACTTTGGGGGAAGATTGATGAAGGTCAACACAGAAGTCAGGAGCTTTGGGCCTCTGACACGGAATGGTTTTTACCTCGCTTTCCAGGATTATGGAGCCTGCATGTCTCTCCTTTCTGTCCGTGTCTTCTTCAAAAAGTGTCCCAGCATTGTGCAAAATTTTGCAATGTTCCCAGAGACCATGACTGGGGCGGAGAGCACATCTCTGGTCATTGCTCGGGGCACGTGCATCCCCAATGCAGAAGAAGCGGATGTGCCCATTAAACTCTACTGCAACGGGGACGGGGAGTGGATGGTGCCCATCGGGCGCTGCACCTGTAAGCCTGGCTATGAGCCCGAGAACAGCATGGCCTGCAAGGGTAAGCCCTGAGGCTCTTGAGGCCTCTCCTTCCGGCAGCAAAGAAATCAGGAGTCAGGAGTCCCCATGCCCAGCTCTGGATCAGATAGGGACAGAAGAGCCTAATGGCTTCTTCTAAAGTTCTGGAGAACTTCCATCTCCAGTGCTAGGCCTGATGGTTTTCCAGTTGTGTTCAACCAGAATTTCTGTATTCTGGGTGGGGGAAAGAGATGCGGAGAATTCCAAATGGGGGATCATAACCACTCATGTATATTTAGTTTGGGGAACACTGACACTCATATTCTCTCTCTTTCTCCCTCTTTTAGACACAGACACACACACCCCTGAATCCTGTCTGAATCCTGTCTAGCCCTGTGCTCTGAGGCATAGATTATTTGGGTTGTCATGGATAAGTCACTCAAGGGTAATTGAGAAGCAACTGAACTTGGAAAATATTTTTGTTCATTTCAGTCCAGCTCCCACATCACTTAGCTTGGTACTGAACCCATGCAGCTCATTAACTCAAAGCCTCCTGGCTTGGCTGTCTTCCTCCAGGGACTTAGTGCCAGGCCATGGGGCAGGGATGGGGCCTAGCATTAGTAGGTCCTGAAAGGAGATGAATGTGTTGGAATGGGGGTGGTATAGTACCATGTTTTCTGTTACCTTTGCTTCAGGACGTTACAGAGTGATGGTGACTTTGCAGTTGGCGGTGTCCTTATATTGGTACCCTGTCCTTATATTGGCCCTCCTCAGTCCAGGAGAGCACATGTCCAGTCTGTGGCAATAAATATGCTGAACTGGCTGGAGACTCGGCCTTCTCTGGGAGTTAATAGAAAGATCGAGAGGGTCCATGGCTCATCTGTTGCCTGAGTACATGGAAGCCGAACAGGGGGGAACCCAAGTTGAAGGAAAGAAGACTATTTCCCTTTATTTTTATCTTTTGCTCGTGGCCTTCAAAGTTTCAGAGTCTTTCAAAAGCAAGGCTTCCCACACAGACCTCAGAGATGACCACTTTGACCCTGGCTCCCTACTTGGGTTGCCCCCAGTCCTTTGGAGACCACTTGGAGATGGGGGGAGCTGTGCGTGCTAGTGTGCTCAGTCATTAAGTTGTCTGACTCTTAGAAACTCTTTGGACTGTAGCTCACCAGGCTCCTCTGTCCATGGGATTTCCCGGGCAAGAATACTAGAGTGGTTTGCCGTTTCCTTCTCCAGGGGATCTTCCAGACCCAGGGATTGAACTCATGTCTTCTGCACTGGAAGGCAGATTCTTTACTGCTGAGCCACCAGGGAAGCCTGGGGGGGGCTACAGTTTCTCCATTTTCTCCATCATGAGCTTCATGCCAGCTGTCCCCTATCGTCCTCCCCGCCCTGCTTGAGCAATGGAACATCCTTTGTGTGTCTCCTTCTCCGCTTTTAGTCACCAACCACCTGCGGGTGAAGTACCAGGCACAGTATTGCTCTTGCCCACCAACTCTGCAGTCCTTTGGACTCAGCTAATTGCCTAGGCTGGGGCACTCGCAGCCTTTCTGAGGCCTGCTGAGAGCAGGGAGCTGCGCCTTTGTGTCTTTATTGGATTTCTTGGTTATGGTGCCCATGATGGATGATGTGGAAACAGAGGAGAGAGCGTACCAGATCAAGTGATGAATCAACACAGACTGGTTTAATACCAGCCGGCCTGGTCCCACCATGCTCCCCTGTCCCATTGGTTGGGGGTGGGAGGGCAGTGCCCTCTTGAGCATGTGTCGGGTCTGCGTGGGGACCCAGGCCAGGCTGAGTTTAGTTGCAGGTGCCACAGCTGCCAGGCACACTCTTGATAGCAGGGGTGATTTCTCCAGACTTCAAAGGGCTGCCATCCCACACTTGCTGGCTGGGGCCCTTGTTTTCCTCATTATTTCCTGAACAGAACAGCAGGAACCAGAGAAAGTATTGATTGGTTCTGATTTAATTGGGACTCTGGGAACAGGCTCTCATTTCTCTGGGCTAATCAGGACTTTTCTCTTTTGGGAGGGTTCTGCAGGGCCTGCTGCTTCTCAGTCGCCTCCTGTGGTTGTCCTGGGAGGGTCTATGGGGGCAAATATGTAAAACCGAGTGGCTGCTTTCCATCCTGTCTACCTAGCCTCGGCCTCCTCCTGACGTTTGGTGGATGTTCCTAATCTAGAGCTGTTAGGAACCTGACTTGACTTCACACTCTGCTTGTTGCAAACTCATTGGAAGCTGGAGGAGATGGGGAGCCCCGGGCACCATGATTTTACCATTTCAGAGACACCAGAAGCCACATTTTGGTGGCAGTTCTAAGCAGAGAGTAGCAAGCCAGGCAGTACCATAGGTCCTGCAGCCCAGCAGCCTGGCTGGGCTCAGCGCTCTAGAAAGGCACCTTTTTTTCTGTTTCAAGAATTTTAAGCTGAATCCTCTGAATTCTTTGCCCTTGGCTCTGCTAGTAACCTGGGCTTGATGACTGAGACCAACCTCCGCCTCTCTAGGGCTCACAGCAGTGGGATGCCCAGGGAGGTGAAGGGCCTTGGGCAGATTCTGCGCTTTTTGGATAGGGATGGACAGTGCTTGGGGAAGTATTTGTAACTGGTTCCTGGGGTGTATATTCAAGGCAACATGCTCAATTCATTTTGGATTCTCATGCTGGGCTGTCAGGTGGACACCGTGATCACCCACAATTGCCTGCCTAGCACAGCCTACTACTGAGAGCATGGAGATTGGTGGATGCAATAGAGATTTGTGGGTGAGAAAGAGCGAGTCTCCATCAGTGGTCCTGGTAAGACCTGAGAAGGGAGGCAAGCTGCTCTCTCTCAGCGCAGCCCTGAGAATTGATGCCCCGGAGCCCGGCTGGAAGAAACCGGGATGGTCCCACAATTCACACAGTTGTGTCAAGCTGATCAGTTTTCTTTTCTGGATACTTGAATCTGAGCTTTTGCATGTGTTGAATCTATGGGGTGGCAGAAAGCATATACTTTGTATTGTTTTTCTGGCAGGACAGACTTTCATCATGGGCAAGAATCTTATTCTGACTTTCACTTTGCCTCTGTTAAACCCTTGCCTGTCAGAGTCATGGTGACCAGTTGCTTGGTTTTACAGAAGCACCTGGGGACCAATTAGGTGGCCCAGCCAGCAAAGAATGGTCTTGGCCTAGAGCTGTTCCTTTTGTGAGGAGGGAGGGGGTGGCAAGCAGAGGAAGCCACTGGGGAGCTTACACATCAGAATGTGCAGCAAGCAGCTCATACGCTTTCCAGAGGCTCCATGGCCCAAGGCCTGTTCTGGCCTCATCCTCTCTGTACACATAGGTTAGACCAATCAGGCAGAATCCCAGAAGCCTGTTGACCCCACCAGTGAGTCTAACCCATCATGCATTTATCTCTGTGAAACTGTTGATTACTGGCAAAATGGTCTATCTGCCCCAGCTTCAGATTTTATGCTGATGGTATAGCTGATTAATGAGAAATCATGGCTTTGTCTTTATACACCATCAAGCCTTTCCTGGTCAGGTTGATGGCCAAGTCGATTCTCCATGTGAGTCCCTATAGCCTGACTGTCCCTGGACCAGGGAGGCCAAGAACTAGTGCTTAGCAAGCTCCCTCCCTCTTGTTGTGGTCCCTAAAATGTTGCACTGACCTTGGAGGTCAGCTAAGATCATTCCAGCTCTGGATATTGGCAAGGCCTTGGCAGTTCCTAAAGAAGAACAGCTCTGTTCTTGGTTCTTCTGTCCCCTGTTTCATGTCACTCCTGTTCCCTGGTATCCATCAGAGCCTGCCTTGGATCCTGAGACCTCATGGGCACTGTCCATGCAGCATCCCCCACCTTCACCCACACTTCCCTGCCGCTCCTCCAGGTCTCTTTTTCCTTCCTTCCTCCCCTGTTTTCCTTGGGAGGGACTGTTTTCCTTGGTGATTTTCCACCTACATGTAAATTCCTTCATGCCTGGAAATCCGAGGATTTTGAACCTTTCAGTAATTTCAGTGCCTTTGTCAACTTGAGCAGCCCGGGAGAGAGCCAGTTTATAAACCTGGGGAGCTAAGACAAAAAAATCTGCAGAATTCAAAAGGGGAGAAAAATGTATCTAGTTTAGCTCATCATGGAAAAGAGAAGTTTCTGGGGCCTATTTCCACCTCCCTTAGGGTTGCTGGTCCCAGCTCTGGGTCTCCTACCTCCTCTTCCTGGCTGTGTGTGTGTGTGTGTGTGTGTATGTATACAGGTGAACACATTCAGGGGCACTGAGGAAGTCTTTCTGCTCTGCTCTCTGGCCCATCAGCTGTTGGCTGGTGACTGAGAGGAAGGCCACAGCCTAGATGCCTCCTCCTAGGCCCCAGGGAGACAGACCCACTCAGCTCAGCGCTGGGGAAGGCCAGAGTTATTGACACCGCAGTCCTGTAAGATGAGCTTCATAATAGGATTTCCCAATAGGCTACTTCATTTAGAAACCTCCTGGGCCTCCACAGTGGCCCTGCCCAGTACCCTCCAGAGAGGACTCTGATGTAATAGACTGCATGTAATGGGCTGTGACCCCAGCATGAGCAACAGCAAACAGCTGGAAGGATGCTGTCTGCCTCACTGACTCCAGCACACTGTGTGGGTGTGCACAGCCCAGACTCTGGGGGCTGCAGGGGACAACCAGGGAACAGGGGAGGGGCAGCTCTGAGTTCCAAATCCCCCTGTGCTCTGCGCCACCCCTTCTGCCTTTAAAGGACAGGTTAGAAGTACCCAGATTCCACTGGTGTTGACCAAGCAATCATGATTCTCCCAGGTCAGTGCTGAAGCTGCTGAGAATGTTCTGGGCATGATAGCTGTCCTGGCTAGAAGTCCATGACTTAGTAAACATTATCAAAGATGATGACAAAGGCACCACAAGATCATTACTGAGGTGGCTGGGTACATCATAGCGTGAGCAGTCCGTTTGGGCCCATGAAGAACTATGGAGTCTGAAACAGCCCAAGCTGGGGTGGAAGTGGGCAGGATACCAAGAGGCCAGCTATTCTGGCCGTCTTATATATCCATGGAGAGTGGGCAGATGGAGAGCATCGCTGGGCACCAGTCTGGGGAGCCCTGCTGGGTGATGTCAGACCGCGATCAGAACTCGAGTCTGGGAGGCCACTGCCTGCCTCTGCTTCTGAGACTGGTTTTTCTAGAAATTGACCATCCTTGGATACGCAATATCTGTTTTCAGGAATAGCAACCCCCTGTCAGTTCTTCTCCCATGAACTCTTTCTCTGCACCTGTGTTGCCCTTTGTGGCTTTTGGGTCCGGGGGCTCCGTGCAGCTGTGTGCTGTGGTTTGATGTTTCTGTACTGTGCAGCACAGAGCTCCGTGTTGACTACCCCCGTCTTCTTTTTAATCTCTCTGGAAGCGGTACCATCTCTCAGTACCATGTCAGATGCTCTGATACGTTGAGCTGCCTCTGGACCATCCAGAGGGTCATGGCATCGGTAGCGGGGGTAAGTGACACAAAGCTCCCTGGGAAGGATGAGGTCTAAAGGCTTTGTGCTTCTAGAAAAGGACAGGGAGGGTGGCAGGGCTGTGGGATGGAGTCCTGGTTATGGCTCAGTAATTGACCTCAAGGACCAACATGGGCCCCCGAGGCAGTGCTGTTGTCAGACTTACCCCTTTTCTCCTGGTCCTGCCTCTCTCTCGAGCTGGACGGTCTTGTGTGCAGAACCTGAACACACATATCTCAGCACAGACTTCCTTGCCACTTTTGAGTTTGAAGTATAGAGAAAACTCCCCGTGAATCTGAACTTGCCTGGAGTGTGGTCCCTCGATTCTGGGCCCCAGGAGCTCTGATGGTGTGAGTTTGGTTTCCATGCTTTGGCCCGTTGACAAGCTGTGTTGACAGTACCCTAATACTTCTGGGCCTCAGTTCTCTTTCAAGTCAGTGGAGGAAGAGCCTGAGACAGTCAGCTCAGGGTAGCTGCAAAAGGGGAAGGAATATATCCCATTTACACACTGCCAGGACCAAGCCTTATTTTGCCAATGGAACTGTGGCAGGGATGTTGAGAGGGGGCACCCTGGCCTTTCCCTAGGGTCTCTGCCTGCAGATGCCATCTGTACTGTCCTTGCCAGCTGAGCTAAGAGCTGGAGTACCAGTTACCTGGTCAGGTGGCTGCAGCTGAGCCCTCCACTCATGTTTTAAGGGCCAGTTAATGAGGTGGATATGACCCTTGGGGCCTGCTCAGCTCACTGCTTGCAGGCCTTGGGACTTGTGGCCTCTGGTTCCTCAGTCTGCTTGGATTCCACTTGTGAGTTCTTGCAGATGCAGTGTCTCTATGCTCACCTCTTTCTCTAGGTTCTTACTGAGCACCTACTGATGCCAGGCCCTTTATACTTAAACATTCAGATGGAGCAATTTTACTTCTGAGAATCTACTAGAATCTTAGCTCTTAGACAGTGCTTAACATGTCCAAAGGGCAGGGTTATGAGTGGCCTATGGAGGGTGGCCCCTCTCAGCTAGGTAAGGCCTCTGAGGACAGAGTCCAGCCCACCAGATGACACATAGTCTGCTTTGCCACTGTGGTCCCCCCCTGCTCTTGGACACCTCCAGTGGTCTGACACTCAGACTTCCAGAAGCAGCCTGGTTCATCTCAGAGCACTTCCTAGGACTGAAATGAATCAGAGGCCCATTACTCTAGACCCTGGGGTGGAACTTTTATGCAAATCTCCCTTATCCCAGGTTACTTTTTGTTGTCATTTTTAAAATAATTTTGAGCAGGTAGGACATTAAGTTTCCCTGACTCTTGTCTTCATCAGATCCCTCACTATTTTAGTTTCTGATATTCTCTTGTTAACAGGGTCCATGCATTTGCACATCCAAAATACAGACACATCCTTTCTTCATTTGCACAGGGCTTACTGCACAGGGTTTTTCACTGAGTTCCACCCACCACCCTCATACCCCGGACTTCTTTTCTTAACAGTGAAAGTTAGGAGTGGTTTGGTTGTATTATGTAGAGATCTGCCTCTTACTTTCCAATAATTGTGTAGTATTCCATTGGATCGATGTACCTTTATTTAATTGGCCCTTCATTTATATACACGTAGGTTGCTTCCTGTGTTTTCATATTTCTAAACAATGTTTCGGCAAACATCCTTATGCATTCATCTTTGCACTTAGGTGTGAGCATATCTGTGAAACAAATTCATTAATTAACTTATTCAATGAATATTTATTGAGGGCTTTCTGTGTGCCAAGCACTTTTCTAAGAGCTAAGAATGCAACAGATTCTTTGAAGTAAAATTGCTGAATCAGAGTATATACATTTTTAATTTTGATAGATATTCCCAAACAGTCCTCCAAAAAAAGACACTTTCTACCGATTTTTGCTCGGACCAACAAGTTTTAGAGTTTCTGTTCCTTATACCTTTGCCAAGATAATAAAATATCAACTGTTTTTATCTTTGCCAATCTGATAGATGAAAACTGGCATCCAACTGTGGTTTCCATTTGCATTTCTCTTGCTATGAGGGGCGTTGAACTTGGCAAAGTTCCATAAATTACCTTCTTGGGGAGCTGAAACACGAATATTCTTACGTAACGCCTCATTACATCAGGTAGGTCTGCACACGGTAGTCAGTTTGGAGTATGCTCCCTCGATGACGTGGTCTACCCTTCGCTCTCTAGTCCCTTCCCTTCTGCCCTGCATCCCACCCTTCACACATTCTTGGCCCATCGGTAGCTTCAGGACATTTTGGCGCATGCTGTACACCTGTTTCGGTGTTTCCCTGACTGTGGTGGGGAAAGGGGCGTTGGGGTGGGAAAGGCAAGAGCCGATGCTGGTGTGGAAGGGCCATGCTGTCTCAGGAAGGCCACTCCAACCAGTTTGGTGGGAAGCATGCCTTGACTTTCCCATCCTTTTTCTCCTACCCGTTGCCTCTTCTGAGTTCCTTGCTTCCCCTCTGGCATGCACCTCTCAGCTCTTCCTCTTTGGCCCAGTCTCTCCGCTCCACATCCCTTCCTTTTACTCTGCCAGCTCACCTCTGGGGCCTTGGGGCTCAGGCCACTGTGTGCCTCCCACTCCATCACCCCTGAAAAGTCAGCAGCCCTCAGCCCCCACCTCCTCCAGATCCTCTTCGTTTCTTCTGCAGCATCCCACTCTTATCAGACCTGCCACCCCTTCCCCAGCAGCCCTGGGTCTGTCTCAGTCCACTCCCTGACCACGCATCTAGCCCAGCCTGCTGATGCCTTAGGTCTGCTTGTGCCAGTGGGCTTTGTCTTAGCCCCGGGCTTTTGCTCACTGCCTCCTTCTCTTCTTGGTTTCTGTCTTCAGCTCTGCAGCAATTCTTTGTCTCTGGGGCCGTGGGCTTCCCACCTCTCTTCCTGGCCTCAGCCCTCCTATTCCTTGTTCCCCACCTTCCCATCTTCTCCTCGCCCCCTCTTTCTTCTTCTCTCCCTCCCTTCCTTCCTCACTACTTTTCTATTTAAATATATTCAGGTTGAAAGATAAGTCAGCCTAAAAAAAATAAGTTAAATAATAAAACCTGGCATGAAAATAGGGCAAAAAGTGATAGAGATAATATACAAATGACTGATGTTTACAAGACTGCTGACTTGGCTTGTCTATCTGGGCTAAGAGAGCAGCTTATAGGCTCTGCTGGGCAGTCCCGTGTTTCATTGTCAGATCACAGTGATGGTTCTGATTCAGGTATGGAGCAAACTTCTCTGGATCGGCTTCCAGCTTGCGTGGAGGCACTAATGTGGCATGGCTATCATTTATAGGGCACTCACTATGTCCCGGTTTGTCTGCCAGATTCTTTTTTTGCATTATTGCTTATATCCTCAGATAGTCCTGTGAAGTATACCCAATCATCATGCTCACTTTTCAGTTGTAGCTTTGCCGAGGTCATACAGCATAGGATTCTGAGGCTTGGCTAATAACTGCTGTTCTGTATTTCTCCCCAGAAGGAAGAAGAGCAAGAGTCTATTAGGGACAAATGTGTGATGTGTGATGGGAGCTGGGATTTCAGTGTCCCATGTGGACTGAGATAAAAGCCTTCACTAAGGTACGCAAAGAAAAGCCGTCAGAGTTTGATCAGGACTTCCCATTGGCTAGGGATGAGCCGGGAGGTTCATGGAGTGACCATACTCATGGTACATATGAATCAAGGCATACCCCTCCACCTCCATGGTCAGCCCAGCTCTTGCTCTTCTTCTCCCCCAGCTCTCCATGGGCAGGGCCACCCCTGATGTGCCTCTTTGTCCTGAATGCCTACTCTGTGCCATCTGCTAGATGAAAACCAAACAAAACACATTGAGAGCAAAATTGGTGGAACCAGGATGTGAGCTGAGGAGGAAGAAAGACTTTGCAAGTAAGTCAAACAGAGAAAGATGAATATCATATGATGACCCTTATATGTGGAATCTAAAAAAATGATACAAATGAATTTATTTACAAAATAGGAACAGACTCACAGACTTAGAAAACAAGCTAATGGTTACCAAAGAGGAAAGATGCCAGCAGAGTGATGGGGGGAGAGATAAATTGGGAGTTGAGGATTGACATATATACTCTACTATATTTAAAATAGGTAACCAACAAAGACCTACTGTACAGCACAGGGAACTCTGGTCAATATTCTGTAAGAGCATAGATGGGAAAAGGATTTGAAAAAGAATAGAAACATGTATCTGTGTAACTGAATCACTTTGCTGGATACCTGAAACTAACACAACCTTATTAGTCAACTAATCCAGTATTTAAAAAAAAAAAAAAAGATGTGTAAGAAAACATCTCAGGAGCCTTGGTAGTGTAAACTTCAGGAAAACCAGGCAGGCAGAGAGTGTGAGTCCAATGACAAGCCACGTCCTTGGAGAGGTGACAGTGGCAGAACCAGATGGAGGGAGTAACCAGTGATGGCAGAGGCTTTGTCTGTCTGTTGTCCAATAGAGTGACACGTTGTGCACACACAGCGCTCACAGGAGAAAATCAACAGAATGATAGCAAGCCCATACGTCTTGAAACCCTTTCACCAAAAGTTGATGATAATGTGTCAGTTTGACAGAGGACATAAGGTCAGTGCAACGTGTGTGTTTCAAATGGAAAACGACAATCTGCTCTTTGCACAAGATGGATAGAGATTCTCCATGAAATTGTATGCAATATGCAAGAACTCTGCCAAATCATCAACTTGGCAAAAATGTGCCTGTTCTGGGAGTTAGGCAATTGGAGGGTTGCTGTTCGGTCTCTGGGTCTGTCTCACATATGCCTGTGCTGATCCGAATGTGGAGGCCCTTGCGGCTTGGGCTTCCCTTTCCTCACTGGCTCTGTCTGTCTTCCCCTCTGCATCTTTGGCCAAACTCATCTGTCCGCTGTTTTCCTTTCCTCCATTTATTCTAGTCTCTTGTCTGTCTTCTCTCTGGACTTGATTTGAAAAAAGAGAAATGAGAAGACACATTCCATTGGTAGAATTTTAATGAGTGAACAGCTAGTTCCATTCATTGTTTTTATTTTTTTCCCCTCTAGAAAGCTGTTTAAATGCAAATTGCAAGAAAAAGTTCTTTTTTTGTAGAGGGAAATAAAGGAAATCAATGTTTATCAGTGAAATCCATTGTAAATATTATGAATAATTTTGTCATAACAATTATTAATATATAATCACACATATTGATAATAAGCTCAGTTATTTAAAAGAACAATTGCTTTTTAAAAACAATATCTTTGTAGGATTCCCTGCTTCTCCATGCTCATTTCTTAATTTTACTGGAACATACTCTGCTTCTTTCAGCTTCCTCAACCTCACTGATGATGATTCTTGGCTTATGAGAATTCTTTCAGACTTTATTTTTTCTTATCATCTTTTAAATCTTTCAGTCCAGGTACTAATTAAGAACTAGTAACCGTAGCTGTTTGTGGTTTAAACATACCCAATCAGGGTGACAGATTTAACCTTTCAGGCTAATAGTGCCCCTCCCCTTTTGCAGGTATCTCTACCCACCTACCCAGCCTCCTTACCTCAGAATTTCCTCAATGAAAACTCAACTATTTGGGAGAGTGTTTCACCTTTGGGGACTGGCCTTTCCATGCCTCTTTGCTTTGAACTCCATCAGGATGCACTCAGTGCCCACTCCTTGCACCTTTGTGGAGTCTAAATGTGAGCTCACAGTCCCAACTCAAGCAGCAGGCCCCCTTCCTTCTGAGCCCTTTCTGCAGCCTTGGGGGCAAGGGATGTGCCCCCCAGAGAGCTGATAGCATCAGCACACAAGCCGATTGGACATCCATACTCCTCATCTTCCTGATCCAGAAGGAGGAGGCAGAGATGGAGGGACATCTCTGCCCTGGTTCCCCCGACGGCCAGGCCTCTTCTAGCCTTCTCCTTGCCTGCCCACCCCCCTTCAACCCCGACCTCCACCCCAGTCTCCTTTCCTGCTCCTAGCTGTGTGCAGACCCTTCCTTCTGGGCCACAAAGGGCTCTGTAGACAGACATTGTGTGCTGTTTGCCAACACGGGGGCCCGGGTACATGGAGGGGGCGAGGGAGAAGCCAGCTGCTCTCTCCTTTCACACAGACCTTTGCTTTCTCCCTTTCAGTCTCCCCACCCCCCGCCCCCCACTCTCTGTCTTTGAACATGCATACAAAAATAAAAAAGCAGTTGCTAATTAGAGCCAGAGAATGAGAGTGAGCCTGGAAGAGGGGAGCAGTGGAGGGGCCAACTCCCGTGCAAGTCAGCCACTGAGGGAAGGGCAGAGGGACCTTGGAGAGCCTTGGGAGGGAGAGTTTGACAAAATAAGCAACAAAGCTTCTTCAGAATGGCAAAGAGGGGCTTTGTCTTAACCTCCCATCCTAAGAGAGAGGAAAGAAGAAATGACAGAGTTTCTTTTAAACTCCCACTGCTGGCGTCTACCACCCTTCTTATCTTTGTTTGTCTCTCAATAGCCCTACAAACAATAGACTCTTTTGGGGGGACACTTAAGTCTATCCTTTTACTAGTAATTTTGTTCTGGCTGATAGGTGGGGAATCACTGGTGTGAGGGGCCTTCCTTATGGAGGAGCTGCTGAGTCATCAGGATGCCCCAACTTAGGAAACCTCCTCTTACAAATCAAGGGCATTTTTCTCACCCAGTCCTATTCTTGGTTCGCCAGGCAATTTCTGTTCCCAACCCTGTGTCACTAGGTTCGCTGAAAGCAGCCCAGTGTCACCAGGGGAATAGCAGCCAGTGTTAGGACAGAACCCAGCTCTGACCCAAGGTCTTTGAACCCGCTGCAGGCTCACAGAAGGTTCCAGATACCAGAGCAGTCCGTACCTTCCTGGCAGTTCTGCTGTGGCTTAGAATGGAGTGGCCCATGCTTCATTGGGCCAGGGTCACTCTGAAGGCCTGGAGGTGACAGGGGGACCAGTTCAGAGAGCTGGAAGTCACGAGGAGAGAGGGTTACCTGGTAACTTGGCCTATCTAGAGATGCAGTTTCTCCCAGCATATGGTGTATACACTGATGACGCAGATGTATCAAAGCTTTGACGTCAGTGCCTGGGCATTGAAAACATGGGGTAATTTCCTGATTTCATGTGAATGTAAACAACTGAAAAGGAGAAGAGAGTATCAGTGTGATACGTGTTGGTACTAACTAGTCAGGGAGGAAGAAAGGAAAAGGAAATGGAATCTGGAAAGCAAAGACTATAACTAACTCGTTCTCTTCCACTGGTGTCTGTTTAGGGTAATGGCTACATTTGACAAAAGAGACCCCACTGGAATCTTCTGGGAAAATCCCCCAATTCTGGGGTGAGATCTCAAAATGAATTTTTCTGGAGAATGTATGGACTGTCTCTAGTACATAATGTACTTCCCAAAGCTCAGCGCATATTGTCTTAACCCTGCCCAAGGACTCCTCTAGAAAATAAGGGCTTGAGTCCATATTCTATGCAGTTAGCCAGGCCAGAAAACCATTGAGAAAACAGCCACTGATGGTTAGTTATCAAGAGCTGGAGACAGAGGACTTCCCTCACGGTCCAGTGGTTAGGAATTTGCCTTGCAAAGCAGGGGAGGAGGTTTCTGTGATTACATCACAAGGATCTGTCCAGGTAGAGTTCAGCTGAAATCTTGGCACATTGCAAGGGTTCGAGACAACGAAAGAGACTCAGATCTATAGAGTGAACTTTTGGACTCTGGGGGAGAGAGAGAGGGAGACGGTGGGATGAGATGGGAGAATGGCATTGAAACATGTATACTATCAAGTACAGGTAATCTTATTTGTGATAATGTTTTGATTTACAATAAACAGGTACAAAAAAAAAATAAATAAAAATGGGTTTGAGGTTATTAACAATTCATTATTAAATGAACCAGAGCATAATTTTCTATGTATGGGGCTGGTTCTCTTGAGGCATAGGAGAATTGTGGAAAGAATGTGATATGTGTACAGAGATCCAGGAAATATTAGGAAGACTTAGATAACATGATCTGAGTCAGGGGTACAGAAAGTATTTGAGTCTCTAGATGGTAGACGCTGCCCATCTAGTCATCAGGGGATATAAGTCTGTTCAGTTTATCACTGAAAAATTAATTAAAAAAATTCTTTTTACATTTTGAAGTAACTTTAAATTTTATTAAAAAATTATCATACAGAAAATTAAACTTGTTTTGGTGGACAGTTTTATGAACTTTAACACATGTATAGATTTGTGCAACCATCACACAGGAATTAGAAAACAGAAGAGCTGTCTTATGCTTTCCCTTTCTCTCCATTCCCTCCTCCCATCCCCCACCTCTGTTGATCCATGATCTGTTCATCACCATTACATCGCCTTTTAACATTGAATGATACACTGTGCCCACTTTTGAGACTGGCTTCACCATAATGCTGTGAGCGTCATCAAAGTTGATCTGTGTCAGTGGTTTGTTCCTTTTTATTGCTAGTAATATTCCATCGTATGGATGCACCGTAGTTTGTTCACCTGCTGGCAAACGTTAGAATTGTTTCCAATTTTGAGTGATTATAAGTAGTTGCTATAAACATTCAGGCACGGATTTTTGTACATACGTCGTTTCTCTAGGGTTAATACGTAGGAGAGGGATTGCTTGGTCATATGGAAATTGTACGTTTAACTGCCAGGCTGATTTTTCAGAATGGTTGTACCATTTTGCATTACCACCAGCACTTGCCCTGAATCCTTGTCAGCTCTTGGTATTGTAAGTATTTTTATGTTAGTCATTCTAATTGGTATATGATATCTCATGGTGGTTTTAATTTGCATTCTCTAGCAAATAATGATGTTGAATATCTTTCATGTGCTTATTTGCCATCTGTTTATACTCTTTGGTGAAGTGTCTATTCAACATTTTTGCCAACGCTTTAATTAGGCTGTTTCCTTACTATTGAGTTTTGAGATTTCTTTGCATATTTTGGATGCGAGTTGTTTTGTTGAACATGTGATTTGAAAATATTTTCCAGTTTGTACCTTGTATCTTCTTTCTGTTAACCATGTCTTTCACAAAGCATTGTTGTTAAAGTTGCTCAGTCATGTCCAATAATTTGCAAATCCATGGACTGCAGCATTCCAGGCTTCTCTGTCCTTCACCATCTCCTGAAAGCCTGCTGAAACTCATATCCATTCAGTTGGTGATTTCATCTAACCATCTCATCCTCTGTTGTCCCCATCTCCTTCTGCCTTCAATCTTTCCCAGAATCAGGGTCTTTTCCAATTAGTCAGGTCTTCACATCAGGTGGCCAAACTATTGGAGCTTCAGCTTCAGCATCAGTCCTTCCAATAAATAGTCAGAATTGATTTCCTTTAGGATTGACTGGTTTGATCTCCTTGTAGTCCAAGGGACTCAATATTTTTTATTTTGATGAAATCCAATTTATCCATTAATTTTTTATGGAAGATTTTTGCTTTTTAGAGAAATTTTAGTTCAGAGCAAAATTGAGAGGCAAGTACGTATATTATATACCTTTCCCATATACCTGCTGCTCCCACACATGTATAGCTTCCCCCATTATCAACATCCCCTCCAGAATAGCACATTTGTTGCAATTGATGAATCTACCCTAACACATCATAGTCACTCAATTTACATTAGAGTTCACTCTCAAGGTTGTACATTCTGTGGATTTAGACAAATGTATAATGATATGTCCATCATTATAGTACCATATAGGGTACTTTCACTACCCTAAAAATCATCTGTGTTCTGCCTGTTCATCCCTTCCCACATCCATTGCCTGGCAACCACTGATCATTTTACTGTCTCCATAATTGTGCCTTTTCCAGAATGTCCTATAGTTGTAATCTTGCAGTGTGTAGCCTTTTCAAATTGCCTTCTTTCACTTGGTAATATACATTTAAGGTTTCTCCATGTCCTTTTCATAGTTTGACAGCTCATTTCTTTTGAGAGCTGAATAATACTCCATTGTCTGGAGAATTTATCCATTTTTCCAATTTATCCAACCAATTATTTTTTCAGTTGTTCCAGGATAAGAGTCATAGTTTTGGTTTCATGTCCAATAACTCTTTGCCCAACCCCAGGTCACAAAGGTTTTCTCCGAATGTTATCTTCTAAAACTTTTATAGTTTTGTGTTTTATATTCAGGTCTGTCTGTGATCCGTTTTGAGTTAGCATTTGTTGAAAGTATGAGGTTCAGAATGAAGGTCATTTTGTTATTATTGTGCCTGTGATGTCTAGTTGTTCCAACACCAGAGATGATTCCTTCTCCTCCAAGCCTTTAGTTGATTGTTACCTTCTCAGTGCCCCCTGCCCTGACCACCCTACTTACAGTGTAGACCACCCTTAACAGCTCTCCTGCCTACCCTACCTTGCTTTATTCTTTTCCATGGCACTTATCATCCCTAGCATAGTGTGTAACTTATTGTGTGTATTGTCTGTGTCTTCACACTAGAATGTGCAGTGCCTGAAAGCAGGGATATTTGAGGGTGTGTAGGGAGGGGTCTTCTTGTTAACTCAACTGGATGCATGGAGAGGCTGGGGTCCTCCAGGGCACAGGGCTGCAGAATGAGAAGGTGCAGGGGTGGCTAGTAGAAACTCCCAGGCCAGGTTAGATCAGAAGTGAGTTGTATAGAGCCCTGCCTCGCTGGTTCATCAGGCAAAACAGGTTTCAAAACAGGTTTGTCAAACACTCCACCCCAGCTCTCCTCTTCCTCACCTGCCTACTGTATTATTTGAGGCCAGTAAGAACTTAAGCAATTAAACAGTTTTCCTCTACATCTAAAGTATTTGTTCCTCTAAACTTAAGCTTTATCCCCTTTTCACCCGTAGGCCCCTTGAAAGAAAGAAAGTGCTCTAACTCCCTGGAAAAATCATCTTAAATTCTAAGCAGCCCTGGGTGTTGGAAGCCTCTCAGAGATGAGGTGTTGTCAGGGCAGGGGATGTGCCGGGAGAGCTGTTTAGGAGGCAAAGTCAGCTAGCATGCAGGTTTCCCCTGGCTTCTGCTCCAGCGATGAGGCTTAACTTATTGAGGGAGAGGCGCAGGGAATCTGAGAAACAAGCGATACGAGGAGAGGATATGGAGAGGCCAGAAGAAAAGAGGACAGGTTAGATAAACTGCAGTGGGGGGCTTAGTAGATCCTGTCGTTTGAAATGGGACCTTCTCCATGCTGTCCCTCCCCTGAGCCCCGGCGGCAGGTGGACAGGGTATATGACATTGTGTCTCCCTCGGGTTCTGCTCTGGAAGTCTGTATAGAAGGAGCTTGGGGCCACTTCATGGTTGGGTGGGTGGGGAAGGCCTGACTGGGCACTTGAAGGTTGCATTTTCGAAGCCAGCCCAGTGTTCTTTTTCTAATTACTGTTTATTTATTTTTGGCTGTGCTAGTTCTTCCTTGCTGGGCTCGGGCTTTCTCTGCTCATGGTGAGCAGGGCCACTCTCCAGTCGCGGTGGGCAAGCTTCTCATTGAGGTGGCTTCTCTTGTGGTGGAGCATGGGCTCAGTAGCTATCACCCACGGGCCCAGTTGCCCCACAACATGTGGAATCTTCCTGGACCAGGGATCGAACCTGTGTCCCCTGCATTGGCAGGTAGTGGACCACCAGGGAAGTCCCCGCTTCTCTTAAAGGGAATGTTAATTTAGGGTGTGGGGTGCTGATAGAAACCAGATTCTGGGTGCAGGAGGAGCTGGCCCTTGCCCTTCCTCACTGCACGAGA
Organism: Redunca redunca; assembly: GCA_006410935.1. Lineage (NCBI taxonomy): Eukaryota > Metazoa > Chordata > Mammalia > Artiodactyla > Bovidae > Redunca > Redunca redunca. The sequence goes on from SJYQ01001680.1 coordinate 216,085, forward strand.
ACTGGTTCCCTAGATACAACCCCACCTCCCGCCCCAGGTGAAACCTGTCAGGCCCATGGATCATGACAGCAGCCGATGGTTCAGCAAGCCCTGCTCTCTGACGATCTCTAAACACCTAAGGCTCCTGACCTGTTTGGAATCTGATCACATACTATGTTTGTTCCCAGAAAAGCAAACCCACATTGTCTCCTATTTCTGTCTCATTTCCACCACTGGATAGACCAAATCGGCTAATTTTGCTTTCTGATAAATTTGCTTCAGTTCACTGGGAGGCGCTGCTGATTTTGAGTCATCAGACCTATGAGGATGGAGGAACCCAACTTGTAATATTTCTTAAGTTATACTTTAATGAAGACACCTATTAACACTTGTAATAATTCACAGAAAGGAAGTCCAAGCAGATCTGCTTGAAATGTCTTCCTTTGTCTGTTTTTTTTTTTAAGAAGTGTTACTAGCTTAAATGGAGGTCTTAATTACAGATCAGAAACAGAAACTTGGAGTGTCTGAGAATTGCCTGAAGCCTGTTCCTTTGGCCACCCCTGTCTCCTGTGGTTCCTCTGGGGGAAGACCTGCCCAGGAAGAGCCGTCTCTCCTTCTTGGGTCCCCTTCCCTCCAGAGCATCCTAGCTGTGAGCCAGCGCGGGGTGCAGGGTTCCTTAGCTGTGCAGAGTGCTGGGATCTTTTGGTCTTTCTCTGAGAATCTATGTATGATAATGTCACAACAGGGTTACAGACATTGTGGTATAATTTAAGTGTTTGCATGTGCATGTGCTAAATCGCTTCAGTCATGTCCAGCTCTTTGCAACTCTGTGGACTGGAGCCCACCAGGCTTCTCTGTCCATGAGGATTCTCCAGGCAAGAATACTGGAGTGGGTTGCCATGCCTTCCTTCAGGGGATCTTCCCAACCCAGGGACTGAACCCACGTCTCATGTCTCCTGCATTGGCAAGCAGGTTCTTTACTGCCAGCACCACCTGGGAAGCCTGCTTTAAGTGTTTGTGTTCAACAAATGCTTTTAACACAAAAACTGCAATACTTGATGTTATGCTACCAGAAGGTACTTGCAGGGTTTATGAGATGTGTACACGTGTAGCCCCTTAGAGGCAGGGTGGTTGGATAATGGGGTATGTTTGAAGTTGTAATGGACTCCTCATTTCAGTCCTGTGACTCTTCACTAAGTGTGATTTTGAGCCATTTCCTTAATGGGAGTGAGCCCAGATGGCCCTCCTACCTTGCTGGTGACAGCCTGGCTTAGCCCCTGAGTCTAGGGGCCGGGCAGCTCTGACTGAGGTGGGCCACTTGCCCACCCGTGCCTCCCAGCTGGTCCTCAGCAGCATCTCCATCTCTGTGGGTCTGAGTCCTCTTCTTGTTCTATTTATAGCCCTGGTGGGTGCTCCATGGACAGACTCATTTGGAGTCTGATTCAGAGGACAGGTGATCTGATGGCTGACCGAACTGGGAGGTTGCTGACCCAGTCACTCTCCTTTCCCGGGTGTGGGGAATAAGTCTTCCTGTAGGAGCCTTGCCTCATGGCACCCCCTGTGGGCTAGGTGTTTGTAGGCACCTGTGTGCCCTGACACCCAGGTCTGCAGCCTGGTCCAAGGGCAGGCACCCAAAGGGGCTGCTTTTCTGGTTGTCCTGAGAAGCAGGGCTCCTTGCCTTTCCTGGGGAGCAGGGCAGAGGGGCCTGATGATAAAATGAATGGCTGACCAAGGTCCAGGCCAGGCCTGGCTCAGCTTGATGGGAATGCTCTCTTCTTCTTTATTCTGGGGAAGCCCACTGCTGGTCTGGGAAAAAGAGGTAAAGTTGAGAAGAAGAAGCTCTCCTTGTCTGTAGTCTGGTCTCCCAAAACGAATCAACCGAGCAGGACTAAAATGCACAGGAGTGATGGGGTGGGTTGGGGAAGGCGTAGTTAAGGAACCTGGGGAGAATATATTTGTGGTACGGTTCATCCTAGAGGAAACACTGCAAGGCCTGAGTAGGAGAGCATGCCCCATCTCTTCGGGGAAACGCTGAGAGGTGTCTGACCTGGAAAAACAGAGACACGTGTCTACAGGAGGGAGAATCCATAGACCAGCAGGAAGCTGGTGATGTGGTTGAGGGGACAGTCTTCAGAGAATGCTGTGGAGTGATTTAGAGCTGCCTCTGAATGGCGGGTGTGTCCCGTCTCCGTGCGTTTTTGTTGGAGACCCTGTCAGCTGCAATGGCCTCTAACCAAACTCCACCGCAGTACTCCAGGCTCACCCCGTCTCCAGATTCATCTTCTTAATCTCAGACTTGCTCATTCATCCCTCTGCTCACAGACTCTTACATCTCCTCACTGCTCTGAGCACATGTCTCAGGCAGGCTTTCAAAAGTGCACATGTGCCTGTCATGGTCCAGGCCCAGGTTGGAAGAGAATTTCCAGACACGAGGCAGGATGAAAGGAGAGTCAAGTTTATTAGAGTAGGGGAGGGGAGGGTCACTGCCGTACCCTGGCCTGGCTTCCTGATAGTCAGGGAGAACTGACCTTGGACATGGTCCTTGGTTTGTTTTTATAGCAAGGAGTGGGGTAGGGGTCTTGTGAGTTATTTGCTAATTGGATGAGGTATGTATATGAGGCAGGAGAGTAAGGCAAATACCTCTTCCTTATATGGGATAGGAGGGAAGATAGGCCATACTGCTCAGGAGGGTCCAAAAATTCCTCAGTAGTTACAACATGGGGGGGATGGGCAATAAAAGTCTTTTTTTTTTTCTTTTTCCTGTTGCTGTATTCTAAGACCCTTCTTGTTCACCTTGTTCTTTTGTACTTGGAGCACCACAATACCCATGACTACTGCAGTCCCCTAAGCTTGGTTAAGAGTATGGACTCTGGGGCCACACTCTATGGCTTTGAACTCTGTCACCACCACCTACTAACTGTATGACCTTGGGTAGGTTACTTTGGTTACTTGGTTTTCTCGGCTGTAAAATGGGCATGAGAGTAACCTATTTCCTAGGGTGATTGGGAAGACTGAGCGAATTAATGCTTGCAAAGCGCTCAGGGCACTGCTGGCTTTTAGAGAGTGGTCAGTACAAATGAATCATCGTTATTGTTTTCCAGCTCTCACAGGTAGCCTGCTGGTCCCCCTCCCCCTTCAAGGCCAGCAATCCATGTTTTAAATCTCATCAACCCTCCAAGGCCTGCCTGAACTTCTGCCTCTTCTATAAACAGTTTTTGATTTCTTGCTCCAATTGCCAACTGGACATAATTGACTTTTCTGTCCACACCTGTCTCCCAGCACTTTGCCTACAGTCCTCCTGCCCCCCAAGCGCCAGAGACAGACTGTAAGCCATTGAGGGGCCCCAAACCTGTTCCTCGTTCTTCCCTGTCTCCCTGCTTCTTGCAGGGGACAGGCTGTCAGTGCTTCTCCCCCGTGAGCGGCTTCAGTGCCAGCGCCTGCATCTCTGCCTTCCTCATTCTCCCCGTGCTCCTCCTCCCCCAGCCTCACCTGGCTCCCTCTGTTCCTCTGTTTGTCCTCCCCTCTCACCACCTCGTTCTTGATTCTCCTTGTTTCTCTGACCTCCCCCACCTTGCTCGTAATGAGAACTTTCACACGTCATATTGATTTGGAGTTTTAAAAAGCCAGCATTGATTTTTCTGGGGGCACTTTTCATGATCTTATATTTACATGTAGGAAGAAAGCTGTTTCAGACGCCATTGATTTTGTTCTGTTGAGTCAGTAGTTGAAGTTGCAAACTCTTTTTTTTTTTAAATTTTTATTGCGTATTGGGATTAGCCAATTAACAATGTGATAGTTTCAGAACAGCAAAAGGTCTCAGCCATACATATACATGTATCCATTCTCCCCCAAACTCCTCTCCCATCCAGGCTGCTGCATAACATTGAGCAGAGCTCCCTGTGCTATGCACTAGGCCCTTACTGGTTATCCATTTTAAATATAGCAGTGTGTACATGTCCGTCCCAAACTCACTAACTATAGACAACTGTAAGTTCATTCTCCTTCTGTTTTGTCAGTTCGTTTGTATAATTTCTTTCTAGATTCCATGTAATAACTGTCATACGATATTTCTCCTCTTTCTGACTTACTTCAGTCAGTATGACACTCTCTAGGTCCATCCATGTTGCTGCAAAGGGCATTCTTCCTTTCTTTTTAATGGCTGAGGAATATCCCATTGTATATATGTACCACATCTTCTCTAGAGGTTGGAAACTCTTCTGGAGACTCAGAGAACTCGGGGACCTCAGATGCTACATCTCATGAGCTGGGATCAGGGTGAGAGTCTGGGGGCAGAAAGCATTGGGCAGGAGAGGCCTTGCACCCTGAGCCGGCCTTGAGGATAAGGGTAAAGAGCAGGTGTAGAGCTGGGTGAAGACCAAGCAGATGACTGTCAGCCACTGGGGTGGGGGCAGGCAGGGTGGAGGACCATGGTGGGATTCGCTGATGAGGCTCTTGCTGCCCTGGCATCGGACAGGTTGCTCTCATCTTTCCCCCACAAAGCACATAGTGATCCAGTGCCCGTGCTGAGGGCCCTGCTTGCCTCATCTCATCTAATCCTTCGGTAACCTTAGGGGGCAGGTCATGGTATTTACATTTTACTTTGTGGGTGAGATGACATTGCAGGAGTAAAGTTAGGGAAGGGCAGTAGGTTCAAATTATGATCTGTAAAGACGGAGTCATAGAGCTAAGTGGGCAGAGTGATGAGGGAAAAGGCGGAATGCTGCCTCCTGGAGGTTGCCTGTGTCCACGTATGTGGGCTGCGTGACATCTTTTTGGGAGTGACGTTGGATATATATAGATAAACCGGCAGAATCAGGAGAGTAGATGAAGGGAAAATAAAGGCAGGGGTATAAGATGATTTGTGGCTGACAGTCCTGATGCTCATAGGCAGAGGTGGGTCCTTCTGCATGGACTGCTTGATTGTCACCAGTTCTTGCTCTGCTCCTCCCTGCCACTCCCTGCTTGGTTCTGCAGCCACGAGTTGAAGGCTTCCCTGATGGCGCAGACAGTAAAGTGTCTGCCTGCAATGTGGGAGACCTGGGTTCGATCCCTGGGTCAGGAAGATCCTCTGGAGAAGGAAATGGGAAACCACTCCAGTACCCTTGCCTGGCAAATTCCATGGACAGAGGAGCCTGGCGTGCTATAGTCCATGGGGTCGCAGAGAGTCAGACACGACTGAGCGACTTCACTCACTCACTCACTACCCACATGAGTTCAGAGCTCTATGGAAGCAGCCTGGAGGGCAGTAGCCTAACCACAGCTCATCTGACCTGGGCTCCTGGGCAGGGGCAGGGAGAAGGGGTCAAGGACATGCTGGGTCCATGCAGCAGCCCCTCTGGGCACTGCAGCCTGCAGCCTCTGGCAGATGGAGAACAGCTTCATCACCATGCTCAGTAAAAGCAATATGGGGCAAGAACAACTTTTAGAATAGTTGAAAAGAGATCAAACCATCCTGAAATGACACAGAACCCTTGGCCTGTTTGCCAACTTTTAGCTATCATCTAGATTTAATTGTGGAACAGTTTTGCCCTTTTTCTCTCCCTGGTTAACTTCTTGCCGGTTTTTGGATTTCAACTTAGGGGTCACTTTATTCAGAAGCCATGCCAGCTCTTCCTGTGTGCCTATGACCCAAGCATACTTTTGAAATGCCACATGCAGTTCCCTAAAGTTGCACCCTACGGTGCCAGTGCTTCTGGGAAAAGAAAGGTCAGGGCATGTCCTTCATCGCTTGGGCACTCTGTAGCTAAAGCCCTAAGAAAAATAATAATCCTACTGAACAAAACCAGTAGCTGAGATAAATCTCTGTCTCCCGCTGGGTGAAGGCTTTGTAGCCTTGAACCCTGGGGCCCTGCCTTCTTATTGGAAATGTGAGGTCTCTGGAAAGCATTCACTTCTTGTTGAGACCCAACTTGTCAAAATTAAAAATCTGAAGCTTCCTTATGACTGTTTTAAGATAGGCAGCCATGTCTTTGAGGCTGCCTGCATTCCCACTTTTATGGCTCAACGGAGGGGAGGAGCCAAGGTACTTGAAGCTGCTAAATGGCCACAACTTATACTAAAGGAAGCATGTGTGCAGACTTTCAGCCCATGCTGCATGTCACAGAGGGGCCTGTGGTGTGAGAGCCTCAGAAAATCCCCAGTTCCTGGCCAGAAGAGGGGTAGGAGCTGCAGGAAATTCATTCCGGGAACAGTGGATGCCCTGTCCTGCATCCCATTCATTGTCCTTCTGTGGCCCATAGCATGCTGACGTCCCCCAAAACCTATGCTTTCCTTTCAGGAAAGATAGCAAGTCTCCAAATTTTTCCCTCAGGGACCAGGGTACCCTCTGGTCCCTCTCCTCCCCACGTCTCCCACTTCAGTTTCGCACCATCACCCTGAGGACGTTCAGTCTTCCTGAAGTTGTGTTGTGTTAGTCGTTCAGTCATGTCTGACTCTGTGACCATGTGGACTGCAGCCCGCCAGGCTCCTCTGTCCATGGAATTCTCCAGGCAGGAATACTGGAGTGGGTTGCCATTTCCTTCTCCATCCTGGAGTTCAGTTCAGTTCAGTTCAGTCGCTCAGTCATGTCCGAATCTTTGTGACCCCATGAATCGCAGCACACCAGGCCTCCCTGTTCATCACCAACTCCTGGAGTTCACTCAGACTCACGTCCATTGGGTCGGTGATGCCATCCAGCCATCTCATCCTCTGTCGTCCCCTTCTCCTCCTGCCCCCAATCCCTCCCAGCATCAGAGTCTTTTCCAATGAGTCAACTCTTTGTGTGAGGTGGCCAAAGTACTGGAGTTTCAGCTTTAGCATCATTCCTTCCAAAGAACTCCCAGGACTGATCTTTAGAATGGACTGGTTGGATCTCCTTGCAGTCCAAGGGACTGTCAAGAGTCTTCTCCAACACTACAGTTCAAAAGCATCAATTCTTTGGCGCTCAGCTTTGTTCACAGTCCAACTCTCACATCCATTCCTGACTACTGGAAAAACCATAGCCTTGACTAGATGGACCTTTGCTGGCAAAGTAATGTCTCTGCTTTTTAATATGCTATCTAGGTTGGTCATAACTTTCCTTCCAAGGAGCAAGCATCTTTTAATTTCATGGCTGCAATCACCGTCTGTAGTGATTTTGAACCCCAAAAAATAAAGTCTGACACTGTTTCCACTATTTCCCTTTATTTCCCATGAAGTTAGGAGTTCCCAGTTTGCTTCTGGGGTGAGAGGTGGCAGTTTGAATGGGGGATGCTTCCCACTAGGGTCATCCTCTGTGACTCTCTCTGCTCACCCTCACCCATCCCACCCCTGACTTGACCTTCCCAGCTGCGTCCTCTCCCATCCCTACCATGGGTGGGATGAGTTTTCCACTCTCCCAAGAGGCCACCTGGGTCATCCACAGAAGATGGAAGGGTGGAGGCCTGAGCCCAGTGAACTTGGGAAATCTTCAGGCTAGGAACAGAGCCTCCAGCCTCCCCAAGCCAGGCTGGAGGGATGACTCCACCTGTGGAGGAAGAAATCAAAGGAGACTTTCCCATGTCTTCTCCATCCTCCATTTTTCTTCCCACAATGTCCAGGCCAGTGTAGAGGATCCATGGACTGTGATGGATAGTGAAGGAGCCTGGCATCTCTGCCATGCTTACACGTCAGCCTGTGGCTGACTTAACCCCCTCTGAGGGTCCAGGGGGCTGCTTCCAGAACATCAAAAATTGGAGATCCAAACTTTTCCC
>SJYQ01001680.1:223847-247798 GCA_006410935.1 Redunca redunca
GTCCCCTTCTCCTCCTGCCCCCAATCCCTCCCAGCATCAGAGTCTTTTCCAATGAGTCAACTCTTTGTGTGAGGTGGCCAAAGTACTGGAGTTTCAGCTTTAGCATCATTCCTTCCAAAGAACTCCCAGGACTGATCTTTAGAATGGACTGGTTGGATCTCCTTGCAGTCCAAGGGACTGTCAAGAGTCTTCTCCAACACTACAGTTCAAAAGCATCAATTCTTTGGCGCTCAGCTTTGTTCACAGTCCAACTCTCACATCCATACCTGACTACTGGAAAAACCATAGCCTTGACTAGACGGACCTTTGCTGGCAAAGTAATGTCTCTGCTTTTTAATATGCTATCTAGGTTGGTCATAACTTTCCTTCCAAGGAGCAAGCATCTTTTAATTTCATGGCTGCAATCACCATCTGTAGTGATTTTGAACCCCCCAAAATAAAGTCTGACACTGTTTCCACTGTTTCCCCATTTATTTCCCATGAAGTTAGGAGTTCCCAGTTTGCTTCTGGGGTGAAAGGTGGCTGTTTGAATGGGGTATGCTTCCCACTAGGGTCATCCTCTGTGACTCTCTCTGCTCACCCTCACCCATCCCACCCCTGACTTGACCTTCCCAGCTGCTTCCTCTCCCATCCCTACCATGGGTGGGATGAGTTTTCCACTCTCCCAAGATGCCACCTGGGTCATCCACAGAAGATGGAAGGGTGGAGGCCTGAGCCCAGTGAACTTGGGAAATCTTCAAGCTAGGAACAGAGCCTCCAGCCTCCCCAAGCCAGGCTGGAGGGATGACTCCACCTGTGGAGGAAGAAATCAAAGGAGACTTTCCCATGTCTTCTCCATCCTCCATTTTTCTTCCCACAATGTCCAGGCCAGTGTAGAGGATCCATGGACTGTGATGGATAGTGAAGGAGCCTGGCATCTCTGCCATGCTTACACGTCAGCCTGTGGCTGACTTAACCCCCTCTGAGGGTCCAGGGGGCTGCTTCCAGAACATCAAAAATTGGAGATCCAAACTTTTCCCGCCTCCCACGGAATCTTCCATCTCCCCAAGCCATTGGGTTGCCAAGTTCTGTCCCTTCTACTACTCAAGATCTCTGGAACCTTCCCTTTCTTTCCTTTGCCCCTATTCTACTGCAGTTGGGCCCTCCCTGGCCACCCTGGCTCTGATCCTGGCCCCTCAGTGCATCTTCCACACAACTGCCCCAGGGGTCTTCCCAAAAAGTAAAAGCTGGTCTTGAACACCTATGCAAAACTCTTTAGGTCCCTTCATGACTTCTGATGGATAAAATCTTATGCAACCCACCCCCCATGGCACCAGGGCATATAGTAATCTGGTCCCTGACTTATCTCTAGACCTGTCTCCTGTGGCCCCACCTCAAGCTTCTGGCCAAGAGGTTCCCAGAATTGCATCTTGTCTTCAATGTAACTTACACACTCTTTCCTCTTCCTGGATTTACTTTCCCTCTCTCTTTAATTGGTACAGCTCAAGTCTGCTCATGTGGCCCCTCCTTACAAAGCCTTCTGTGTCTTCTCCACAAAAGCTTGTCAGCAGTTCTTGCTTCTGTTGTCTCCAGTGCTTTGTAAGCATCAACTCTGGTGGCATGTATCACACCGTACCAATAGTGGGTTCTCTCTCCCAGTCCTCCCATGACATAGTGACCTCCCTGAAGGCAGGACAGCCTCCAAGCCACTTCTGTGGCTCCTCACCCGGCCCAGTGTAGTTATTACAAGGACTCATTGCACATGTGCTGAATAAATGAATGAAATAATGTGTGAGAGCTTCACAGCGATTTGCCAGGTGGTGGATGCTGTTGCCACCCAGCTTCAAAGAAGTAAGATAGAACAGCCTTCTTGGGGTTCCTCCCCCAACATGCTGTCCCCATGGAGGGCAGGACTGAGGGCCTTGGTCCTGGGATCTGGAAGCTGGGAAGACACTCAGGATTTTTGGCTCCACAATATAGCTTGTCAAAGCCTCCAAGGAAACAAAATCAAGATGTCGGAGGATTTTTCCTTAGGGAAATAAATATTCTCAACTTATATTGAGAATGGTACAGTATCTTCTGCATTATGATTTGACTGACAGAAGACGTGTGTTTAAGGTATTTTTAACCTGGAATCTTAAGAAGAAATCTAGTGATTAGATCTTTGGAAGCTATTGTGTAATTTTAAAACTTTAGTAAAGGAATATGTTTAAAGAAAGAAAGAAAAAAAAAATCCAACCAGATTGATGTGTTTCAGTTCTCTCTGTAACTTGTATAAAAGGCATCCATTGTCTTCAGAGAGGGGGGACTGGTAGTGTGTGTGTGTGTGTGTGTGTGTGTGTGCGTGTGTGTATAACTCACATCAGTCTCTGTACATTGCTTAAAATTATTCTCTTCACCTCAAGAAAACATTTCAGAAAGGGCCTTTTTCACTCTGGTGACAGCAGCATGGCATGCATGTGAGGAGGTTATTACTGTGAACATTATTCCCGTTTTGTAGAAGGAAAAAATGCAAAGGAGAGTATTTGATATTCCCATTTTGTAGAAGGAAAAGATTCAAAGGAGAGTATTTGAATGACCAGCCCAAGACCATTTTGTCAAAGCATTGTTATAGGTGGTGTTTGAGCCCAGACCCTGTTTCTCTAAATCATGTATTTTTTCATGGCTATTTTGATGTCTGAATGCCAGAGTCATTTGGGTTGTCCCTACACTGCACTGCTGGAAACTTAACGGGTAGAATTGTGTTTTGTTTACCTCTTGCTGCATAACAAACCACTTCAGTGGCTGGATAAACTAGTAGCTGCTGTAATCATGCTTTCAGAGTCTCTGGATCAGGAATTTGGACAGGGCTGGGTTGCCTCTGTTCCACTGTGGCTGGGGCCTCAGCTGGGAGACTTGAACAGCTGAGAGATGGAATCTTCTAGAGGCTTCTTCACTCACATGTCTGGCACCTGGCCTGGGATGACTCAAAGGGAGAACTCAGCTGAGAGTTCTGGAACTGGACTGCACCCTTACAGATGTCCTCTCCATGTGGCTGGGGCTTCCTCATAGAATGGTGTCCTCAGGGCAATTCGACTTTTTTATGAAGTGGTTCAAGGTTCTTCTCGAAGAAATCTCTAGTCTTTCCCATCATATTGTTTTCCTCTATTTCTTTGCATTTGGGCTTCCCTGGTGGCTCAGATGGTAAAGAATCTGCCTGCAAAGCAGGAGACCTGGGTTTAATCCTTGGGTCGGGAAGATCCCCTGGTATGGAATGGCAACCCACTCCAGTATTCTTGCCTGGAGAATCCCGTGGACAGAGGAGCCTGGGAGACAGGAGACTGGTCTACAGTCCATGGGGTCGCAAAGAGTTGGACATGACTGAGAAACTTTCACTTTCTTTCACTGCATTGTTCACTTGAGAAGGCTTTCTTATCTCCCCTTGCTATTCTCTGGAACTCTGCGTTCAGTTGGATATATCTTTCCCTTTCTCTCTTGCCTTTTGCTTCTCTTTTCTCAGCTATTTGTAAGACCCCCTTAGACAACCACTTTGCCTTCTTGCATTTCTTTTTCTTCGGGATGATTTTGCTCACTGCCTCCTGTACAGTGTTGTGAATCTCCATCCATAGTTCTTCAGGTACTCTGTCTACCAGATCTAATCCCTTGAATTCTTAGAGTATTGCCATGTTCTTAGAGTATTTTTCTGAAGAAGGTAGAAGTTCCTTGGCTTTTAGGACCTACTTTCAGGAATCATGCATCATCACTTCTGTGCCCCCCTGATGGTCAAAGGAGTCAAGCCCACCCAGATTCGAGGCAAGGATATGGAGATCCCAGTAAATATAGATCTCAGTGGGAAGGGTGTTAGGAATTCACAGTCATGTTTTTAAAACCACACAGGCCTTTTCTCTTCTGGATTGATCGGGGCTCAATATTATCTAGATGAAAGGACAGGAAGAAGTTCACCTCTGGAACACTTGCTAGCAGTGGACTCTGGCGATACCTTCGATTTCTGCATTCCCATGAGAAGAAGACAGGGTTTCTAGATTGTCCCACCTGGTTCTCATGGGCCAGACCAGGCCAGAGAAGAAGTGGCCCTTGCCACATTCTGCTGGGGTAAACTCTCAGCGCATGTCAGGTGGATCATCAAGCATCCTGCTAGGCCAGGGCTTAAGGATTGTGTGGCTTGAGGTTTCTCTGTCTGCTGCTCCTAAGCCATGACCATGTATCTCCTTGAAGGGAAGAGTTCATCTGGCATAATCTTTACGGGTGAAGGGAATGAGAACCCCTCTGAGACAGGCGTAAAGAATTGGCTTCCTGGAAATTCAAAGTACTTCATCCATTAGCTCCAAATGTTCCCCCACTCAAGGCTGGAGCAAGGAGATAAGCACAGGACTGGCAGGGCATGGGACTTTGCAGGGTCGTCCGTGTCGTGCCAAGACATCTCTGACACATTAGAATCTCCTGGGATGCATGTTGACCAACTGCTTCATACCTGGCAGTCAAAGGTGGCCCCCAGTGAGCTTTCGTACCTCGTTTCCCACATGGTGGCTCTCTCACCAGCACTCCAGCCACTCTGGATTTTGTCATTAAATTTTCATGAGCTGTTATGCCTGTTCCATTCAGCAAGAGACTTGGTTATATTGCAATAACAAATACCCTCCAAGTCTTAGTGGCTTAAAACAACACTTGTTTATTCCCCCTTCATAGTTTGTGTTCATCATAGGTTGACAAGGGTTGTGTTTCATGCCATTGAAAGTCATCTGTGAGAGGGAAAGGGGACTTTGGTGGGTCTTACGTTGATAGTTACGCCCTGACTTAGAAGAGACACACATCGCTTCCATTTACAACTCAGTGGCCAGAAGCACAATCCCACCATGTCCCTGGGACACAAAGAGCTGGGAAAAATGGCAAATTGCCTTAACTGCTACACGAATACCACAATGGTCTCTGAAAATCTGTATCTTTGCTCTCTCTTCACAACATCCTTTCCCTCTTCACATTTTCATTGATGCATGCATGCCTGCAAACAACCATCCATCTGCTCATCTAATGTGTAGTGAGCACCTGTCCTGTGCCAGGTACGGCTCCAGGTGCTAAGCATATGGAAATGAAAAGGTTCCCTGGAGAAGTACCTAATCTTACTAGATTGTTCAAAATCTATGCAACTTTTTCAGACAGTAGCCAGACTTTCCATAAAGATAGCAAGTATTAGTGGATCTTTCCTCAAAAATATGTCTTCAGTGGTTAAGCATAATAATAACCATTTTTTCATTACTATTGAGCCCTTGCAGTAAGCTAGACACTTTGCTCAGAGTTCAGTTTAACTCTGACTACAATTTTGAGTGATTGGCTAAATGATGCCCATTTACAAATGAGTAAATTCAGCCTCTGAGGGGTTAAATCAGTTGTCCAAAATCCCACAGCTACCTAGTAGGCAGAGTTGAGGTTTAAATTTGGGCCAAGTCCAAGTTCTTTCTTTTCAACAGCTACATTACACTTATTTTTTACACTCTTGAATATTTTTCTCTCTGAATCAGAGACCTGAAAACAACAAAAATTATTTTCTGCAGTTGTACTATGAACACTTAGAAGGCAAGGATCATTTCCAGTGATTTCTGATCATTCAAGTTCTTTTTGATGAATGAATGAAGGAGGGAGGAAAGGAGGGAGGGAAAGAAAAAAGGGAAGGAAGAAAAGGGAGGAAGGGAACAAAGGAGGGGGAGGAGGGGGGTATTGATGCTTTTGACATAGAGTGAAAGCCTTGACTGAAGTCGTGGGACTTGGTGCGGAAGGCAGGCGAGGGCGCTGACCCGGTAGGAAGGTGCCCTGTAAGTCGACGGCGCTGCTCTTGGAACCTGCTCATCGCTGATCTTCAGCTCTGTCCATCAGTCTCCCAGTTCCGTGCCTGGTGTGTCTCATTACCTCTGAAGAGGTTCTCCAGTCTACCAAGTCTGAATGGTCTACAATTAAATGCACAGATGTATTCCTCCTCACTCGGCTGCTGAAAAGGAAATATTTTGAAAAATATGACAACTCAGTATCACAACTTGGAGAAACTGGAGGAAGGGAGAAAGGGCTACAAAGGAGGCATTAAACAGAATTTTTAAAGGTCACTCTCCTATTTTGTGTGTTACTTTCCAAAGCAGTATTTTGAGATTTAAAAATATATATAACAATTATGGCTCTCCTCCATCCTCTGCAGTTAAATAATGGTTTATATTGGGATCAACAACAGTCCGTGAGGCCTGAAAGCATCCGCCTTTCTGCAGCCTGCCCATGTGTGCTAGGTCCAATTTGTTTTCCACGATTGCTCAGGCTTTATCAAAAGAACGATCTGCAGTCCTAGGCTGCTCTTGTCTGGTGCCAGAGCCCCAGACTGTGTCCTATATATCAATACACGGCTTCGGTTAACCTAGATTTTTCTAGTGGAGCTTGTTGACATTTAATAAAAAGACTTCCCCGCTTAGTGTCTTTCGGGCTCCAACCTCAAGGGTCAAATTGCTTTCTCCTGTGTTTAGTTCTTCTTGTGTGTGCACCTCTATTGTATGTGGGTGTGCCCTTGTATCGGTGTGTGCACCCCTATGTATACTCTGTGTGCGTGTGTGTGTGTGCATGCACTAGCGACTGCTCTGTTGGCAGCTTGTGGCCTGGAGCTGATGTGTAAGTGCCTGATTGCGTCTCCTCTCTAGCAATTAACCACTTGCAGGTGCAACTAGTTGTGAGCACAGTTCTCTGTGTGTGACTAATTGCAGGTGTCAAGTACTCGCCTCTTGAGTTCCCTTCATGGCTCAGTGGGGCTCAGTGCTGAATCTCCCCACCATCTGGGTTTGGGCACCTCCTCTGGCCAGAGCATATCCTCAGGAGAGGGGCCCAGGGAGAAGAGGGAAAGCTGCTTCAGAGCAAGAAGGGGAAGGGAGACGAAGGGCAGAGCTCCTGAAACCTCTCCAGGGAGTCAGAAGCTTGATGGGTGCTGCCATGTGGCAGAACCCCACAGCCAGGGCCTGGCATCTCCCAGCCTGTGAAGGGCTTTGGTTTTCTGCAGAGAGTGACTCCCTCTCCTGGACCCTTTGTCCAAGCATGACCCAAAGCCTCAAGGACAGAAGTGGCTGGTGGAAGTCTGGACTATTGTTCTGGCAGTTGGGGCTCCTCCGCAGTGTCGCCCCTGCCCCCGTGTGACAGCTACATTCTTGGCCTCAGCAATTCACCTGTAAAGTGGGGGTGACCCCCTCCCTCACCTTCCTGGTGGACCCGGGTGTCCTGAGGGTTAGGCTACTGTAACCTCAGTTGTGGTCTTGCCTTTTCTGTATCCTGCAAGGGAGCAGGTGACTCTTGGGTAGCCATGGGCAGTTTCTTACCTGTAATGTGTTCATAATAAAAACTTCCAAGTGGGTCAAGGGCTGACGAAGCAGGAACTTTTGGTCCTGAGCTCTGTGGCCTGCATCCTGACCTCTGTCTCAATACTCACTGAAAGTGAGGGCCTGAGAACAGCCCGAGATGGCCCTTCTCGGGGCATGGGTGGTCCTCCCGGTGGGGGTTCTTCCTTCTACCCCCCGACCCCACTGAGACACAGCTACCTTGTGGACAGTGGCCTTGACAGTAGCCTTCAGAGAGCCCCCCTCCACAACCCAGGCCTGGGTGGGATGGGGCTTCAGGGAGTGGAGACAGAGCTCCGGGGAAGAAGCCCCAGTGAGGCCAGGAGCCGGCTGGGGCAGCGCCACACGACAAGCAGGCAGCAAAGTGCAGTATTAGCTCTTCAAGAAGCCTCTCTGGAAAGCTGGGGGACAGGGGCCGTGGACTAGCTGCTTCCAAGCAGTGGAGAGAGAAGGACCTGCCCTGGGAGCTCTAGAGAGTTCAGAGCGTCGAGCCCAAGGGTCTGCATGGAGCCCTTCTTGCTATGGTAAACGTCTCACCACAGATCCAGGCATGCATTCCTGGGGTGAGGGGGCCCAGGAGCTGTGGGGCGAAAGCCCCAGAAAGGGGCAGCTTAGTGTCCTGAGGGGTTGATGTGCTGCTGCTGCTGCTTAATCACTTAGTCATGTCCGACTCTTTGTGACCCCCTGGACTGCAGCCCACCAGGCTCCTCTGTCCATGGGATTCTCCAGGCAAGAATACTGACGTGGGTTGCCATGCCCTCCTCCAAGGGATCTTCCCGACCCAGGGATCAAACCTGGGTCTCTGGCATTACAGGCAGACTTCTTACCGCTCAGCCACCAGGGAAGCCCTGTTGATGTGTTACCACAGGTCAGAGTGGAGCATGTGAGGGTGGGGCCCGAGGCCGGAGGAGAGACAGGGCGGCGCAGAGGGAGAACAGTCATGTCGTACTCCACTTTGTGGCCAGGCTCTTGAGTAGCCGCAGTGAGAGGCATGGGGCCTCGAACACGACCTCCTGGAGACCTCATGGAGTTTGCGATTCCCATGTGAGGTCACTCCACAGGGAAGCTGGATTGGAGGGCCACCACCCTGGCATCATATTTTCAGTTGAGTCCTTTTTATTGCATGACTAAACCTGGCTTCCCTGTCCTGATCCTTGGGTTCTGCCTGTGGGCCGCTTTTAGTAACCAACCCACAGGACTTAGCTTGACCCTGGCATCCTCCTGACCCTTGGAGGGTTTTAGTGGCATGCACTTGGAGGGGTTCAGTGACCATCTTTACCACTTGCTCCTTATGCCTCAGATTTCTTGTTTATAAAGTGGGATGATATTTAAAAATTTTTTATTTTGTATTAGAGCATAGTTGATTAACAATGTTGTATTACTCTCAGGTGTCCAGCGAAGTCAGTTATACGTGTATATGCATCTATTTTTTTTCAAATTCTTTTCCCATTTAGGCTGTTACGGAGTATTGAGCATAGTTTCCTGTGCTGTATAGTGAATATTTGCTGGTAACCTATTTTAAATATAGTGTGTATATATTAATCCTAGTCTCCTAGTTTATCCCCCCCTCCCCCGACACCTTTCCCCTTTGGTGACCATAAATTTGTTTTCTGTCTGTGAGTCTGTTTCTGTTGTGTAAATAAGTTCATATTTCTCAGATTCCACATTTACATGATATCATACGACAGTTGGCTTTCTATGTCTGACTTGCTTGACGTAGGATGGTAATCTCTAGGTCTGTCCAAATTGCTGCAGATGACATTATTTCATTCTTAAGAATGGAATAATATTAGAGCCTATTTGTTAGGATTGTAGGGAGGATTAAATGAGATGAGTGAAATATTCATCATGTTAGGTAGACCAGAGCAAACCTTCATTAAATATTAGTACTCAAGTTAATGTTATTATTGTTCTTACTTTTACTTTACGGAGGCTACTTTCTTCCCAGAACACCTGCCCCTCACCCAGGATGGCTTAGTCCGTGTTACCTGTTGGCTTTGTTTGACAGGACCCCACAACTCTGAGACTGGTGTGGTTCAAGCCTGAATCGTTGGCTTGATCCTGACAGCCGGTGGCCATGGGCTGCTGGGCAGTGACTGGTCAGAAGTCAAGCTGGGTTCCAGCCAGCAGAAAATGTGCTTGCCCAGATCATGGCCCTTGGACAGGGGTTTCACTTGTAGCAATTCAGGAGTGAGGCACAAATAAAAACATCTGACTTTCCCCCATTTCTTTAGATTATAAATTGAGGCTTAACACATCAGGTCATGATGTGATCATTCAGCTACCAACTCCTCAGCTTCATCCCACTTTTCTGGGGAGTGACTGTTTTCCAGATAATTAAAGAATGTGAGTGCTGGGAGAATCCCTCATGATTATTCCATGGAACCATCTTTTTCAATTGAGAAAAGTAGTGACAATATTCAGTGAATTTAGCCAGAGTTCTTTCAGGGTACTTTATTTCTTGGATGGTTCTTTTTTTAACTCATTCCGGTCAGATAGATGCAGTGCAGCTTAAATGAGCTTTCTTAATTGCCAATCCTCACAAATAAGCATGTGCATTTATAAACATCTGTTTGTGTGGCAGTTAGCATCCTGGCTAACCTGTGGCTGGTTCCAGACGGTAGGTAGTCTGCGTGACCAGCTGAAGTTCAGCATCAGCCAGGGCACGTGGAAGCCAAGTGAGGTCATAATCCAACTTACCCATCTGAAAAGGGGCCTGGGACAGAGAACTCTGATTTTTCAGTTCACATTGGACCGAAGTCCAGCCCATGGGTTGATCCAGACTTTTGGACCAAAAATGCTCTCCAAAATACAGGTTACTAATATAAAATCCCTATTAATGATATTACATACACCACTGCTTGAACAAAAACAAGAGAACTGCGTTCCATCACTGAGAAGGCAATGGCACCCCACCCCAGTACTCTTGCCTGGGAAATCCCATGGACGGAGGAGCCTGGTGGGCTGCAGTCCATGGGGTCGCTGGGAGTCAGACACGGCTGAGCGACTTCACTTTCACTTCTCACTTTCATGCATTGGAGAAGGAAATGGCAACCTACTCCAGTGTTCTTGCCTGGAGAATCCCAGGGATGGGGGAGCTTGGTGGGCTGCCGTCTATGGGGTTGCACAGAGTCGGACACGACTGAAGTGACTTAGCACCAGCTTTCCATCACAGGTGCATTGTTTCTTAAAGGGAGGTCAGTTTAACACCAAAAAAAGAACAACTTCTCTTCAACTTGTGTGTCATCACTGTCTGGGAACAGCTTAAGTTTTCAAAAAAAAAAAAAAAAAGAGAGAGAGAGAGGGTTATAATCTCAGAATTTATACATCTAAGAATTTAATCTTTATGAAAATTTAATCTTTGTGAAACTCTCATTATATTATCCCTCTTGTGTCATATGGCTTTCTCACCTTTGACTAATTCACATGTGGAAATAGCTGATCTAAATACCTGCTCTAAAAGTGAAGGACATTCATTCCCTTTCTTATCTCATACAGCTCATCAAGATGTTCACCTAGAGAGAACTGTGAAATATTGGATGCTCACTCTTCCAGTGTTAGTCTGTGATGATGCAATCTTTTGCTAACAACAATATCAATAATAATACTTGCTAACATTTATTAAGCATGTAGTATGTACAGTGTCAGACTTTANATCGTGCTGGCAACTTGACTTAGCCTTCCAGCCTCCAGGACTGTGAGCAAATAAATTCCTGATGCGTAGGTGACCAGTTTGTGATATTCTGTTATGTCAGCCCAGCAGACTAATACAACAACAGCCCTATGGGATATGTACTTTTGTCAGCTCCTTTTTGCCAAGGAGGGCCTTGAATCCCGGAATTATGAGCAGCTTGTCCATGGCTGAGCAGAAATCGTGGTGTTTGGCTGTGTTCCAGAGCCTGGGCTAGAATCCATTAAGGCACCTGCCTTGCACTGAGATTGGAGGGAGTCCCGAGTCCTAACTCTTCAGTCTAAGCCAGGAGCTCCGTCCCTCTGAGCCAGGGTGCAAGGCTCTGTACTGAGAAATGCTTGCCAGCCAAGGGGAGCTATTATGGTAGAAAGAGAATGAATATAAAGTCCCAAGCTCCGAGCTGGGCACAAGTAGGCAAGAGCTCAAGAGCACTAATGGGATCTGATAAATAAACACATGCGCACACTGGATATGTTGGCATCTTTTTGTCTTCAGCCTAATGTATAACCATGTTTCTAGAACAGCTTAAGTATTTTTTTTTCTAAGAGGGTTAGCCTAATCCAATGAGTAAACATGAGCAGAATGAATCACTGTGAGGTTCTATAAATCGTGTCTTGAAGTGCTAACGGCCCTAATAAGAACAACCACAGTAAATGAAGGGCTTCCCTTGTGGCTCAGCTGGTAAAGAATCTGCCTGCAATGTGGGAGACCTGGGTTAGATCCCTGGGTTGGGAAGATCCCATGGAGAAGAGAAAGGCTATGCATTCCAGTATTCTGGCCTGGAGAATTCCATAGACTGTATAGTCTATGGGGTCGCAAAGAGTCGGACATGATTCAGCGACTTTCTCTTTCACTTTTCACAGTAAATGAATGTGCCCTTAGACTGAAAACAGGACTGATACCAGAGGATTCCTGCCCCCACCCCTCTTCTTGTTAATGGATCCTGGCTAGGGTGACCATGGCATATACGTGGTATAAAGATTCAGGTGTCCAGATCACCTGATTTATACTTGTATTACTTACAGGGGTTTGTGTATACAGTAATCCCTCCCCAAACACAGATTCTTTTTTTCCATGAAATTCTGGTATCCCTGGATTTACCTCTGTATACTTTGAGAATTTCAGTTCCAGAACACTCAGGTTTTGAGTCACTGCTCTTGGGGATACTTTACAGTATGGCACTAGGAGAAAGGAGAGTAGTGGAAGGCAGTGCAGTGGACCACACTCACCAAGCAGTCTTGGAGGAAGACCCGGCGGGTCCTGGGATGTGCTGACCTGCGATCAGAGTTCAAGGCCGGGGACTTGGTTGTCTTTTCTACTGTATTTGTTAGCAGGCTGAGGAATTAGACACTTACAGAGGTCTTCTGGGGTAAATTAAATAGATTCCTGCAAATGTTTCAAACTTCCCAGTGCTTGTGTCTCTGGCATCCCAGTGCAAGCGATGAATCAAGGTCTAAGGGACAAGTGACATAAGTCATATCTATCAGAAAGGTTCTGAATATTTGATTAGAGGATGAGACAGGGCCCACAAAAAAGTGAATCAGTGTGTTTACTGCATCAGAGTAAGAAAATTACAAATGCCTTTTTGAAACTGTGTAGAGGGAGATTCTGAAAGTATTTTTAGCAACTAGGAGCCAGTGAACGGGTATTACTAAGCATGGAAATCATAAAATATTACTTTAATTTATGGGACATTTTATTGATATTCTTTTTGTTTCTGACATTTTTATTTTAAGAAAAGTGACTTTTTTGTTTTTATTAAAATTACACATTTCTATTAACATTTCACAGAAGCAAAACAAAAGTATAAAGAGGAAAGTAAAAAACAACTCAAAAAATCCAGAAATTATAGTTGTTAACTTTAGGTCAACATAGATATGTCTCTATAATCTGTCTTCACTATAGCTTTAGAAAGATAGAGGAGAATCACAAATAATTTTAGAAAAATGTGATAACAGTAATTGTGAAAATATTAATTTAATTTTATTTAAATGTAACTGAAGAAAAAGAAACTAATATACAGTGGAGGATATTGCTACATTTGATAATGTTTCTTCACCAGAAAATATATTTCCTGAAAGATTCTGTAATGATAAGAAAGAATATTATATAAAAACTGGGTGATTTGAATCATTATTCTAAACTTCATATTTCAATTTTAAATAGTAACTATTAACCCCTTTCTATTAAAGATGAGGAAGTAGGTATATTTCTATTTCTTCTATGTCTTTACCTTTCCCTACCTCCTAATTTTCATTAATTAATTTTTAAAAATTTTAGGGCTTATAACAACTTCAAAATGTTTTTATTTTATTTCTCTATTTAAAATACTATAACAATTCCCAGTTGCTTTTCGGTTACTCGGTATTCCATTCAGTTCAGTTCAGTTGCTCAGTCGTGTCCAACTCTTTGCGACCCCATGAACCACAGTACACCAGGCCTCCCTGTCCNTCTATTTCCCATGAAGTGATGGGACCAGATCCCATGATCTTAGTTTTTTGAATGCTGAGCTTTAGGTCAACTTTTTCACTCTCCTCTTTCACTTTCATCAAGAGGCTTTGTAGTTCGTCTTCACTTTCTGCCATAAGGGTGGTGTCATCTGCACATCTGAGGTTATTGATATTTCTCCCAGCAATCTTGATTCCAGCTTCTCCTTCTTCCAGCCCAGAGTGTCTCATGATGTACTCTGCATAGAAGTTAAATAAGCAGGGTGACAATATACAGCTTTGACGTACTCTTTTCCCTATTTGAAACCAGTCTGTTGTTCCATGTCCTGTTCTAACTGTTGCTTCCTGACCTGCATATAGGTTTCTCAAAGGGCAGGTCAGATGGTCTGGTATTCCCATCTCTTTCAGAATTTCCCAGTTTATAAGTTTCGTCATATGCATGCTCAGTTGCTGTAGTTGTGTCTGACTCTTTGTGACTTCATGGACTGTAGCCCGTCAGGCTCCTCTGCCCATGGGATTATCCAGGCAAGAATACTGGGGTGGGTTGCCATTTCCTTCTGCAGGAGGTCTTCCGGACCCAGAAATCACACCTGGTTTTCCTACATCTCCTGCTTTGGGAGGCGGATTCTTTACCTCTGAGCCACCAGGGAAGTCCATTTTCGTCATAACTTGTGTCTTTAACTGGAATCTCTAACACTTTTTTTTTTCCTGGCTCCAGGTTGTTTGTTTTATCATCTGGTTTTGCGCTCTTGTATTACGAATTCTTCTGAAAATAAATCCTTGTGGATTTTTTTTCTATTTCTTACACTATATTTTCTTTCATACTGAGTTCTTTTCCTGTTTTCTTTTCATGCTATGTTTTCTATGTTTCTTTTTATTTTTGATACAGTTGGTAGTGATCTGCCCTGGTCTTTGTTTCTTTTCATATTGTTCACACTTTCTGAGAGCAGCTCTGGGCACACCTGCCGTTTCTCTTCCCTCTTTGACTTTCTGCATGCCTGGTCTGTGGGCCACTTGTCTTCACACCTGAGCCCCACCTAAAGCACCCAGTTACTCATCCCTCCACCTTTCTGTCCCTAGGGGAAGAGGAAAGCTCTTTTGCCCATAGGGGAGGAGGAAAGCTCAGCTGGATCTGTGCACCATCTTTGATGGAGGCACCGTATGTACTCTCCATCAGTGTTTCCAACTAGTGCTGGTCCTTGAGTTTGGGGTAAAGCCTTGGCATTTGAATTGTTTCCCTGCTTCAAGGTGGAACCCCAAGAACTTCTGTTTCTGTAGGGGTGTTAGCCCTGTAAAGAAAAAATATACCCTTTTAGCCTATTCCTTTCTAACTCAGCAAAGGAAGAGGTCTGGAGAGAATTCTCAGAACCCCTACTCACCAGCTATACTGAACTGTCCCCGGAGACCTGCGTGGTCTGCCTGCCTTACCCTCACCCTGGTGGATATAGACCATATCCCCCTTGCCAGAGACCCCTCCTGCCTGCCTGCTTTTGTTCCTTGCCCTGCCTCATGCTCTCTTCCAATCTGCAGCCTTTCCAATATTGATCTCTCTGCGCAGATCACTGCTCCCTTTCTTCACACTTCATTTAAGTCAGACTTCAGCTCAGATGTCCCAATCTCAAGGAGCGTTCAAGGACCACTCACACAGGCCATGCCTGTCACGATTTGCACAGCTGTCCACTCCCCTTGGCAAGAATCCGTCTTGAGTTGAGGTGTGCAGTTAAACTCCTTCAGGACTTATGGCTAAATCTGGAAGCCAGCCCCTTTCCAGAGCTGTTCGTTTTTGTCATCCATTTCTCCCCAGGCTTCCTTAGCTTCCACTTTCTCTAGCTGCAATTTGGAAACTTTAATCCCAGGTCATTTACAAGGGAAAACTCCCTTTTCTTTTTGTTTTTTTTTGAAAGGTCATACAGTAAATGAGTTCAATATTGGGACCTCATCTGAGACACCTTAGAAGCTTGTGATTTATGCTGCGGGTATCTGAGGCTGGTTCAGGGAGTGAAGGTGCTGCCCCGCTGTGAAGATGAAGGTTGGAATCTGCTCTTGAGACCTGGCTCCACAGGAATCTCTCTTTTGAGCTGTAAGCTTGGGGAGCTTGGTGATGCCTCTGAGGGAGGCAACTCCATGCAACTCATGGGCCTCCAGATTTCCCTCTGGTTCTAGGACAATGTTGACCAAGCTTCTGGTCAGTATTTGGAATCAAAACTTGTTTGTGCTCCTAGTTAAATCAGGACAGACATTGCATGAGTGTTGACTGAGCATCAGCTTGCTGCTGTGCACTGTCTGAAGCTTTGAACACAAGTACAGAATGGTCCTGCTGTAGTGGAGGGATCTTCACCAGCATTAAGGCTGCCAATGCCCTCAAAATCCCTTGTGCCCACAGTCTCAGCAGTGGCTCCCTACAGGAAAGAGACTGTCTAGAGCAGCTGGGGACAGCATGGAGCCTTGTCCCTCCCACTCTGTGCTGTGAGCTCATGGAGGAAAGACCTGTCTTTTTTTTTTTTTTTTGCTGCACCTTGTGGCTGTGGCACGTAGGACCTTCGTTCCCCAGTCAGGGATTATACTTGTACCCTCTTAACTGGGAATGCAGAGTCTTAACCACTGGGCCTCCAAGGAAGTCCCTGGAAAGACCTGTCTTATTTATCCCCCCAGCTGCAATGAGACAGCAGATAAAAGTGAATCTCAAAGACCCTCTTCTTCCCTCTCTCTTCCCTGAACACTCAAATCCCATCCCTCCTGACCTACATCACCCCAGCCTTGCTGTTGTGGCCCCTGCTATTGTGTTGAAAGTGTGCTCCTAGCCCCATCTGGGAATTACTGCTTCTTGTTTCTCACCCCAGTTTGGAGCTGATGGTGGGTTCCCTGCCCCTGGTTCCGTGTCCTTTTCTGAAAGCCTCTCCACTGATTGTACACCTCAAGGTCCGGAAGGTTGCCTGCCTGGCTATAAGGTGTGCTGTCCCCTGCCCCCCACAGCCAGGGTGCCCATCTGTAGTTCTTGCTCTGTGTCTTTGGAAGCTACAGCAGCACAGGCCACTGGCTGCCCTTGCTGCCAGAGCACTTGCTGGGAAGCCATCCAGTCTTATCTGGATGCCAGGCAAGTGAGACCTGGGGAAACAGATAGATCTAAACCTGGCCTCGGAGGGGACAGCTAAATTGTCAAGCAGCACACTAATGGGGGCTGCTGACTGCACAGGTATCTCTGGGTTATAAATGCCCACCACCAGAGAGCCTCCTAAGTCACACAGAGGACAACTTTATGATCCAGAAAGTAAAGAACTGGAACAAGATCAGCTCGTGACAGGGAGCAATTGATCGGGGATGGGAGAGAGCTTGGCCCCAGAGCTCAGAACTCCATAAACCATGGAGTTCAGTGCTTCCCAAGGGGACATGCACTGACCACAGCAGGGGGGTCTGGGGAGCCATGTGAGAGCTCTGAACAGCTGTGCCGTGGGGACCTGGAGCACAGATGGGGCTGGGTTCCCTGCGCCACCCGTTTACTCCCCTCACTGCTCACAGCATGGGCTTCCTCCAGCTCATTCTGATCTCTTGTTAAAAAAAAAAAAAAAAAAAAAGACTACACTGGCTCCTCTGCCCCCACCCTCAAGTGCTGGTCGGACTCCTTAGCATGGCATTTGGTGCGCTGTGAGATCCTGGATTTGATGAGCTTTCTAGCCACATTTCATGCCTTGGGTCCCCCCATCTGTGACATGTATTCTCATCTCTGGGCCTTTGTACAAACCATGGATTCCTTTTACCTTGAAGGCTGTTCTTCCCCACTTTCTGCTCATTTGGATTTCTGTCACTAATGCTTCAGGTTTTATACTAGATGCCACCTCCTCCACGAAGCCCTCCAGGTTGAGGTACCCCTTCCATATGCAGTGTGTGCAAATGTTTTTTTGCATTTTTTTCTGTTTACTTGCTCATCTCATCACCAAATCCTTGACTGGGGTGGGTTGGACAAAGATGGTTTCTTATTTATAATTTTATCCCTCCCAGGGCATGATGCAGTGTTTGGCACATGGAGGATATTTGTTGAACAAATGAGTAATGAATAAATAAAGGGATGATACAAAAATAAATGAATAAAATCACTAAGCGGGGAAAAAAAGTTGGCCCACCTAGGGGGATCCTCTCTATGCCTGTCTATCCTGCTTCTTATCCTTCTACAGCAGGCTTCTGGGGCCTCACAGTTAGCCATCTCAGGCTGTGTCTTCAACTCCTGTTGTTTCCTGCCTGGGAATGTGCTTGCTGCTCACAATCAACTTCCTCCAGGAAGGCCTCCCTGAATTCCTTGTGGCCCTCCCCCAAGCACTACTATTTACATTGCTCTTTACATAGCTGTTTTAGGTTGTATCTTTTTACATTTTCATTGTATATCTTTCTGTCCCATATTTACATTAAAAAATTTTTTTGAGATAATCATAGATTCTTATACAGTTGTAAGAAGCAATACAGAGACCAGAGAGACCCATGTGCCCTTCATCCCGTTACCCAACCTGTAGTTCAATATCACAAGGAAGAAGTTGACATTGATGCAATCATTGACCTTATTCAGATTTCACCAGTTTTACATGCACTCACTTGTGTGTGTAATTAGATCTATTTATTTTAATCACATGTGTAGAATTGGGTGGCCATCACCATAGTCAAGATACAGAACAGTTTAATACAAGCTTCCACTGAGACTTACCCAATGTGTGTATCAAATATTCCTTATTATTGCTGATTACTGAGTGTTCCATGGTATTGATGTACAGTCAGCTCTTCGTTTCTATGGATTTCATATATGCAGGTTCAACCAACAGTGGCCGAAAAGTATTGGGAGAAAAAATTATATAATTTTTTTTCTTAGGATTCCTAGTGTTGTCATCCTTATAGTCTTAGAGTAAATGCATCTTAGCCATGATAAAGTATTTTTTGTTAGATTGCTAGATATGTCTTGGTAATACTTTATTTCAGATATTATATCTATTAAGATATTCACAGATGAACTGGACGTACAGTTTTATATGGGTGTTACCCTTTCATCTTTGTATCAATGTTCAGTTTTATTAATTCTCTCAATAAACATATTAAATTAAAAAATATTAGGGAAAAAATTCCAGAAAGTCCCCCAAAGTAAAACTTGAATTGTCCATGCACTGGCAACTATTTACTTAACATTTACATTGTATTAGCTATTATAATATCAGAAAACTAAGATTATGGCAAATAAATGGGGAAACAGTGGAAGCAGTGACAGACTTTATTTTTGGGGGCTCCAAAATCGCTGCAGATGGTGACTGCAGCCATGCAATTAAAAGACACTTGCTCCTTGGAAGAAAAGTTATGACCAACCTACACAGCCTAGTAAAAAGCAGAGACATTACTTTGCCAATAAAAGTCCATCCAGTCAAGGCTCTGGTTTTTCCAGTAGTCATGTATGGATGTGAGAATTGGACTATAAAGAAAGCTGAGCACTGAAGAATTGATGCTTTTGAACTGAAGTGTTGGAGAAGACCCTTGAGAGTCCTTTGAACAGCAAGGAGATCCAACCAGTCCATCCTAAAGGAGATCAGTCCTGAATATTCATTGGAAGGATGGACCCTGAAGCTGAAACTCCACTACCTTGGCCACCTGATGAGAAGAACTGACTCATTTGAAAAGACCCTGATGCTGGGAAAGATTGAAGGTGGGAGGAGAAGGGGACGACAGAGGATGATGGCTGGATGGCATGACCGACTCAATGGACATGCGTTTGAGTAAACTCTGGGAGTTGGTGATGGACAGGGAGGCCTGGTGCGCTGTAGTCCATGGGATCACAAAGGGTCAGACACGACGGAGCAACTAAACTGAACTGAGGTATTATAAGTAACCTAGCGATAATTTAAATAACACAAGAGGGTGTGTGTAGGTTATATGCAAATGCTAGGCCATTTTATGTAAGAGACTTGAGCAGCCACGCCTTTTGCTATCCTTGGGGGTCCTGGAACCAATCCAGGACAGAGACGACTGTCCTGTAGTTTGTTTAACCATTCACCTGTTGCAAGACATCTGGGTCATTTCCAGTTTGGGGCAATTACAAATAAAGGTGCTATGAACATTCATCGTCAGGCTTTTGTATAAACATAAGTTTTCATTTTTCTACAAATGGCCAACAAGCATATGAAAAGGTGCTTAACATCATTAGTCATTAGGGACATACCAATAAAAATCACAATGAGATGTCACTAGACACCTCTCAAAATAGCTAAAATTAAAAATAAACACCACATGCTGGAAAGGATGTGGAAAAAATGAATCACTCATACATTGCCAGTGGGATATAAAATGGTACAGTCACTTTGGAAAAGAGTATCACTGTTTCTTACAAAACCATACATGTCCTTATCATATGACCCAGTAATTAACTCTTGGGCATTTTAAAATTGTATATTAAAGCAAATTTGAAAAAAAAAACAATTCATATCCATAATGCAAAAAGTAGAAATATGAATAAACATAAAGGATATAATCTATAATGTTGCCATAACTTCTTGACATAATTACTGCTAATATTTTGGAATATTTTGTGTATGTGTATGTGTGTGTGTGTGTATTTCTTTCATCAAAAATGGTGCCATATACTTTTCTGACTTTTTTTCATAGTATAGAGTTTGCCTCCTTCATATCAATGAGTGCCTATGTTATAATGTTAACACTTGTCTTATATTAAATTTGGTGACTTATTTCACTAAGCTGAAACATCTAGACATTTTTATTCTTTTCTCCTGCTGTTACCAGTTCAGTTCAGTTTAGTCGCTCAGTTGTGTCTGACTCTTTGTGAACCCATGTACCATAGCACACCAGGCCTCCCTGTCCATCACCCACTCCCAGAGACCACCCAAACCCATGTCCTTTGAGTCAGTGATGCCATCCAACCATCTCATCCTCTGTCGTCCCCTTCTCCTCTTGCCCTCAATCTTTCCCAGCATCAGGGTCTTTTCTAATGAGTCAGCTCTTCACATCAGGTGGCCAAAGTAGTGGAGCTTCAGCTTCAGCATCAGTCCTTCCAATGAACAGCCAGGACTGATCTTCTTTAGGATGGACTGGTTGGATCTCNAGCCAACTTTTTCACTCTCCTCTTTCACTTTCATCAAGAGGCTTTGTAGTTCCTCTTCACTTTCTGCCATAAGGGTGGTATCATCTGCATATCTGAGGTTATTGATGTTTCTCCTGGCAATCTTGATTCCACCTTGTGCTTCTTCCAGCCCAGAGTTTCTCATGATGTACTCTGCATAGAAGTTAAATAAGCAGAGTGACAATATACAGCCTTGACGTACTCCTTTTCCTATTTGGAACCAGTCTGTTGTTCCATGTCCTAATGAAGTTCCTTGTTGCACATATTTTTGATAACTAAATGGAGGATATTCTCAAGATAAATTTCAGTATGTAGAATTTTTGGATTAAACTTTTTCCTGTTTTTAAGGTTTCTGATAAAATTCCCAGTTGCCATTCAGGCATGCTATACTGGTGTACCCTTCATATCCTGGCTGCCCATAAGTGACCTCGACTGTTGGCAGCAATGCTCATTGTAATTCTTTTTAATCTGTGTTATGCTGACAGCAGAAAATGATTTATTTATTTGATTTTAGATTTTTAAATTTGATTGCCAGTTGGACTAAATATTTGTTTGTATTTCTTCAGTTGTGAATTGCCTGTTTTTATACTTAATCCGTTCTTCTATTGATTTGAAGGATATGAACCTTTGTCATATATATTTAATTTTTCTAAATTTGTATTAGATTTAGAACAGTATTTTTTGCAGCAAACCTTAAAATTTTTACGTAGTTCAGTTTATCAGGTTTTCTCTTAAGTGTTTTTCCCTTCAGTTCCTCCTTTGAAAGTTCTTCCCTACTCTAAAGTTATATAAATATTCATCTGTGTTTTACCATATTACTTTTATGGCTCAATTTTTCATTTAAATATTAGTTTAGTAGGGATTCATTTTGGGGATTTGGTATAAAGTAGGGTTTTAATTTGTTTTCCAGTAGGTGACTTCTGTCTTTTCCTCGTAGCCTGAGAAATTCACTCTTTCCCCCGACTGGAAAGGCCCTCTTCACCACAGCCCACGTTCTTTTCTGCTCTCAGATCTGCTCTGTGTCACCGAGATATCTGAAGCCACCTTTTCAACCTGCAAGCAGCCTGCTTTCTCTCTCCGATATTATCTTTATTATTTTCCGTGATGCGTCTAAGATCTCTTTTTTGCTGACTTTGCCTGGTGAGCCCATCTGTCTGTACACACAGGCCTTTATCTTCAGCTCAGTAACATTTTATTACATTATATCTCTCATTTCTCTTCTGCTTCATTTGTTGTGGATTCTATTTTAGGAGTCTTCATTATCTACATGTGGTTCTTCATTCTCCATTTGCCAAATCTTTCACCTTCTGCCATGTTGTCTGGATTTCTGTCACATTTGTTTTCTGTGTTACTGACTTGATATCTTGATGCTTGATTGCTACTCTTCCCTGCCTACAAAGTGGCTTTGTTCCTGCTATTGCTATCCTCTCATTTTGAATCCATCTTCCCTTTCATTTCATCTTGTTGATCACATTTTTTTGTTCCTCTGTCTTAGAAACCAAACTTCTTATACTGTCCTGAAAAAGTAAATGGTTTCCTGAATTTTTCTTCTGAATTCTGCAGTATCTCATTTTTAGAGGTGTGCCCTTCCTCTGGCTGAACAGAATGATGTGCTCATTCTTGGGCTGTGTGGTTTTCCCCTTGTAATTGAAAGCATGATAGACTTTGGTGAGACTTAGTGAGGTTCCACAAACTGGGTGAGAGGCCTGTCCTGAGAACCTGTGTCCATTCAGGTCTGAGGGAGGCCCATCCTGGGACTCCATGTCAGCCCTCTTCCAGGGTGACTTCATTCCCCTTTTGTGCCTGCACCGGCTGGGAAGATGGATATGTACAGGTCCCTGCCCACTTTCTCACATGTAAAATGCTTCCCATGATGTGTCTCTGCCCAGGTGGCACATTCCTTTGACCTGCAGCATCTGGTTCTTTGGTTCTTCTCGTCTGATGTTATGTATGAAAAGTACAGTTCCCTGCCTGCCTCACTTCTGGGTGTTCCTCTCCTTACCTGTTCCCAGATGTGCTCTTCCCCTCAGCCCACAGCTTTCAGATGCTGATGTCACTTGTAGACCTTGGATAGCTATGTTCTATCTGGATGTTTTCTGGGTTAGGGAAGAGACTGGGGGCAGGGGGTAAGAAATGAACACCTCCTTCACTGCCGGCATAACCCAGTTCCTCACTGGTAGTAGTCCTGGGTCTCAGGGGAAGGGCAGCAGGTGGATCTTATTACCTTTTTCCCCAGGCAACCCTCTGCTTCAGGCAGTAGAGTCTGGTGAGCCTGTTCGAAGCCCAGGCGTTTTCTCAGTACAGCCCCGATGTAGAGTATCCCCTCCCCCATGCTCACACCAGATTATCTGCTAGTATTAGCTTGAAGAAAGGTTGTTGTAAGTTTTCAACATTTTTCTGACTTCATAAAAGTTTTCCTGAAAAATTGTGCATGCCTTGGGCTGTCATCCACATTTTGAGCCAGAAAGTCTTCTTAAATGAAGTGTGTTAAATCATTTATTTATCTGTCTATACCCTTCTCCCCACCCTACCCTGCCTGCATTTGTCTGTCAGCTCTCGGAAAGAATTATAATTCAGCACTGCATCAACAGTGTCTAACAGAGTCTTGTTCATCAAGTTTAATAGAATTTTTTTTAATTAAACTGGGATATGATTGCTAAGATAGAGACCAGAGAGAGAGAGAGAATGCTAAGCTTTGAGGGACATGCAGCAGCAGGAGGAAGATAAGCCAGGAAGGAGAGACCAGAGGAGGATGGCTGGCTGGGAGAGGGCTGGCTGGGAGAGGGCTGGCTGGGAGAGGGCTGGCTGGGAGAGGGCTGGCTGGGAGAGGGCTGGCTGGGAGAGGGCTGGGCAGGCCGACTGGTCCAGGCTGGCAGGATTGCCACAGGGCTGAGAAGGGCGATGAGTGAAGCGGTCAGTCACTGGTGACCTTTAGTTTTAGAAGCCTGAAGGAAACAGTCCCTTCCATAGTTGAATGGCTGTGTAGATTGATGAAGTGGAAGCAGTTCTGAACAGATTTTAAAAGGAAAAGTGTAAAAAAGAGAAACGAGGGCTTGAGGGGAAATCAGCAAGCCAGAAGGGTTTTTTGTTTTGGCGACTGTTGTTGCTGTTGTTGGAACTGGGAAGATCTGATCAGCTTTATATCCTGGGGGAAGGAGACTGTGACTAGAAAGAGCAATTTGCAAGACAGGAGGAGTAGGATCCAAAGCCAGTGTGAGTCTGACCGGAGGAGGAGAATGAGAGGAGTGGAGGGGAGGCTGGTCTGAGAACCCCTGGAAGGTGAGAGCCGCTCTCTCTGCGCAGGAGGTGCCAAGGGCAAGGGCGGTGCAGGGGTGTGTGCGTGTGTGGCTCTGTGTGTATGTGTGGGGGTGGGGGCGGTAGTG
>SJYQ01001680.1:248938-271510 GCA_006410935.1 Redunca redunca
CCCCACCCCCGCCAACCCCTCCACGTCCCCTTCTTCTTCTTTGAGATAATTTATCTTATAGGTGGCTCCATACCAAGACTCATAAACCTGCCTCATTCTAAAGGGTTGCATAGAATTCTACTGTGTGGATGTATAATACCTTATTCAACTAATACCCTATTAATAGTTTCTTTGGTTGTTTCTACTCATTTTTATTTTACCATTAAAACATGCTGCACAAAAGATTTGAAAGCAGAGACTCAAACAGATATTCATGCAAAAATGTTTATAACAGTATCTACTCACCTGTACAAAAATGTTTTAACAGTATTTACTCACCTGTACAGGAGCCAAAAGGCAGAAACAACCCACATGGCCATCAGGAGATGAATAGATAAACAAATATGGTATATCCATAAAATGGATAATAATCCAGTCATAAAAAGGAATGAAATGTTGATACATAAGACAACATGGATGGGGACCTTGAATACAGCATGTTGAGTGAAGGACACATGTTTATGATTCCATTTGTGTGAATTGTGTAGAATAGGGAAATTCATAGAGATGAAAGAGAATAGAGGTTTGGGAGGGTAGGGAAAGGGGAGTAAGGAGGTATTGTTTGATGGATACAAAGTTTTATGTTGTTCCTTATCCCAGAGCTACTGACCTGAAATTTGTGTAGGCAGGACCTGAACTAGCACCTCAGGTGGTCTTAGCTTCAGAGAACCACTAGCCTGTATTAACATGTACTGTTTGTGTGTGTGCTCAGTTGCTCAGTTGTGTCCAACTTTTTGCAACCACGTGGGGTAGCCTGCCAGGCTCCTCTGTCCATGGAATTCTCCAGGCAAGAATATTGCAGCGGGTTGCCATTTTCTACTTCAGGGGATTGTCCCAACCCATGTCTCTTGTGCTTCCGGCATTGGCAGGCAGATTCTTTACAAGTAGCAGCACCTTGCAACCCTGTTTTATGTTGGAGATGATGAAAATGTTTCAGGTATAGATAGTAGGGATAGTTGTGCAATATTGAGCATGTATTTGTATTTGCTATGTGTGAGTGTGTGGTTTTGGTGAATGTATTTAATGCCACTGAATAATATGCTTGCAGATAGTTAAAAATGAAAATTTTCATGCTATGTATATTTTATCACAATAAAAAGAAACGACAGTAGAAAGATAGGGAAGATAGTAATGTGTTGCTGAAGTCTTAAAAGGAACAGAATGCTGCAGGGAGCATCCTTTTACAATAGAGCACTCTGTAGGAACACAGTATATCTGTGTGGTAAATGGAGTTACAGAGAGGGAGTGTGTGCTTTTAAAATTTTGATTCTAGTTATTCAGTTGCTAAGTCATGTCCAACTTTGTGACCTCATGAACTGCAGCACACCAGGCTTCCTTGTCCTTCACTATCTCCTGAAGTTTGCTCAAACTCATGTCCATTGAGTCAGTGATGCCATCCAACCGTCTCATCCTCTGACACCCTCTTCTCCTTGTACCCCCAATTTTTCCCAGCATCAGGGTCTTTTCCAATGAGTTGGCTCTAAGCATTAGGTGGCCAAAGTATTGGAACTTCAGTGCCAATCCATACATGACTACTGGAAAAACTATAGCTTTGATTCTGTGGACCTTTGCTGGCAAAGTGACATCTGTTTTTAATATGCTGTCTAGGTTTGTCATAGTTTTTCTTCCAAGAAGCAAGTGTCTTTTAATTTCATGGCTGCAGTCACCATCCACAGTGATTTTGGAGCTTGACAAAAGAAATTCTGTCACTGTTTCCACATTTTCCTCATCCATTTTCCATGAAGTCATGGGACTGGATGCCATGACCTTAGTTTTTTGAATGTTGAGTATTAAGCCAGCTTTTTCACCCTCTTCTTTTATCCTCACCAAGAGACTCCTTAGTTCTTCTTCACTTTCTGCCACTAAAGTAGTATCACCTGCATATCTACAAAGTTGCTGATATTTCTCCCAGCAATCTTGATTTCAGCTTGTGGGTCTTCCAGCCCAGCATTTTGCATAATGTACTCTGCATATAAGTTAAATAAGCAAGGTGATAATATACATCCTTGATGTATTCCTTTCCCAATTTTGAGCCAGTCCATTGTTCCACGTCTGGTTTTAACGGTTACTTCTTGACCCACATACAGATTTCTCAGGAAACAGGTAAGGCAGTCTGGTATTCCCATCTCTTTAAGAACTTTCCACAGTTTGTTGTAATCTACACAGTCAAAGGCTTTAGTGTAGTCAATGAAGCAGAAATAGGTGTTTTTTTGAAATTCTCTTGCTTTTTCTATGATCCAGTGGATGCTGGCAATTTGATCTCTGTTTCCTCTTACTTTTCTAAATCTAGCTTGTACATCTGGAAGTTCTCAGTTTATGAACTGTTGAAGCCTAGCTTTAAGGATTTTGAGCATTACCTTTCTAGCATGTGAAATGAGTGCAATTATGCAATAATGTGAACATTTTTTTGGCATTGCCTTTCTTTGGTATTGGAATAAAAACTGACCTTTTCCAGTCCTGTGGCTACTGCTGAGTTTTCCATATTGGCTGGCATATTGAGTGCAGCACTTACAGCATCATCTTTTAAGATTTGAAATAACTCAGCTGAAATTCCATCCCTTCCACTAGTTTTGTTCATAGCAACGCTTATTAAGGCCCACTTGACTTCATATTACATGATGTCAGGCTCTAGGTGAGTAACCACATCATCGTGATTATCTGGGTCATTAAGACCTTTTTTGTACAGTTCTTCTGTGTATTCTTGCCACCGCTTCTTGATCTCTTCTGCTTTTGTTAGGTCCTTGCCATTTCTGTCCTTTATTGTGCCTATCTTTGCATGACAAAGCTGGCTTAAAACTCAACATTCAAACAACAAAGATCATGGCATCTGGGCCCATTGTTTCATGCAAATATATGGGGAAACAATGGAAACAGTGACAAACTTTTATTTTTGTGGGCTCCAAAATTACTGCAGATGGTGAATGCAGCCATGAAATTAAAAAATGCTTGCTCCTTGGAAGGAAAGCTATGACCAACTTAGACAGCACATTAAAAGGCAGAAACATTACTTTGCCAACAACGGTTCGTCTAGTCAAAGCTACGGTTTTTCCAGTAGTCATGTATGGTTGTGAGAGTGGACCATAAAGAAAGCTGAGCACTGAAGAATTGATGCTTTTGAACTGTGGTATTGGAGGAAACTCTTGACAGTCCCTTGGACTGCAAGGAGATCAAACCAGTCAATCTTAAAGGAAATCAGTCCTTAATGTTCATTGGAAGGACTGATGCTGAAGCTGAAGCTCCAATAGTTTGGCCATCTGATGCGAAGAACTGACTCATTGGAAAAGACCCTGATGATGGGAAAGAAGGTGGAAGGAGAAGGGACAACAGAAGATGAGATGATTGAATGGCATCACCAACTTGATGGACATGAGTTTGAGTAAGCTCTGGGAGTTGTTGGTGGACAGGGAAGCCTGGCGTGCTGCAGTCCATGGGGTTGCAAAGAGTCGTACATGACTGAGTGACTGAACTGAACTTGCATGAAATATTCCCTTGGTGTCTCCAATTTTCTTGAACAGATCTTTAGTCTTTCCCATTCTATTGTTTTACTCTTTTCTTTTAATTGTTAACTTAAGACTTTTTTATCTTTCCTTGCTATTCTGTGGAACTCTGCTTTAGGTTGGGTGTATCTTTCCCTTTCTCCTTTGCCTTTCACTTCTCTTCTTTCCTCAGCTATTTGTAAAGCTTCCTCAGATGAGTGCTTTGCCTTCTTGCATTTCTTTTTCTTGGGAATGGTTTTGGTCACTGCCTCCTGTACAGTGTCACAAGCCTCCATCCATAGTTCTTCAGGCACTCTATCAGGTCTAATCTTTTGAATCTGTTTGTCACCTCCAGTGTATAATCATAAGGGATTTGGTTTAGGTCTTATCTGAATTGTCTAGTGGTTTTCCCTACTTTCTTCAATTTTAGCCTGCATTTTGATATATGATGCCAAATTTTCTTTCAAAAGATTGGACTAGGGAATGCTCCGACTCATGAGATATGTGGTTGGTTTGATACCAGCCACATTATAATGTCAAACAGTTTGATCTTTGCCACCCGGACAGCTGAAACATGGGACCCCATGTGGATTTAATTTGCATTTCTCTGAGTTGGTTATGCCACATGTTGGGTGAGCGTCAGAGACTCCCTGGATCAGGAGTCACCTTGGTCCCAGGTCAAGATGGAAATAGACCAGGAGCAGTCTGGAGGCACAACGGTGGCTGGCTGGTGTGAAAGGAGAACTTCTGGCTCCTTTACCCCTCCCCAGCCTCCCTCTACCCTCTGCTTTAGCTTTCTCATGTGACTCATGGACCACAGAATGCACCTTGGAAGAGGACCTACCAGGTCCAGCTGCCAGTACAGTGAGTCCTTGGTGTGCTCCCTTCCCAACCTGGAGAGTCTGCACACAGCTCCTGACAGCAAGCTCACTCCTTCCTGATTCCTGGGAAACTTACTTTCCATCAAATGTACCTCCTGGTTTTCCAACCTGTAATCTAGGGTCCTCTGAAGAACCAGAACAAATGTAGTTCTTATTTGAGTAGCTTTTGGGTCAGTTACTTTCAAAGGTAGAGCCTGAAATAAATGCTGGTGAATGACTCCAAGAACAGTATAGAATTCTTAGGAAGACACCTCCTCAGTTCAGAGGACAGTGGGCTGGCCCTTTCCAGGATGCAGCCTGCTCTGAGTCCATGCAGGAAGCAGGTACCACCTAGCACAGTTAGCTCCAGAGCCAAGGCACCTTGATTTATAACATACATTTGTCCTGTCTAAAGATCACCTTCTCTTGGCTTCAATCCAGAATTCCAAACCCCCATGATCAGTCTGAGTGAATCTTAACTCACTCACCAGCATTTTACGTAATTTCTTCCAGCTTTCTGTCACTTTCCGATTTGATATACATTCCATTAAATATTTCCCCTCCACTCTGTGGATTACAGTGTTGATTAGGTCAGGACGAAGGGCAGTGTCAGGTGGCGACATCCCATTTCTCAAGGCTGACAGGATACAGTTATTTAACAGAATTATTACTGATGCAGCGGCTGAGGTCTCAGCCAAGTATCATGCCTATGGTGAAATTATGAGGAGCTCAGGGGCTTTGCTGATATCAGGATGATGGGGCCTGTGGGGAGAGCTGGGGGACAAAACAGGAAAGCTTCTATTAGTGCCTAAGTTCTGACTACCAAGGAACAAGTAGGTTGTGCAGTGGAAGGGGGCACTTGGGCGAAAGTATTGACTTGGTATGTGGAACTGCAAAAGGATAGAAGGGTGGTTGCATACAGACATGTAGGTATAATTCGAGTCTAGGAATAACAGAACTATATATAGTGCTTACTGTGTGTCAGACACTGTCCTGTGCATATGTGAAATCATTTCATTCTCACACATCCTAGGAGGCAGGTGTAGTGTAGCTATTATTCGCATCTTACAGATGAGGAGATGGAAGCACAGAGAATGGTCAAGTAATTTATCCCGAGTCATACCTGCAGGGTCGAAAGCCAAGCGTGTTGGCTCCAGGCTGTGTGCTCTTTCTGCACCCTGTGGCCTTGGAAAGCTCAGCCTCCATCATATTACTATTATTATTATTTATTTGGCTGCACTGGGTCTCAGTTGCAACATGTGGGATCTAGTTCCCTGACCAGGGATTGAACCCAGGGCCCTGCATTGGGAGCACAGAGTCTTAGCCACAGTACCACCAGGGAAGTCCCTCCATCGCACTATTGAATGGATTTCAAAGAGTCCACTGGCATGTTCTGCTTCTAGAAAGAGGACTTGGCTAATCCCAGGGACTCTAGACCTCAGGTAAATTTTTCCAGGGCCTCAGTTCCTGTGGAATCTTCTCTCAGCCAAGTGGGAGAGGTGAAAGTGATTGCTATGATGAGCTGTTAAATAATCTGCTTCAAAAGGTGTCTCATGATGTTCCTATCTGAACATCATGTTCCTCATCATGTTCCCCATCTGAATAGTGCAGGGACAAAGGAGAAGGTCTGGGTCAAGGCGGGGCTTTGCCATCACCTGACCGCTTGGTCTTCAGTTGTTTCATCTGTGAATAGACAAGACTGATCTAAAAGACAACTTTAGTGTAGTTACTTTCTTATGTAAAAATTCAGTATGTCTTAGGATGGGGAAACCTAGGTCACACACCTAGATGAGGGCATTCAGTGCGGGCAGCCTCGTCACTGGACAGCTGGGGTCCACATGGGGATGGGCCGGCCTTCCGTCACATTCTTTTTTTTTTTTTTTTTAATTTTATTTTAGCTTTAGTTTACTTTACAATACTGTATTGGTTTTGCCAAACATTGACATGAATTCACCACGAGTGTACATGAAAACTCACAGAGCCCCATGTTGCCCGGGGAAGGGAAGCAGCATGAACCCACATCCTTCATTAGATCTAGGAGCAGAGGTGAGGGAAGTGGTCCTCAGCCCCACTGCACAAGTCAGAATCTGGGAAGGCTGGACACTCACTGATACCCCAGCCCCTCTACAGAGCCTCAATCGGTCTTCCCACATTGGTGGGGATCAGGATCAGCCACTGAGCACGTATGGCCCCCGGGAGCCTGGAAGGAGGATAGGGCCCAGGCTGTTACATTTTTACTGCGTTTTTCTGGACTGATTCTGATCATCATCAAAATGAAGAGCAAATGATCTGAGGTGTGGCTCAGTAATTTCTGAGAGCTATGGGTGTTCCATTGTGCAGACAAGATGAGGCAGCTGTGGGCTCTCCTGTGTTTGGCTTTGAGAGGTGCAGACAGCAGCAGAGGACAGGGAAGCAAAGGCAGGTCTCTGAACTCAGTCCGGGACTGGTGACACGCAGGACTGGCCGCAGCTGGAGCTGCAGCTACAGGCAGGCATGGAGGGACAGAGCCCTGGAGAGGGAAGGGGCCCTGGAGAGATCCAGAGCGTGTGCGAACTGTCAGAGAAGCTTCTTCACAGAACTCATTGTAAGGTTTTTCTAATATCCTGGTAATGGAAAAACAGTGTTAAGTGGACCTAGAGCAGTTACATTTTTAGCCAGCTTATTTCCCAATATGACTTCTTTTAGCCTCATTTTAATTTTTTTTTATGATTTATACAACCTAAGAGCTAATTAGAATATAACATAAATCTGTTATTTAAAACAAAGATAGACCTTTCTGATTATGAAATTCTGATTATCTGTTTTTAAGAGCTTTTTCTTTTGTGAAATTGATTCAAACCCATTATTTGTTTTTTCAATCAAGTAACATACAAAAGTACCCCCCAAAAAAATAAAAAAGAAGAAATTACTTCAAATTCCACCATGGAAAAGAAATTAACATTTGGTGAACATTATCACAGCTCACTCTCTCTCTCTCTGATAGAGTGATAGCTAATTAGGTAAATTGAAACACTTTTACAAAAATAGAATTTTACTGTACACATTTTTAAATTAAAAGCAATATGTTTAGTTTGATTTGAATTTAATAGACAGAAAAATTAAACTGAAACTTCAAAAATTGCTGAAGTTCAGAAATAGTTTTCTTCCCTCCAAGTTATTTCAATTTCCGAGAGAATTTTCTGTAGTTAGTTATTTTGGGGGAAGAAGATGAGACTTGGTCCCAGTTTTAAAATTTCACAGTGTCTCCTGCCGCCTTCCCCCCTCGCTCAGACTCTGGATTTCTCTTGCTACTATTTTTACATCAATAAAGTTTGTAGCATTTGCATCCTGTTCTATGCTGTCAGGCCGAGATGTTTACAGTACTGCGCTCCCTTCTGCTCACCTGCTGTTTGCCTGACCTTCACCAGCAGGCGTTCCTATATTCCAGGGCAACATTCTCAAGCATTAAGTACATATGAATCCCTTGGGGATTTGGTTAAAATGCAGATTCGGGGGCTCTAGGTCTGAGGTGGGGGGATCTGTATTTCTAACCAGCTCCTTTAGGATACTCACACTGCTGGCTGCAAGAACCGCACTTTGATGGACAGGTTCTAAACTTTTACTTCTTAGCTGATCACATTCTGTCCTCTGACCCCTTCCCAGCCCTCACCCCATAGCTCACTGGTGCTGTGCTCCCTGAAATGTGGCATTCTTGAGAATTCTTGGGTTCTCTTGCCTCTTGTCTATTTGTGTGTGGGGGGGTGCCGGACTTTAAAATACATGGGTGACATCCATTCCTTCGCTCAGAATTGTAGACCTTTTTCAGTGTCTTCTGGCATTGAACATGGCTGTGGTCAGTTTAGGGAGAGCCTGATTTTTACCTTTCGAAGGAGATTCGCCTTTTTCCAGCTGGATGTCCAGAGGACTCCTCTTTTATCCTTGAGGTGGTGATTCACCAGGATGTGTCTTGATTTGACCTTGGGATGTATTTTGGCTTTTTCAGGTGGCAGTGTCAAGCCGTTAATTCAGGAAGCCTTAGTCCTGCCTGCTCCAGGTGCTCTGTGCCTGGAGTCTACAGAGTACTGACGAAGCTTTGTTGGTGGGTGCACGGGGCCCAGCCTGCTGTCACTGGGAATGTGGGCTGGGACCCACTGAGGCTGTTTCCTTGCCTCCTCCACACTTTCTTCTCGAAGTTTCTTTCAGCCAGGACCCCTTAGCCTGGTAGCCCTGGAGATGGGGACAGGAGGAGGCAGAGACAGAGAAGAGAGACGAGCAATCTCGGGCTGTTTCCCAGCTTCCCACGCCTTCTCCTCCACCTTGGCTCTCAGAACGCCGGAGGGTGTTTCAAGGAGGCAGCCTTTCCTTTGGAAAAATCCAGATCTTGCCCAAAGTCTGAGGAGGTTTGTGTCAGCTTTCAATATTATTCCACATTTCTATGCATTTTCTACTCTGCAGTTTGTAGTGAGTGTGTATGTGCTAAGTCACTTCAGTCTTGTCCAACTCCTTGCAACCTTTGACTGTAACCCACCAGTCTCCTCTGTCCATGGGGTTCTCCAGCCAAGAATACTGGAGCAGTTGCTGCTTCCTCCTCCAGGGGATCTTCCTAACCCAGGGATCAAGCCACATCTCTGTCTCCTGCATTGGCTGGCAGCTTCTTTTGTTGTGATGACTGTTTATTTTAGTAAAAGTTGATCTTTCTTCCCTTCCTACAGGGAAAATCTCTTCTTGTGCATTTAGCTAGAGATAGAAAGCTTTAGCTACAACTTTACTTTTCTCCACCTTTCTGTCTAAGCCAAGGACAGGATGAGGTTCAACTTTCTTCTTCTTCTTTTTTTGCAGTTGACAAGTCTAATGGGGGACACCTGGCTCACTGTCCCTGCTGCCTAGGTTCCTGGAGCTGGAGCTGTTCAGTGCTATGGCCACCCCAAGCCAACTCCCTCTCAGGGGGAATACACTTCAGCCCAGGGGTAGCCTCACCTCATTATTCTGCTGAAGCTCTTTTATTGGCAAGTGGTGAGCCAGGAGAAATTCTGAAACCAACCAAACCCTCTGACTCAGCTTCCTAGGTGAAAGCCATGTGCATCATCATTGCCTGCCCTATTATTTGCATATCTGGGCTTTACTGAGGAGCAAGGGAGGCTGGCTGGAGGTACTTCAGCAGGGTGGCCAAACCCTCCCTTCTCCAGGGTGGTTTCCAGCCATGGCATCATAGATGTGGCACCTGACCACTTCAGAGTGAAAACCCTAGGTCTCCCAAATCATTCCTACTTTTACCCATTTAGGACCATGCCAGTCATGAAGGCTTTCTCCACTTCTGAGAAAGGAACGTTGAGGAAACAGAAGTGGGAGTCACAGACCCAACCTTGTTTCTACCTAAAACTATGAACAGATGATGATAAACCCCCGTCTCAGGACCTTAGTAACAGTTATTAGGGGACTGAGGAAGGTGCCAAGGTTTACCTGTGATGCAAACTCACATGTGGCCCATCCCTGTGGTTCCCCTACCCCACCCCCTGCCTAGTGATGTGATGCTCACTCTCCTTATTGGGATG
Organism: Redunca redunca; assembly: GCA_006410935.1. Classification (NCBI taxonomy): domain Eukaryota; kingdom Metazoa; phylum Chordata; class Mammalia; order Artiodactyla; family Bovidae; genus Redunca; species Redunca redunca. The sequence continues at coordinate 258,845 of SJYQ01001680.1, forward strand.
GCTATGAAATCAGCCTTCGGGAGGATGGGCGACCAGCAAATTGCAGGCACTGGGAGCAGAGCCTGACCCATTGCATCACCACAGCGTGCTGCAGAGTCAGTGTGTCAGGGGACACAGCAGGGCTGGCAGCAGATTTGGGCCAATACTCTTAGGGTGAGAGCAGGGATGGGGAAAGGAGGAAGTTGTTAGCCATCAGGCTTCTGAGAAGCCTGGGGCTAAGCTCCAAGAAGAAAGAAAAGTAATTTGAGCAGACTGCTGCTCCAGCCAAGCAATCCACTCTTCTCCACCCTCAGCCCACAGCTTAGAAATAGCCTAGCTCTCTAAGGGTGCTTTATCTTTTTCCCAAATGTCTCCCCCAAACAATGTCCCCAGCCTCTCGTGGTAACCAGAGGCTAACGTTACAACTGCCATTTCCTTCAGGCTAGGGATGAAGTATGTTGTAAACACTAGATTGTAGAACTGTCTCAGTTACACATCAAGCAAGAGAGCTTATGCCTGCTTCAGTTCAGCTAGTTTTGAAAGTGTGATGGAATGAAGTCGATCTGGAATTCCAAGATGGGATTCCATGTTGCAGGGACACATGCCTGGTGAAGGGGCCGAGGGGAACCACTTAGAAATGGAAGACTCCTTCCTGCTTGAAGCAGGGCTGCGGATGTTCACCTGCAAAGCCTCAGGAACTCTTAGGGGCCTCAAGGTCTTCCTTCCTCCTCAGGGAGCTAGTGCATGGGCACCAGACGGACCTCAGATCAGCCACCTGGGTGCCTCTCATTAAGGCTTTGACTTCTGAGGGAGGGTCTCAGAGGTTTAGGCGACTTGGAACATTCGCAGTAGCAGTAAGTCCCAGCAGATGCAGCTGTGTCGGGTGTTTGGCTGGTGGGCAGGGCCGAGGGGTCATCAGGAATGTCTAGGCGGCTCCAGATGCATTCCAGGTGTGGCCCAGGCTGCCTTGTCTCCTGCCCAGTCTTTCTGAGGGTTCAGAGCACTGTTCCCTCACTTTCCATAAGTCTGCCTCCCTTTTCTGTTTCTTTCGTTTAACCACAATTTCTATTGCTTGCAACCAGGAATCCTCCACCACACAAAAGAGCGGTACTGAGTTTTGAGTTTACCAGGTGTTTCTTAGAGGAAGGCTGCTTCTAGCTGCTGCTGCTGCTGCTTAGTTGCTTCAGTCATGTCCGACTCTGTGCGCCCACAGACAGCAGCCCGTCAGGCTCCTCCGTCCCTGGGATTCTCCAGGCAAGAACACTGGAGTGGGTTGCCATTTCCTTCTCCAATGCATGAAAGTTTAAAGTGAAAGAAGTCGCTCAGTTGTGTCCAACTCTTAGCGACCCCACGGACTGCAGCCCACCAGGCTCCTCCATCCATGGGAGTTTCCAGGCAAGAGTACTGGAGTGGGTTTCCAGTGCCTTCTCCACTGCTTCTAGCAGGAAGACTATATCTATGGCAGAGATGGAGAAATGCCCATTCATAATTCAGTAAAGGGTTATTCATAATTCACATTTACAGTGTTGGTGCGAAACCCTGTGCTAAACACTAGGAAACGTGCCCTCATGGCGCTTTCACACCAGTAGCGGAGACATGCCTGTCCAGCTTCCAGATCACTGTTCCAAATGGGTGGTGCCCTGCAGGCCTGTGTGAAGGGTCAGGTAGGGTCTTGACATTGAACAGTGACAACTTACCCAGAACCCAGCATTCACAGAGGCACAAATCACCCACTGTTTCTTCTAGTTTTTGCTTTCTGGTTTTATTTTTCTTTCTTCTTAGTTAATGGAGGGAGAGAATTGCTGGTCACTGCCAATCACAGATTCACCCTCTGTCTTTAGGGATGAAGGATACTGCATTATCAGGTGTGTATGTGTTTGGGGGTGTTAACCCCCAGGCAGCACCCCAGGCTCTGGTCCTGACTCCTCCTTTGCATAGCCACCGCATTTGGGCCAGGAGTCTGATTGCATCCTTCCGAGGGCAGAACCGTAGCTCCCATCTGCCGGTTTCGGTGCTGTTCTTGCTGCTGCGCTCTGCCTACGTCTCCGCTCCTGGTGTCACTGGGCATCTCAGTGCCCAACAGCTAGAGGAATGGACTTCTGGCTGCTTACCACTGACCCAGTGGCCTCTACATACCTCCAAGAGCAGGTAGCACACATCCCTACGTGCTGACTCAGGGCTTCTCAACCTGGCTGAACTTGTGAAAGGCCTGGGGAACTTTTAAACCAGTACTGATACCAGCCTGTGCCCCTCCCTTGCCCTTCTGTCTGAATTTGTCCCCATGGGAGTGGGCTGTAGTATTTTTAAAATCTTCCCAGGTGATTCCATGAGGTACCAGGACTTAAAAGAACTGTTTGAGGTCTTTTGTTCTGGGGTAACCATTCCAGGCAGAACCAAGTCCAGAGTCCTACCCTGCCCAGGGTCTGGCAGCCAGGTGGGGGCAGTACCCTCCCCGCCCAGGCCCAGAATCCTGGGGGCAGTGTCCTCTCTCCCAGGGAAACCAATAGCTTTTCTTGTCTTCCCTCAAGCTTGAAATAGAAACTTTATTCCATAGGCACAGCCGTCATTCCATCCACTTGACGTGTTTCCCTTCAGAGAGTCTGCGTGCTTGGTTCTCAGGACTCTGGCCAGGACTGTGCTCACCACAGAGATGCCCAGACAACCCTCCTCTGGCTGGGCTGTGGCCAGCGCGAGACTCCCTTCCCTCCTCTCAAGTGGCGGCTGAAGGCCTGGAGCTTGAGGGGGCGGAGGAGGCAGAACTGGCAGACTCTTCTCAGGCAGCCTGGGAAAGCTTGTTTAAATTTAGGCCTTACCCTCCCAGAATGAAAATAAGTTATTTTTATGTGAGTAAGTATTTGTTATTGAATTAAATATAAGTCCAGGGCACTTCTCCTAATTTATGGCTCTGGGTGCAGAGCTGAGGCAGCCTGCATCACCGGGCACCCCCTTCACAGCCTTGATGGCTCTTCAGCATTCCCCGCCCCGTTCCCCACTGCCCCCATTGCTCATCAGTCTTGATGTCTCTCCCAACTTTGTCAAATATAATGTGAAAGGAAGGGAAATTAAAAGAAAAGAGAGATTTTCCACGAGGAGAAATCAGATTTATCCTGAGGTAATTAAATGTGTCGAAAACCCAGAACAAAAGGATTGCAAATAGAGAGAGTGTGTGTGTGTGTGTAACGATGAGACAATAAATCAGTATTTCCCAGGCAGCCAGAGCCGTCTGATTAATCTTAGATTCAGGTGCCTGTGTAGCATCGGCCAGGGAGGCCACCTGCTCAGGTGTTCCAGCCAGGGATGCCTTCAACTCCCTGGGGTGCCCCACAGCGCCCTGGTGGAAGACCACCATCACTGTTTTCCGGCAGCCTTCTGCTCTCCCTACCTTCCATGTCTGAGCTCAGGGGGCTTGGGCTTTTCCTTTGTCTCATCTACTCGAAGCTGAATAGCTTGGGATCAAGGAGTAAGTCTTTCACGGTCTTCTACTGTGGCATTCCCATGAGTGCACAGTGGGGCCTGGCCTACCCTGGTCAGTCAGTGTTCGTTGAATGAATAAATGACTGAATAAATGCCTGGGCGCAGAAGGGACCTTCATACATTCAGACACACTGAGGTCATCTCACTGCCAACTTTGTCCACTGTGCCTGGACGGTGAATTGATGCGATGTGATGAGACTCCTGGGGAGGACAGTGGAGGGAAGAGAAGCTATGAGGCAGAAGGTGGTGCTTGAACTGGGTCTGGACAGATGGACAGGTTCTGTGAATCCCCGCTCATGAGGGGTGCTGGCCCTTCCAGGCAAGCAGCAATCCCCCATCCTCCCCACACTCTGCCCAACTTAGACCCATGGAGGTGTGAGTCCTCCAAGAAACAGTGCCAGTGAGTGACCAGCGAGGCCTGTCAGCTGCTTTGATGGGGTGCTGAGCAAGGACTGACCTCTTCGGGAGGCTCTCTGAGGCTCTCAGCACATCTGACACTCCTGCCTAGGGGCCCTTGCTGAGCCTTTGAGTTCCCGCTGCAACAGCCTTCCTTCCCTTCTTCAGTGACCAGCTCAGGTGTCACCTTCCTCCCCTCAGCAGATGCTTGAAACTTCCGCTTACACCGTGACCAGCATCTCCCCTGTGTCTCGCCTACTGTTCTGCCTTTTCCGATGGTGTGCCCGTCCACGAGCGGCCCAGGACACTGATAGCATCCCATTCAGTTTGCCTAGTAGCTGCTGAATAAACACGGGGCACATTTCCTTGACAGGCCCATTTCTTAATGCTTTCTGAGTGACGCTGTGTGATAAGGGTTGTACGTGGGCTTTGTGTGATCTCATTGCCTCCTCAGCACTGGACAGGAGTGAGTTGTGCCCGCTGGTGGGAACTGACAGAATTCTAGGCTGAATCTCTCCCCTGGAGAGGCTGAGGCAGTGGGGCTGGGGGGACGTCTGCTTGGGAACTTGTGTGTTCCCAGGGCTCTTGCCTTTCTACCAAGGTTTAGCCATGCCAGGCTCCACTCCATGACAGCGGGGCTCTCTGTGCTGTGCTGCAGAGTACCTGGGGCCCCATAAAGCATTCCCCACACTCCTGCCTTCGGCTCCAGCAGAGGAGGGGCTGCCCACAGCAGCTGGTTTTGGGGCTCAGTGAGGATTCTGCCCCATCTCTTCCACAGAACTGAGATTCCACCCTGACACATCCTTTTAAAAAATTTTGGCAAAATACTCAACTTAAATCGTACCATCTTAACTATGTTTAAGCGTATGGTTCAGTGGTACTAAGTTTATTCGTACTGCTGTGCAGCCATCACCATCCTACATTCCACAGCTCTCTTCCTTCATCTTTTGCACGATTAACGTCTTTCCCATTAAACAATTGGTCCCCATGAACCCCAGGCTGAGCCCTTGGTAACTACCATTTTGCTTTTATCTCTAGATCTGCCCCATACCTCAGTCTATGTCTACCATTCTGCTTTCTGTTACTATGAGTTTGGCTTTTATATCTATTATTCCACTATATATAAGTGAGATCATGTAATATTTATCTTTCTGTGTCTGGCTTATTTCACTTAGGATAATGTCCTCCAGGTTCATCCATGTTGTCCCAAATGGTGGAATTTCCTTTTTTCTTTAGAGTTGAATAATAATATTCTATTATATGGTAGACTGTGTGTGTATATATATATATATACACACACACACACACATATGTATATATACACACACATATATATACACATATCACAGTTAAGTACAATGGAATATATATTAATATATCACATTTAATTATGACACATTCTTATCACTGAATTTTAAAGGTTCTTTAGCCTTTTATATGTTCCTTATTAGAATAAATATCAGGTTGGCCAAAAAGTTCATTCAGATTTTTCTGCAACCCATTTGGGAAAACCCAAATGAAATTTTTGGGCACTGCATTCTATTAATACTTTCCTTTAGATGCATCAGTGTTGTCAGCTATATTATTCTCAGAGAGACTCAACCCCCAGAGATAAGAGCCTAAGTGAGCTGGCACATAGGCGTGCTCCATAGGCAGGGCTATGGTCTAGATGTGTCCTCCTCCCCAGGTGCAAATGTTGAAATTCTAACCCCTAAGATAATGAAATGAGGAGGTGGGGCCTTTGAGGGGAGATTGGATCATGAGGGTGGGAGCCTCACAGATGGAATTAGTGACTTTATAAAAATGGGTCCAGAGAGTTCTTGTGCCCCTTGGCTGTGTGAGCATACACTGAGAAGTCTGCAGCCTGGAAGAAGGCTCTTATCCAGTCATGCTGGTACCTTGATCTCAGGATTCTAGGCTCAAGAACTGTGAGACATAAATTTCTGTTGTTTATAAGCCACCCGTCTATGGTGTTTTGTTATAGCAGCCGGTACAGTCTAAGACAGCCAGGCTGGTTGAGCAGGATGGAGTTGCCTCCAGAATGGGGGTGAGCCTTTAAAACTGGTTCCACCCTGCGACTCTAGGAGGAGGGAAGGCAGTGGGGAGGGGGTGCAAAGCAGATGCCAGCTTTTGCATTGCAGTTATTCACTCTTCTGCCCAAATACTTGCCTGTAGATGAATATTCCAGGAAAATATCATTTTTTTATTTTTGAATTACAGTAATAAAATATGCCTGTTGTAGGAAACATGAAAGATATAGGAAATAAAAGGAAAAATGAAAATCACCCAGAATGCCACCATCTAGAGATCATTTCTGCAGCCTTTTGGTGTATTTCATTCTAGCATTTTGTGTGGATGGGGTCATATTGTAAGCAATTTTATATCCTTCATCCACTGAACATTACATTGTGATCATTTTCCTTGTCATTAAATTTATTTGAAAACATCATTTTTAATGGCTGCATAATATTCAGTCTTGTGCCTGATCCATAATTTATTTAACCATTTCTCCCTTTTTGAGCACTTATGGTCATCCTAATTTGTGGATATTCAGAATATCCACAAATAACGATGCTGTGAGCATCCTCATACATAAATCTTTGGACACGCCGTGCTTATTTCTTAAAGACAGATTTCTGGACATGAAATAAAGGGCATGTGATTTGGTGATGGGTCTAGGTGCTTATTTATAGGTTGCTGTCCAGCACGGTCTCCAGTTGAAGGCTTTGCCACCATAGATGACACTGTCCTTGCTCTGGCACCTTCTTCTGCATTGAGCATTATGGTTCCTTAAATCTCTGCTAACTTGATAGAATAGACACATTAGTTTCTTAGTCATTTATTGTCTGTTCATTGATTTTGTCCAATTTTCCAATAAGGTATCACAGTTTTACTTATCAAAGAGTCCCCTATATAGCAAGATTATTAATCTTTCTTCAAATATGTTACAAATGTTTCTCCCAATTGGTTATTTGCCATTATGCTTTTTATAACAGCTTTACTGAGATATAATTCACATGCCATACAATCCACCCCATTAAAGTACACAATTCATTGGTTTTTAGGATATTCATAGAGTTATACAACCATCACCATGATCAGTTTTAGGATATTTCCATCATTCTGAAAAGAAACCTGGTACCCACCAGCAGTCTCTCCCTGTTTCATTTCCCCTCCCCTTGATGGCAGTTCCTGGAAACCACTAATCTGCTTTCTGTTTCTATGGATTTGCCTATTCTGGACATTTCATATAAAGGAAAGCACACAATACATGGGCTTTTGTAACCAGCTTATTTCATTTAACAAGATGTTTTCAAGGTTGTAACATGTCTCAGTACCTCAGTGTGCAATTACATTTTGCTTATGATTTTTAATAGCAGAAATTTTAAATTTTTATGTAATGAATGTTTTGAGTTTTCCTTCTATAATCTACCTTCTCTCTCTCCAGGGCTTTTATGCTTAAAATGCCCTTCAGTTAAATTTACAGTTGTATTTTCTGTTAGTTTTTTTTTTTTTTTAACTGCTTCATTAAAACATTAGAATAATTAAATCTCAAAAGTAATATGTGGATATAGTCCTGTTTAAAATGGTTTTAGTTTTTATATCGACTCTTCAATCCACCTAGCCTGTATTTTAGTAAATGGTAATAGAGTGAGAGTTTAATTTAATTTTTTTTCCAATAGCCAATTGTCCTAGTACATTTCTACCCCATTTACTTGTAGTGCTTCCTCTGTAATTTATTAAGTTCTTACGTGTACTTGGGGCTGTTTCAGTAGTGATGCAGTGCTCTGTGTGGGCTCTTTACCCACGATCGCAGCAGCATTAGGCTCTCTAATTCTAACAGTTATAAAACAGGGTACAGTCTGGTTAGATGAGTTCATCTCTCTTTATTCTTCTTTATACAGACTTTCTTAATTCCTTTGCCTATTCATTTTACCAGAAGATCTTAGAAGGTTTTGGTCAGGTTTCCTTCCCTTCTCTGGAACAATACCTTTGATCCCCACCATCAGCTGCTGGTAATTTGATTGGTCATGTTTTAAACTTCTATGTTATTTTGAGAATTGATTGCATTCAGTCTTTATCCAGGAGCATGTCTCCCCATTTTGTCAAATCTTATTTTATATGTGTTAGTAATGCTTTTAATTTTCTTCATTTTGGTGTCACTGTTTAGGGCTACTCTGGTGTCTTTGCTTTTGATATTTTTTACTGCTGTTGTGAGTGGATTTTAAAAACTGGTTATTTCTGGTATTAGAGAAGGCTCTTCCCCCTGCCCCCTTTGTAATGATCTACTTTTCTGAACTCTGTTTTCTAATTACAGAATATTTTCCAGTTGTTTCTTTGCAATTTCTGTGTCTCTAATCACACTGTCCAAAGCCATGATGATTTCTTTCTTCCTTTCTAGTAGTTACATCTCTAATTTCTGTTTCATTTTGTATTGCCTTGGCCTGATCTTCTAGAAAAGTGTAAAACATTAGTGAGAGGAAACAAGCTCATTTTCTTTCTAATTTTATTGGAACTGACTTTAATTGTTTCATTATTAAAATAGTATAGATTTAGAGTAGAAAACTAGAAAGAAAAATAGCATTATTTACTTGAAAGAAAAGTAGAGAAGAATATAATCAGTATGTTTTGAGATAAGTATAGTGTTTCCCTTGTTGCTCAATTGACATGAAGTTTTGATTAACGTTAATAAAAAATATAAAACTATATTTTCAGTGTTTAGAATAAACATTAGTTGACCATAGTGAATGTTGTGTTTGGTTTGTAGTGTTTTTATTCAGATGCTCACATCTGTATTAATAAGTGAATTTTTTTTGTTGTTGTTATATTGGCACATTTTGGCAGACAGTTTTACTACTAACTTCATAAATGAACTAGACAGTTTTATACTTTTTAATGCATGGGACAGATAATACAGCATGTTGGTATCTTTTTCTTGTAAGTTTGAAAGAATCCCCTCCCCTCCGTAAAAGTCTTTGGTCTTGGAATATTTCTCTGATGTAAACTTCAGTAGTTTTTTCATTCTACCTTGACAATTAATCCCTTAAGGTGTTTTTTTTTTTTTATTTTTTCCTGTGTCACATTTTAACAATTTACATTTTTCAGGGAAACCATTCAAATGTTGAGATTTTTCAATTCTTTAGCACAGTGCTATATAGAAAGATTTTTTGAACTACAGGAAACCATTGTGTCTGTCGTGTATCCCCTTTCTTACTATGTTATTTGTTTTCTCTCATTCTCATTTACAGTAATAATACAGAGAACTATACACTGAAATGGGTTTTATCACTCACCTGCAGCTTTCTCATTCTTACCTTCTTCATTTTGATTCATCACTCAGTTGAGTGAAGTGTATTTTCAAGAAATATTTTCTTTTCTACACAATACTTAAATTTCAGAGTTCATGCTTTATCCTGAAATGTCTGTTGCTCCACATTTAGATGATGTATTGGTTGAGTATAAAACTTCATGGTCACAACTGTTTTCTGCAAAACTCAGTGAGTGTTGTTGTCTGAAGTCTTCTGTTCCTGCCTTTGTGATATTGTAGAGGTGGTCCGAGGCTAGTCGTTTATTGTTATTTCATTTTTGCTTTTTCTCCTGCCTGAATACTAGTAAATGTTTTAAAAGTCCTCCTAGATAACGTTAGGCCTTCAAGCCTAATGTATTAAGGTGTACTGTGAGAGTGTGTGTGTGTTAGTAAGGTTTGGTATGATGGGAAAATAGATACTCTCACTGCCTTAAAATATATATCCCACACAGGAGTTCCCTGGTGGTCCAACAGTTAAGACTTTGTGCTTTCACTACCCTGGGCCCAGGTTTGACCCTTGGTAGGGGAACTAAGACCCCATAAACCATGAGGAGCTGCCCAAAACACATGTATGTACACACATGTTCCCCCACATGGTATAGCAGCTTTCCTCATCCTTGAAAACTGTTAACATTTTTGTTCAGATCATTGTTTGGGGAGCCGTCCAGTACGTTGTAAGGTGTTAGGAGTCTCCCTGGCCTCTACTCACTAAATGCCAGGAATATCCCCTCCCCTCAAGTTGCACCAGCCTCAGATGTCCGTAGACCTTGTGAAATGTTTCCTAGGGGCACAGTCAACTGTGAGAATCTCTAGGATAGAGGGTGGGATGCACTTGTGTTTTGAACTTGAATGAGGAACAGAACGTTTCCCCGTCTTGCTTTAATCGGGTGGTAAGTCAAGCAAAAAAAAATACATATGTGCCTCTGTATCTTTCAGTCCGGAGCCCATGGCTTTATAATTGGTGAAAATCCCTCAAGGTTTTAGCACCCTATCAAATGTAGTCTATGTAGTGTCTTTTGAGTTTTTACTTGTCTAGTTTTTACCAGTGTTTTAGTGGGAATTTGGCGGAAACTGCCAGGCATTGCTGGCCAGTGAATACTTTACACCGTTCTCCCTTGTGAATTTTCTCACTCCGCATTTTTATACTCAGACTCTTTAAAAAATAATTCTTGATTCTTAGGGGATTTGTTTTGACTGCATATGTTGGTGTTTTGAGTGAATATGTCATTGTTTCAGGCTATAATTTGGGATGCCCAGTGAAGTCATTTTATTCTGGGCCACACTGAAAAATGTCCCCTCAGCAAGCTTCAATATTTGGTCAGTCATTCCAGACCCCTGGACAACTTGTTCAGGCTACACGTGCTGGCTGAGATCTCTGGGATGAGCCATCAGCTTGCCTTCTACAACTAGTCAGTTCTGAAATGAGGCAGTGACGAAAATCCCCTCTGAATGCAAAGACGTGCGAGACTCAGTCAAGGGTTGGTGTGAAAATAGTCTGGCTGCATACCCTCTGCCTAGCTCAGTCTCAAGAGACTCTGGAAAACACAGACACACCTCCATTCCAGGGCTGTTTGTTTTCACGTCACACACTATGCGGTGGAATGAAAACAGGGCCCCAGTATGGCTCTAGTTGTGAAAATACAACTTTTACTTCTATTTTAATCCCAGAGAGGGAAAATTCCAACTAATCTGCTAACGCCACCTTCTTTGAAACCTTTCAGTTTATGGTTTAGAAACAAGGATGGATGTCACCAGAGTTTAAGAGGAGTGTCGGTCCCAGCCAGAGTGGAACATGTTTCAGGCGGTCCCGAGTCGTTTGCCCCCTCCCCACCCCACACCAGGGAGTGGACCAGCACCTTCTCCCCCATGCTGTAGAGCGTCCATCTGTGGCAATAGCAGCTTTTCATTGTTTATTAATTTTAATTTTTATCAAAGTAGTACATAGGTTAAAAAATTCAGCTAGTACCAAAGTGAAAAAAAAATCAGTTTCCCTACCACCTCTCTCCTCACTCCATCCTGTTCCCTAACACTTGGGTTTGTTTCTTATATATTTACTTCCATTTTTTGAATTATATACTTTTAATGCTATTTATTGATATTAATTTGGACTTTGTCTTTTGACTCCACACAATGGTTGCTGAGGATTTCTCCTATTCCGTTCCTCCCCACACCCTTCCTCTTCTCTTATTTCATTAATATCCATCACTCTATCTTCTTATATATAATTATATAATGTTTTTGTTTTTATATATATATATCTGATTTGAGGATATCTGTCTGAGTATAATGCAGAATAAGTTCATAATGTTAACCTATATTGATAACTTTGGCTAAATCCATATTATGTTTACATTATTCTATCTATGCAATCATTTTTCAGTGCTGTATCAAGTTATATGGTTATTTTCTCTCTTGTTTGCTTTTTACGAAATTTGAGATTAATAGTTTCCTCATTTTTTTCATTTAATTTTCTATAGAGTACCTATGTTTTTCCACAAAATCAAATTGATCCTTTAATAATGAATATTATTTTTCCTAAGCTCAGAAAATTCAAATGATTTCCCACATCCTTCCTGAAATCCTCTATTCTCCTGCTGAAACCTTGCTCTTCAGTGCTGCTGCGCAGTTGGCATCTGTCTTCGGACTTCACTATTTTCATCCATCGCTTCCTGTGTTTCCTGAGTCTTATATCTTCCCTGTGTTGGTTTATTGTCTTTTTTAACTTCAGTGCATCGTTCAGAAATTCCATTTTTTTAATATATAAATTTATTTATTTTAATTGGAGGTTAATTACTTTACAATATTGTATTGGTTTTGCCATACATCAACATGAATCCGCCACAGGTATACACGTGTTCCCCATCCTGAACCCCCCTCCCTTCTCCCTCCCCATACCATCCTTCTGGGTCGTCTCAGTGCACCAGCCCCAAGCATCCAGTATCATGCGTTGAACCTGGGCTGGCGACTTGTTTCATATATGATAAAATATAGAAGCAACTCCTGCAGCTCAATTCCAGAAAAATAAACAACCCAATCATTTTTTTTTTAAGTGTGCTTGGGAGGTGAATGATTTGTAGTCACTCCATGTCTGAGAAGATCATTCTGCTCTTGTACTTGATTGATTGACTGGGAATGAATTCTAGGTTAAAAAATCACTTGAAGACATTGATTTGACTTCTACGTATCAGTGCTGCTGTTGGAGTGTTCCAATGACATCCTGAGTTTCCTTGTTTTGTATTCTCTTTTGTTTGATTTCCCTCATTGGAAGTTTTTAGTATCTTCTTATATCTTGAGATTCTGAAATTTCATGCTTTTGTTTTTCTTAACACTCATTGCCTGAGTATTCTGGTGAAATTTATCCTAGTGTTTTTATTTTTTAATCATTTCTTTCAGTCCATTTTATTAGCTATCTTTTTTCTTAAATGCTTATTAGTCAAATATGAATGAGACCTCCTGAATGGATCTTCTTTTTTATTTTTAAAATAATCTTTTTCCTATTTTTCATCTCT